>CAIGQW010000317.1:3551277-3619214 GCA_903798125.1 Danio choprae | reverse complement strand
TTTATTAATCTGGGGTCGCCACAGCGGAATGAACCGCCAACTTATCCCTGGGAAACATCCATACACACTTATTTTTGATTACATAGTAGTACATAGTGGTTAATATGACTAAAATAAATTGTAACTGTTCTTTAGTTCTTTATAAAAAAAGTTCTTTATAAGAAATTGGCGCATATAGATAGGAAAGAGTTTCCTTTTTAAACATTTTATCACATTTATATATATACTTTATCCAGTTAGCTTCTTTCCAAGTAAAAACTATAAGTCCTATCTGTTCTTTATGAGACCTCACATATTTACATATCTAATATATATTTATTAAAGGATAAAATAGGGGGACAAAATCAGTTTTACTACAGTACATAACAAGTACATACTACAGTACATCTTTGTGCTGATGATAGTAAACAAAACTACACACAAAATTTAAGTTAACAAATTGAAATAATAAAATAATACAAATAATAAAAGTAAAAAAGGATTAATTTACTAGCATATGGAGTCAAAATGCCGAAACCCGGGATCGAACCAGGGACCTTTAGATCTTCAGTCTAACGCTCTCCCAACTGAGCTATTTCGGCTACAAAGACCCCTGCTGGACAGAAGCCATAATATTGTGTCCGATAACAAGCTAACGGAATGCACAATTCCTCATAAACCCTCATTCTTCTTCATATCTATAAGTAGACACTCTATTTTCATTTGGAAACATTTGTTTCTACCTCACATGTCTTATTAAGCCTTTAAGAGGACATCACACATTTGTGGGTGTGTCCTTGCAGATCTGATGGCAGTCATTCAAAACAAGACAGTAAACAGACAAAGGTAAATATGGTGTCCATCATTTTATAAGTAGATATTGTCAATGCATACCTTCTTAAAGACATCACAGCACTTCTTTTTTGGAAACTGGGCTGTTGGCAGGACATGCACTCCCCATCCCCCATGGGCTTTGTCTGGTTGTTACTCAATGGACAATTTCAAGCTCAATTTGAAAACAAAGACAAATGTTTATCCTTTCTTCTCAACAAAACCCTTATATCTTTAATTCTAAATACTTCTATATGCTAAAAACGGTCATAAGCAATCAACTTATACTGTCTACAATTGTGTGTATCGATCTTTTAGGTATGAAGACAAATTAGGCATGGTGCAAAATGCTTTACACCCATTGTCCTCCCATTATATGTAATATAGGTGGCTATATTCGCTTTGGTTACTTGGTTTGGTTAATCAATCAGCAAAGACAATCGGTCAACGATGCTCCTTTATCGCCCCCTTCAGGACAAATATGAAGAAAGCGTATACATATTGTTTTTACTTAGGGTCCAACACAAGAGGTCACTATTGCACAATGTATAAAGGAGCCCTCAAAATGAGAGCTTGTTATTCAATTTAATGCACGCCTATCAATAATTACTATTAAAAAGTGTCCCCATATGTTGTTAATAGATCTACCATGTTCATTTTGTTTACCTGGACAGATAACTAATATTTTGGATCAATTATTAGCGTAAGTGAAACTTTCTCAGAAATGTATAGAAAGTGCTGCAGGGATCATATATTTCTCAAGCCACAACCCAGAAAGAATGTGGTGCCTGTATATAAATGTACTTTTAAAGAATTGGTTTGGATTGGTATATTTGCATGCAAACAATGCCTGAGAAGTCAATGGTAGAAAGGCAACAAGTCTTGCTTGCTTGGATGCAGACAGCGTATTTAGCACTTCTGGTTCGATCATCTTGAAGTCTGAAGAATTTGTTCTTGACTGCTTTTTTGTTTGTTTGTTAAATGCCTAAAATAATGTGTGTAATTAATATAAGCTCTGGATATTTTCACAGTTTGTAGCCTATAATGGCTAATGAATCATGTATCTCAAACATTCACAGAAAACAGTTTTTATTCTGAATGGGGGAAAATGTGGATAGAACATTCATATATCAATCACTAAAAGTACTGACAAAAAAAAAGAATCAGACGTCCCTGGGTGGGCTCGAACCACCAACCTTTCGGTTAACAGCCGAACGCGCTAACCGATTGCGCCACAGAGACCTGGTGATTAGGGCCCCTGGTGTCTTTCTTTAAGTAGAAACAGGTCTTCTGTCCAAAAGTGTAAATCAGTGTTTCCCAACCCTGTTCCTGAGGGCACACCAACAAAACACATTTTCAACCTCTTCCTAATCAAACACACCTAAATCAATTCATCAGAACATAAGAAGAGACTCCAAAACCCGAAGTTAATCGGTCAGATAAGGGAGACATCCATACTGTTGGTGTGCCTCCAGGAACAGGGTTGGGAAACACTGGTCTAAATTGTGCACAAATCTTACATTATGAAGATTGACATAAAAGGCATTTTCGGTTTACAAAAAGGCATCCCCCGTCCATGAATATTCACGTGACTACTGTCAATGTACAGCATTTGAAATCATTACTCCAAATTCTGCCCTTAGCTAATATTAAATACCTTGGTTCATGTTTTCAGGTTACTTTTGTATCTTTCTCAAAGAAGTCTAGCTGCTGCTTTTAACATATTGTTTTGACCAGTAATCGCAGTTTAGTAGCCACATCTTTGCCTTATAAATAATAAACATATTATTAAAAATAAAAACTTACAACCCATTATAATTGTACAAATTTTGTATTGAGGATAAAACTATCAATATATAATTACAATAAATGTCCTAATTAATAAATTACAGTAGTTACACCTTACTGACAGTAGATGTCGCTCTCTAATAAAGCAGGAGGTGTAAAATAAGTAGTAAATGTGTAATAACACTATAGTAACAAGTATTCTTAACCAACTATTTTGATATTTTGATTTCCCTGTACGTCAAGTGTGTCAGGCTCAATGCAAGTTTAAAACCAGGAGTTACTGGCCAATTTACACTATAAATGTGTAATTGTGAAGTGTGTTTTGTGGATAAAGTTTGCATTTTATTTGGGCTTTGCTTTCAGTGTTTGTTTGGTTTTGCATGAACTGAAAAATCAGTATTATTTACAAACAATTAAATACACTATTATACAGGGGCTAAGCTAATTAATCGTAGACGTTTTTGGTGGTTTATTAAGTGACATCACAAGTGAATCATTGTAAGGCACAACTAATGTCTAAATGTGTGTGTGATTAAAGAGTTTTGCTGTGTCAATTTAACTCTTATATCTATCACTGAAAGCAAAGGAATAATAATAAAATTAAAAAAAAGAAATGCTTACCGTCCCTGGGTGGGCTCGAACCACCAACCTTTCGGTTAACAGCCGAACGCGCTAACCGATTGCGCCACAGAGACTTGCATCTCCATGTTGAATGATTCCTCTATTTGTACAGCCAGTACACAAATCACTACCACATTACTTTTTATACATTACATACCTTACATTAATACATACCGGTTTTTTTTAGCAGGAGGCAGCCAGCTTTCCGGGTTGATTCGAACAGATATTTGGTAGACAATGTGAATTGTGAACATTTATATTATGCCTTCAGTGAGAACTTGCTTGCATTCCAAGCACCATCTATAGAAAAGACACATAAATGAAAAGAAACACAAATGTTTATTTCAGCCATTGATTTACATGGCATGTAATGCATTTGCTATATGCTATTTTAGATAATCAGTGCCATATTCCATATAATAAACATACAAACAACAATTAGTGTTGCTTGCAATTAATATACAAGCAGATTCCAGTTTGGTTAGTTTTTTTTTAACTATTCTTGTAATCTTATTAAGTAACTAACATTAAATGTATTTAAATACATGAGTCAGAATGACCAGTACATGGGGATTGCTTAGGGTCTGTTGTTAGCTTGATGTTTGTCATAAGGCGGTCGGGTGTGGTACAAAATTTGATGGAGGTGGAGGTGATGGAGGTGACCCCTCTCCATTATGCAGGAAAAATCTGCATATAAACGATATACACGACTTCATGTACCTTGCTGTTAAAAAAAAGTGGAAAGCAAGTTAAAAAGCAAGCTCTTACACAAGATAAAATGTTTGTAGAAAAAAAAATCACAAAATTTGACAAGCTAAACTGTCTCAACAAATGATTGAGGTAAAGTTGGTTTTATATTCACACATTCGTTCAGTGACAACTTGTGACATGCTCCCTATATTGTTTACCATGGTACTTTGAAGATTCGGAAATCACATGAAATTATGACTTCATAACAGCATCAGCACTTTTTATTTGACTGTGAACAATGTTGTACTTTGACAGTTATTGGCTGATGATTTCCCTATTTTAGAGTTTGCAAATAATACTTTTCTGAAATGATGTTATTAAGGAGAAAGTCTAAATGTGCGAATATAATATCAACTTAACCTCAATCAGCAAATGGCGTCAGTGTGATGGTGGAATACCTGGTCGTCAGGCAGTCGGCCACGGCATCTGGAAAACCTGTTTGTCATTTCACATTTTCCTTGGGACATTTTCGTTTTGGGGGGTACTGGCAAATAAATTACATAATATTTGTTGTAAAAAAATACAAAAATTGCACAACGCACACGACAAAGCGGGTGGATTCTTGTTCATGCTTTTTATAGTTATATAAAGATTGATTGATTTCGACTGAAAAGTTTACTGACCATGCTGATGAGCCATTACATATTAATTTAAATAATTTCAATTAATAACAGTCAACGACATTGCTGTTATTACTTTTTAGATCGCATCCGTGGGATCGTGCAATCATTTTGTAAAGCAGGTTCAGGTAAAGTTAGCTAATTTACAATTTGCACACAACGGCAGCATTATCAAGAACTCGAATCGCTTGTTGTTGTTGTTTTAAAGTCAAGGTATTTGACACTTCTTACCTTAAAAATGTTGTACCTTGTGAACCGTTTGCAAACAGGAAAGTTTGAGTCTCCTCTCTTATTTACCAAAATGGGAATACAGCAAGGAGACGTCGACTGATTGGTCGCCTCCACGTGAAAACTGTGATGTCATTGGCTACACAATTAAACTATTAAAATGCTTTTAAATATAGTCAAAAACATGTACCAGCCTTGGTACTTATATAAATGTAGATTTTAATTACTCAATAAAAATAGAAAGACAAACTTTAATAAATAACATTGTTTATTACTAGTTTATGCAATGAGCAACACAGATTTAGACCATTTTCAACAGCAGTTATAAATCCAGAATAAAAAAATCATGTTTTAGAACAAAACATCAAAGCAATATACTCTTACTTTACAAAAATAAACAAAAATTTAGTGGTACATTCAGCAAATGTCCTAATAGCCTTGTGATTTCCCACAGATTTCAAGTTTATACAGATCTATGCATTAACATATCACAACATTAAAGATAGTATAAATACTACCCATACAGTAAACATATTTAGGCTTTAAAATCTGAAATTGGACTACAAGTAAAGAGCAAAATCATTACTTATGGGCACTTTACAGGAATCAGTTTCACAATATTATTTTTTAAATAATTCTTTGAGTTAATTCCTAGTTAAACATCTTGCTCAGCCTTTGACCAAGTTTACTGTCTAGGTCTTTTAACTTTGAGTTCACTTGTTTCAGAGCAATGCGAGCTGAAGCAGAATCAGGTTGGAGTTCCAGAATTTTTCCAAAGGCTATGCGGGATTCCTCCAGTTCGCCAAGCTGCAGACATGCTTGCCCATGCCGGTACCATGCCTTAGTGCTCTTTGGATTCAACTCTGTGGCCTTGATACTGCTGTCTTTGGATTTACCGAGCTGACCTAACTTAAGTTGGCATAAAGAGAGATTGCAGTGAAGTTCTGCTTTTACAGTTTTGTACTCCTCCTCATTTGGAATGGTGGAGTCATTTGGACTTTCTGCACCTTCGTCTTCATCCTCATCCTCATCTTCTTTTTCCTCATCTTCTTTAGGCATCTCAACCACTGGGTTTCCTCTTGTCTGAACCTGTAAAGTTATTGCCAGTTTTACAGCTCTGCAGTAACAGTCTGCCGCACCCCAGATATCTCCTTTTCCAAACCGCAGACCACCTCTCTGTTTGTGAGACAGAACCCAAGCCCACTTCTCTTCAGCTGTCATCTGCCAAGACTCTTGCCCCGGGGTTAAAGAATGAAGCTCCAGCGTAAAGCAGTCGGTCTGTTGAGACGATCCCTGCGCTGATGTATTCTTAGTCTGGGTACCATCAACATCACTGCAAGCTGCATTCCAGGCACTTATTGTGAACTGCAATTAAAAAATAAGAACGTTTATAAATGATTAATAGAATCATATTTTCCCTTGATATCATTGTACATATACTATATATATATAAGAAAATGTTAGATTTATATTTAGTTTAAGTAATAGTGCAAGCAAAATCAAAGATTTTCTGATTAATTACTCTTACCCAGGCCACCCAAAAGATAAATATATTTAGGATTTTTCTTCATAATAGGCACCATAAAAATGCATTTGAAGTCAAATTCAAAGTAATCCAATTGACAAATCGACAAGTAAAATAATTAATAATCAGTTAATTTCTAAAGTAAAGAAATATAATGAAATTAATTTGCATGAAATGTGGTTTTGGACCATAAACAACGAGTTTAGTAAAGTCCTTAAAAGCTTTCCTCTAAAATCTTAAATTCTCTTCAGCTGAAGCAAGAAAGTCATCTTGTCCACATCTTGGACAACCTGGAGCTGAGTAAATAGTTTTTGGGCAAACTCTTCCATTATTCATCCAGAATTAGACTGTTTCCATAATATCCATTTAATAGCTTATTCCATTTAAAGCAATAATGGCTATACAGTATTTTATATCTATGGCCAATAAATCAAAAAGAATTGCTTTAAATTCATCTATCATTTTTTAATGGTCATTCATAATACTTAATTTTCCTCAAAGGAAATCTAAATAATTAAAAACCTAAAACATATTACTATTCATCAAGTTGCTATCTGCACTCTGTACTCTTTTTTAACAGCTCAATTGATGATAATAATAATAATAATAATAATAATTCATTCATTCATTTTCTTTTTGGCTTAGTCCCTTTATTAATCTGGGGTCACCACAGTGGAATGAACCGCCAACTTATCCAGCATATGTTTTACGCAGCGGATGCCCTTCCAGCTGCAACCCATCACTGGGAAACACCCATACACACTCATTCACACACATACACACATACACTACAGACAATTTAGCTTACCCAATTCACCTATAGCGCATGTCTAGCACCCGGAGGAAAACCACGCGAACACGGGGAGAACATGCAAACTCCACACAGAAATGACAACTGACCCAGCCGAGGCTCGATCCAGCGACCCCTGATTAATCAAGGGACTAAGCCGAAAAGAAAATGAATGAATTAATAAATGACTTTTTCAAACTGGCAGTCGATTTTTATTTCACGGGAACTTATAAAATATAGTTCAATTATGGTCCAGTACTTCTACATTTTAGTAGTGTTCTTACCTCACACATCTCTCCAGCCCTCATGCCCTCCAAGCAGCCCTCAGTAATGTCACACTGGCCCTCGCCCATGCGAAACACCAGCCACTCATCCAGAGGAACCTGCAGCACAGACTCCTGCGAGCGGGGATATGAGGTAGCTTGCTCGCTACAATTAACACTAGCTGTTGATTCTTGCTCTGGAGAAGTAGTAGGCAGTGTGTTTTCCTCCGCGACAGTCTTCCTCCGCAACTTTACTTTACACAGAGACCCCATCATAGGCGTGATGTCTTCTCGACGACTTCTTTCACCAAGCCGCTTTCGGCGCACCTCCCACAGACCACCGGGACACGCCGAGATCCAGGAGGTCTCACCGGTCTGTTGGACTGTCGCCATGATAGAAGACCTGAATTATAGGCAACAAAAAAAATGAAAGCCATTAAATCCAGACCCTGATCCAGACTATATAGGTGGTGGCAACCATGAGACCTGTTAAGCACTGTGATGGAAAGTGTTTATTGACATTTAGGCGCTTCAACAGCTTCAAAATGCATGAGTGTTAAAACAGAAAACGTCTTTAATGACATATGACATATTATCCAACGCGTGTAGGGCACCTACTTTAGTGTTTGTTGTTTCTGCCAGTCTCTTCTTCCACAGTAAATTTCTCACAGTGGATCTGCTCCATCGCCCTCTACAGGTGCGGGATGTTCTGGATGCACATTGTGTTCTGGGTTTGGTTTGACTAGTTGGCTCTCTTTTTGACATACTATGAATTCTAGTAAATTGCTGTATTTACATTAATAAAAAAAAAGTGCTAATGAACTGTGAGATACACAGGTGGCAATGTACACCTTGTAACATCTATAATATGCAACATTTAGTTTGCATTTTATGGTAGACTTCAAATGCAAAACATATAGACTTTCAGGGCAAATATTATTTGAAATCCCCCGGGTAGGAACTGATTATACAATAAACAAACAAATCCAAGTTACATTAATTAAATTAGAATCAAATAGTATTCATTTAAATGCTAAAAATAATTAAAGTAAATGTGACACTAGAGCACAAAACCATTATGGGTATGGGTCTTATGGGTATATTTCCTGGCAATATAGCCAAAAATACATTGTAGAAGTCAAAATGATATAGTTTTCTTTTATACCAATATTCATTTGAGTATTAAGTAAAGATCATGCTCCATTGAGATGTTTTGTAAATTTCCTGCTGTAAATTTGTAATTAGTAATGTGCATTTCTAAGCACTTAATTAGACAATTTTAAAAGCAATTTTATTTCGATTTTTTTAACCCTCCGATTTTCAAATAGGTGTTTCGGGCTAATATTGTCCTATACTAACAAATTCTACATAAATGAAAAGCTTATTTATTCAACTTTCTAATTATTTATGAATTTCAATACATACAATAGCACATATGACTTGTGAGGTTTTGTATTCCAGGATCACACATAAATAAATACATACATACACACATAAATAAATAAATAAATACATTAAATAATTAGTTAATTAATTACTTAACATCAGTAGAAAAAAAGTTATGTAAAATAGCCTGTAGAAATTAAATATTTTTCCCAGTGATGGGTTGCAGCTGGAAGGGCATCCGCTGTGTAAAACATATGCTGGATAAGTTGGCGGTTCATTCCGCTGTGGCGACCCCAGATTAATAAAGGGACTAAGCCGAAATGAAAATGAATGAATGAATGAATTAAATATTTTAATGCACGTGTAATATTAGTTGTTGTTTTTATTCACAGTTTAAATGGGGTGTTATACAAGAAACAACATGTCAGTTACAGTACATTTTAGGGTGGGGAGTCTCTGCATCTAAAAGAAAGAAAACTCCTGAAGAAAGTCCTTTGTGTCCAGAGGGGGCGCGCTTGATAGCCCGGCTCTTGACGCTGTTTCCTGGGTGCACACAGAGCGTCACACACACACACACACACACACACACACACACACACACAGGCCGTCCTGCACTATGTGGCGGAGCGAGTGTGCGCCGGTGCGCGTGCATGTGAGAGAGGCAGGGTTGGGGCAGAGTTTCGGAGCACGTTCAGTTGACAGGCGTCGCCGTTGCTACTCGATTCCGATCACAACACAAGCGAAGACACGGAGCTGTCGCGAGATACTCGCCTTCAACTGGATTAAGCCGAGAAAAGCCGTTTTGGACGAACCGAGCTGAAAGCGGATGAGCGCAGCCCGCGGGAGGGCAACTGTGTTTCTGCGGCGGGGTCCAGTTAGCGAAAGATGAACAAAAACCACCGAGTGCCGAGCAACCGAACTCTGAACGCCGTGGAGGTGAAGAGCAAGGTGCGTAGCCAGAAGGGCCAATTACTTTAATTAGTGTTCAGCCAAAGAACATGCTAGTCTTCGTGTTAGGAATAGATTTAGCAGAGCCTTTGGGTGTTAAGACACAGTCACACTGACCTGTGCTAAGTTTTGCCAACCTTGTGAGTTCAGTCGACCGTTGCTTTGAGTGCTGTGAGGACACTGTGTAAAAGTCACTGTTGTGGATAAATGGTGTGTTTTGACAGGTGATCTGTTATCTTATGTTGCCAGGACTTTTTTATCTACTATTTTATTGTAGATATAATTCATAAAAGTTATTTTTGGTATGTTTTATAAATGTTACAAAAGTAACCCTTTTGTTTGACTATATCTAAATAGGTCTATAATCATTTAACAAATCAGTTTCATTAGTTAATGTTAGTTAATGACTTTACCAATAATAATGAACAATACTTGTACACCATTTATTAATCACAGTTCAACATTTACTAATGCATTATTACAATCATCATTATTACAAAGTCATAAGTTATTACACTGTAAATGAACATGTATTTATAATAAACAACTATTTTTATTAACTAGTGTTAACAAAGATGAATAAATACTGTAATAAATGTATTGTTCTTTGTTTGTTCATGTTAGTAAGTACATTAACTAATATTAACTAGTACAAACTTATTCTAAAGTGTTTCCAACAAATCTGTTTAATATTTATTCATTTTGAAAATGACTAACAAGTAATTAATCTGTGACTAGTAGCGCAGCTTATTTAAAGCTGATATTTGTTATTCATTACATAATAGCACACATATCACTTGCTTTTTATACTAAATTGCTGTTTTTACTATTAAATCATTTGGAAACTGTGGTTTGGATACCAGATCTTTAGACTATGCAATGTTCTTGCTGTACACTACTGCTACAGATATACTTGTGGCCATTTAAATAATACTTGACAAACTGGAATAGATGCTTGTATTATTTAAGTAGTAGTAGTTCAAGTGACAAAACAAAGCATCATTTGCTAATGCATAGTAAGTAGGAAAACTGGAATAGGGGCTAAAGTTGCAAGTGAATAACCGATATCAGAACAGTGGATCCTCATAGAATTCAATGGAACTTGTAATGTGTTATAGTAACAATAGAGTAGAAACTTTTAGTACATTTAAAAAGACGAGTAACTTTATTTAATGTAGTTACTACAAGAATAACTAAAAATAATATCAGAATTGTAGTTTGTTAGAATATTAGTTTGTTTTATGGAATAAGTGTCATAATGGCTTGTCATGGCTCTGTATTAGATCATCAAAAGCCATTTTTCTCCTAAACCTGTTTTCTTACAGTCTTTTGGTAAACAATGTGGTGATAACTCATCTTGGATTGCAATCTTTACGTCCACATGACAAGATCAGGTTTGAGGAAATTAAATATTGACTGTGCTAAATATTGACTGTATAAGTTAGATCAAAATATCAAGCTGCGTTTGTGAGAAAGGAGGTAACAGGTACTCTCAACCTGTCTTGCACATTATATCTCAGCTGTGATGAGACTGTGAGAGCAATTTTACAGGCATTATGCGGCTGAGCATCTTTATAAAAAATATTCATAATAGCCTGATAGTCTTTGTATTGTCTGTAGTATGATGTTCAAATCAAATATTGGTTTTGTCTCAAACCTAATAGAGGCCAGATAGTTGAAACAGCATATATGACACCCAAAGTATATGTCTAGGATGAGTTATGTCTTTTTTATTATATCTATTTTCATTACATTTTGGTGAAGGGTCAGTTATTCAGCACCAGAAATATAAGGAATGTAGATGGTTTTTACTGTATGTTTATTCATGTTTTTCGTGGGTTAATCATTATGGATGACACTGTAAACAAGAGCCAGGTCATAGTCACTGCACCAGCACAAAGATTTACAGGGTGAATTTATAATGGACAAGCCATGCTTTGCTACTGATGACGATATAGGGCTGACTAAGTCTCAATTCTTCCCTCTTATAATTTTTTTTTATTACCAAACCACTTCAAAACTTGTTATTACACATCCTAAAAGTATTCAAGCAGAACGATTTGAGTAGTCAGTAATCCTTTAATGTTTGCCATTCATTTTTTGCCCATGAGTTTCCTTGTTTATAAATAATTTATGCAAGTTATTTGGATTACTACCACTGATGCTGCTGTTTTATATTTAGTTGCTCTATAATACAATCTAGTGCTTGCTTTCTCCCCTTAAAGTGGTATAACCAAATATGTGACCCTGGACCCTTATACATCATCTGAAAGCTGAATAAATAAGCTTTCCATCGATGTATGGTTTGTTTGGACAATAATTAGAGGAGATACAACTATTTGAAAATCTAGAATCTAAGGGTTCAAAAATATTGAGAAAATCTCCTTTAAAGTTGTGTAAATCAAGCTTCTAGCAATGCATATTACTAATAAAAGGTATTTGTGCAGTGTATTGTTTGGCTTTTGCTGCAAATTTACCCATGCAACTGAAGTGTCACAAACATTTACTTAAACGTACACAAAAGAAGTGCATTTGTATCACTTTGCAATATGGTAATGGTTGATATAACTGGATGTGTAAAAAATAAATAAAATTATATATATTGAAGGGTATCGCTTTAAATGGCTTTATAAGCCTCTAAGAGCTTATTTTGGTGTTAACTGCTGTCTGCATGTATTAGCAATTGGCATTGTGTTTCTTTTCTAAACAAAATTAGGTATGGGTTTGTAATATCAGTTGGGCTATAACATCATCATAACATCAAGTTCTTATAACTATCTTTTTAGTTCATTCATTCACTTTCTTTTCAGCTTAGTCCCTTTATTAACCTGTGGTCGCCACAGCGGAATGAACCGCCTATCTTTTTAGTATATTTCTTTTTCTATTTTTTTAACAGTAGCAGTACTGTTTGTCAAATATGACATATGACTTCAGAGGTTTTTGCAGTTATTACACACAGTCATAATGCTGTTCATCTGTGGTGTTTTACTGTGCCATCTCTGTGTACTGATGTCTGTTTCATGTTGTTAGTTTGGAGCAGAATTCAGACGGTTCTCTTTGGACCGGTCCAAGCCGGGACGCTTTGATGAGTTCTATGGCTTACTACAGCACGTGCACAGGATCCCTAATGTGGACCTGCTTGTGGGTTACGCCGATGTTCACGGGGATCTACTGCCAATCAACAATGATGACAACTATCATAAAGCAATCTCCATGGCGACGCCCTTGCTCCGCCTCTTTTTACAGCGAAAAGGTGAGGGCTGAGTTTTTCAAGTGGGTCGCTGGTCAATCTTCATCTCCATACGTCACTCACACAGTCACACTCACACGGTTTCCTTTACTCACAGTCCATCTGTATGCTAAGAATTCTTGTTTTTGTGTTATATGCACAAATGTGTTTCAACTGATAACATGTGGAGGCGATGGCTGTTCTTCAGGAAGTGGTCAGACCAGAAGTGGTGCTTTTGTTTATGTATCAGTCGTATCAGATTATAATGTGACCTGTTCGGTAGTCCTTACAAAGATAAGTGTTCAGCTAACCTAGCTGCTAGTTAGCAGGGTTAAGTCTTATTTCAAATGGGTTTTCTTTAATCCTGTGTTTGATCCAGATTGCAGTGAAACACGCATTACTTGTGATTGCTTATCCTATATTTTTATTACAGTTGTGAAATGTCTTAAATATGATAATAGCACGAGGCACATTTTATTGCATTATTTCCTGTGATGTGTTTTGCTTTAACTCGTGTGCCTGAGTGTTTCGTAAATTGTGTTAAAAGTCTTCAGACTTTTAGACTTTGAACTCTTGGCTGAGATCATTTGAAAGCAACAATATAAAGTACTGATCTGGTGACTCTGTGCGTTTTTCTTGTGCCGTGGCCCATCTGTGGGGTGCCCCACTCTAAGCTGTGTCTGTGTGCCATATGACCTGTAGATGGTAAGCCACTTTGTCAGGCGGCGATTAGAGGGGTCACTGTGCAACACTGTGTGGCCTGCGCTTCAATTACACAACAGTGCTAGCGCCATGCTGTGACTTGTTGCTATGGCAGATTATGGGACACAGAAGCGCAGAAGGACCTGTCCGTTTTTTAACTCCATATGAAGAGTGGGGAACTATGTGTTATGTGTGTTTTAGTCATTTGAGTGTGTAAATGTATGGATGTATGGGATGTGTAGGTGTAATTAGATGTATGTAATGTTCAAGCTGCTGCCCTGAATGAGACATAGATTAAATTGCATACTTGTTACAGGCTGATTAATGTTCAGATCTAAAACCCAGTAAGATCTCCTGCTGCTGTGATCTTCAAAAGCAAGATTCCGATTGAAAAGGTGCCCATAAGAAGGTCCAGATTTGCTCTGTCACAGTTTGTGCTGATTTTAAGTTACATTCTGTTTAATGCTACCATTTAAACATGGCAAACATGGACCATAACCATAACTACATTAGCACACAATATAATGATGTGTAAAATATGTGGCAAATATATGCCAACTAATTCTCATTACAGTATTAGTAGACTGTTTGCTTAATATCTGCTCAACCAACTAACTACTAAAAACTACATCAAATTATACTAACCCTAACATTAAAGTCTACTAATACTCTAGGAATTAGTTGGCATATATTTGCAATGTAACTTATAGTCAACAAAATGAGCAAAAGGGACCATCAACTTAAGTGATGCCAAGTTTGCCATACAGAGACAACAACAATCCCTGTTCGAATAATCCCCATTCAGAACAATCCCCATTTAAAACAATCCTCAATTAAGATTCTGTATTCTGCATGCCAGGCCAGTAGTTGGCACTAACAGCCACTATCACATACAGTCCTGTGGTCCACCATTGTGGCTTGGTTGTCTAATGCACATGAGTAGAATTTATTGGTACTTCTCTGCTGTCAATAAGGCTCTTTCAGAAAAGGTCATACGTTTATCAAATACATCTTGGTAATTTTAATTGATTGTATTTTTCTTTGTATTCATATTTTTGTTAATTTGTGTATTTATAAAAGTATCACAATAAATGTAAAATCTTTATATCTATCAATTTTAAAGGATTTTCAGCATGCCAATCCATTTGAGCAGCTGATTTACCACATTTTGTGAAATGTTTTAGCTGTCTGACAATATAAATAAAAAAATAATAAACAAAAGAACAATCTTTATAATTTTTCAGGATTTACTGTTTAAGTTTTCAACAACCAAAGACATTACCCTACAAGTTATTGTATATTATTGTTCAACATCAGAACAAAGTAAAAGTGATGCTTTGCGCTGTGAGACGCGTCCACGACTTTATGCATTACATAATCAAGTGTGTGCGGTTTACCTTACCTTATGGAGTCACTCTCTTGACATTGCATATTGCGGGACGCATAAAACCCTGTTATGCGCCGATCTGCGAGTTATATCCGCGGGTGTTTTCACCAATTTGATCTGACAGACTGCCACGAATAGGCCTATGCAGACTCTCATTTTAAGAATTGCGCATCACAATTACAAAATACATGATGTTTTTGTTGAGGTTGCATGTACAGTTACTGATTTCTATGCACTCACATATTCTTTAGTAAACAATAAAATTCAGACACATTGTAAAAGCTTCATTTTGTTGACAGTTTTCTGTGGTTTATGAGTTGCATTTATTTTAGAAAGCAATCTACTTTTTGTCTTGATAGCATTTCAGTCTTAAAATGCTAAGTAGGCAGAGCTACTGACTGAAGTATTTTCTTTTGAAGATTGAAGGGTCATATCCCATCCAGAATGTACTACTGAGTGCTTTGATGAAAGCCAGCTCATGCACATATATAAAAAAAATGTGTGAGTAAGGAGGATGTTTGAAATCACATCAAGGGGCACAATAGAAAGACTGTCAAACTAACTGCAATCTTTTGTGCCATGTCTTGCCATCATTGAATGGCACACATTCAGTGATCTGGGTTAAGATATCCTTCGCTCTGGTTGGAGTTCACGTGGGGGATGGGGGGACTGAGGCATTCTTGAGCGGTGCGCCTAGTCTGTGGATTGTGTTTGGAATTCTGGGTTTTGTTCTCTCGTATCCCGCTTTGCATATTCAAGTGGCTTGACTTAAGCTGAGCTTACTGGATCTTTAATTAGGATGTTTTGTTGGGTATGAATGTACATCTAAACACTCCAAATGAGGGTTTATATGTTTCTATTGGCGTCCTGTCCCAACAAAGACACGTTTTTTCAGACAACCTCAGGATGACAACAATGCATCCTTGCTTGTTTACCTGCTACCATGGCAGCGGTGAAGAGCCTATGCTGATTGCGGTCAATGATGAGGGATTCTTGAGTGGTGATTGTGGCATGCTGGGATAGATATTCAGGTTAGGGGACCAAACGTAATCATTTAAGAATCTAAGAATGAACCACTGAAAATTACAGCTCTATATCAGAATACAGAGAGAAACCCTCAGTTTCTGTGGCTCTGTGCCACTGTTGGGGATATGTGTTTGCTGGTTTAAGGGGTGTTGCCACCTGTGTCTATTTGCACCATGTGATTTCCTGATCAGACATCCTGCTTTGCCACTGCAGTGTCATAATATTGGGTCTTTGCTCTATATTTTCTGTGCTCTACATTCACTGCTCCTTGTTCTCGTGTTCATTAGCAGCTGATTCCAGGACAAAACTTACTTTTCAAAACCTAGTGTGATGCTTCTCTATCTGGTGTCATAGAAACGTGAGCGCTTTGTAAAAGTAGAAAGCTAAATTTAAATTGGCATTATTTAATACATCATTCAATACAGACTAAAATGGCTGAATAAAATTGGTGCTTATTAAGATAAAGTTATGCTGTAAAAAATATTATGATAATCTTACAGAAAAGCATTTGCATTCTTTTCACTGTCATGAGAAACAAAAATCATCAACCCAATAGGGTTAAGATTGCTTAATCTTACCCTTCCTGTGACCAAGAATAATTTCTTCATCTCTGGATAATACCTTTTGGGATCATTAACCTATCCTGAGGTGAAGTAGCGGTAGGGTTCAGTGCTTTTAAATGTCTTAAGAGCTTTACTGATGTATGGAGAGGGAATGTGGAAAGAAAGATAAATAAAATATCAGCAAATGTCAAATTTGAAAAGGTTTTAATAGACTTCAGCAGTCAGCAGTTCACCAAGGAGTAGGCTAGGAATGTGTCCTAAAGATGGCAGCCACAACAAAAAGTCAGTAGCATGACATTCATGATATGTTCAAGCTCACACACTCGAGTCTACATGATGTACAAAACCAAAAAATTATTCAATGCCACAATATACTCACTGCAAGGTTATTTATTTAATAACAAATAAAGGATGTTGAAAACTTTATAGTAAATTATATGGTAATATTTATATTTTTTTCTTTACAAAAGCCATACTTTGATTCTACAGTTTTTATCAATACAATTATATGCAATACAGTGTTAAAAATGTTACATTTTTCACAGGGTATCATGAGGTAAATAGCAGTTACCAAATCACCAGTTTACTTCCCCATGTCCTTTGGTTGGTACTGTAGGAAGTGGCAAGTTTGCTTTGCGTTCACTTTTTAAAAAAATTTGGTTATTAGCAACATGATATGATATTTAATGCTTCGAGACTCCTGTGTGCTTTACAGAAGAATTATTATAAGCGTGGAGTGTGGACTTGTTGCCTGTGTACAGCATTCCAAATCTGTCACTTATTATGTTCCATTTCAGTTCAGATGCTGCCTTTTAGAAGAAAGCTGCCTATGCAGACCGCTGACAGCTCACTGGATTTGAACAAAGCTGCAGTTTGAGCATCCACACATTTACTTGCTAACCTGAATGTTTAAATCAAACTACAGCATGGATTTTTTTGAATGAGGTAGTAGCTGAATAATTGATGCGTCAGCTAATAGCATTAGCATTAATCTGTCTTCTGTTCACTATAATTAAATCTTCCACCTGTGGCTGCTTCTAATAATAGCACAGTGATTCATTTCATTGTGTCATTCATTACACATCATTGCCATTCCTTTGATAGTATTCTCAGCGCGTCTCTGGGATCCTCCCTGCCGGCCTCACCTGTTTCTTCAGGTGTGGTTCAGAAAAGCATCTGGAATAGTTTCTACTAGAGCGCACTGTGACTTATGGTTTAGGAATCTGCCCACTCGTTCCCTGCCTCTTTCGCTTTTACAATCCCTTTCTTGTTTGGTACCACAAATTTGTTTACTTTTCCATTCAGGTCATCAGCTGAATGAGGGGGCAGGGATGGGTTTGTGTTTTATTGACACCTATGACGTCTGCAGCTTTTATTGGCGTTTCGGTTTTAGGAGGAGCCACTTTAATAAGAGGGAGGAATTCCAGGGTCAAGGAATCTCACGGCGATACACAGAAGCTTTGGACCACTGTTATGTCATTGTGCCCGTATAGAGAAGGCCAGCGCCAGTGCAGGCACTGAAGCGGAGCGGGATGAGGGTGTGCTGTGCGGTGGAAGAGGTTGTACTTCTCTGGAGGGGGGGAAGGGTCAGTTAGCTGCAGGACTGGGGGGAGGCATCATACTGTGTGGAATGTGGTCGGACTCTGATCACCTCTGCTGATTAGATTAGACAGGACAGGAAGGCTGCACATGGGTGTGAAGAATGAACCTGTACTTGAGCATATAGGCCCTGTTCCCACCTGTCGCTTAAATACATTTTCAGTGATACAATCATGGATGGCCAGAAAAAATTCATTACCATTTCCACCTTGTGTTATCAAATGCATCGCTTGTGACCACTTGTGTTTAAATATTGTTGAGACTCTTCCCTCTTATTTCATCATGTTATTCATCATTTTCATGGGAATGCTCTCTGCGACACGCATGTAGGTATGGGAATCTTTACATTTATGCATTTAGCAGACATTTTTATCTAAAGTGACTTACATCCGTGAATACACACCCGAAGCACTGGGCTGCCCGGGCATCAGTTGGGGGTTCGGTGCTTTGCTCAAAGGAATCACCTCTTCCGTGGTATTGATGTATATTCACTCGTCCCACCAACAATCCCTCTTTAGGGACTTCACGATCTGATCTGATTCCGATTCTGGAAGTCAAAATCCAATTCCAAGATTATTTTTAACCTACATTTTTACAATTTCTTATAGGCTGTGCAAATACATCTTTCCAACTTTGCATTTTAACCAGAATTGTAGTTTTTATGTTTTTATTTATGATTCAAATATATGTATGGCAGTACTACCATCTTAAATTTTTCTTTATTTTATTAACAAAGTTATTTTCTGGATGAACAAGCTCTAAATGTAACATTGAAATGTCAGATTACGCCTTTAAGATTTTTAAGTTTATCCGTCTTTGTCCAAACAAAGCGAATTTGGCGGTGGCGGGATCGAATTTGAACACAGAATCACTTCTGAACTTATCAGAATCATTAGAGAAACAATCAATTTTTTTTTCTCCCATATTCCCATCCCTACACAGAAATACTACTGAATGAACAAAGCCATGTCATGCGGCTTGTGAATGAACAGGAAAGCAAGTGAATGAAAGGCATGTGGGTGGTTATGAACGATGATTTAGATTTTAGTCCTTGTATTTTTGCTACATTCATGTATGAATGAATGCCTTGTTTTGGTGCTTTTTCTCTCATGTAAAGATCATATGTTTAGTGTTTGGTCAGATGTCAGGTGGTCTTTTGTGGATATTTAGATGTGTTTGCCTGCACGAGTTTACATTAGGAGAGCAGTCTGAACAAATGAGTTTTTGACTACCTCTGGAAGTGCATGTAAAGCTGTTTTTAGTGCCATGCACTTGTAATTGTATTGATAAAAACACACAATCACATATGCGTTGGGGCCATAGAGTTGTAAACCAGATCAGAAAGGATGTAATAGAAATAAGTGGGAGGATGAGGAGATTTTATTATTAAGAAAAGACTTTGTGATCTATTGTTAATCTGTACTGTTCAAAACATTGCAGAAAGACTGAACCTGATTTTGCAGATTCAGCCTCTCCTACAGCACACAGCTCTGATGTCAGAATTTGTTCTTTATAGCTTCTGTCACACAGGTTTTGAATGCTGATGACTTTAGTGTTTTATGACGCTTCTGTGTATGATTAACCTCAGAGCTGTAAAATACCTTCTAGACTGAACTCTGACCACGTGACCTTTACTAGTGCACTTCACATTCCTCACAGAGTCAAAGGCAAGACAAGGTGCAGATTATAGGGGAGGTGGAAACTGAGTGCCCATAGCTTTAACTATGAGTGTAGGAGTTTCAGTCTTCTGCATGGTTTTATTTTTTCATCCATAAAAGAAAATAAGTGAAACAAAATAATATTGCGGACCTCACAGTGGCGCAGTGGGTAGCACGTTCGCCTCACAGCAAGAAGGTTGCTGGTTCGAGCCTCGGCTGGGTCAGTTGGCGTTTCTGTGTGGAGTTTGCATGTTCTCCCCGTGTTGGCGTGGGTTTCCTCCGGGTGCTCCGGTTTCCCCCACAAGTCCAAAGACATGCGATACAGGTGAATTGGGTAAGCTAAATTGTCCGTAGTGTATGAGTGTGAATGGGTGTGTATGGATGTTTCCCAGAGATGGGTTGCAGCTGGAAGGGCATCCGCTGCGTAAAACATATGCTGGATAAGTTGGTGGTTCATTCCGCTGTGGCGACCCCAGATTAATAAAGGGACTAAGCCGAAATGAAAATGAATGAATGAAATAATATTGCAGACTGGTCAGAATTTCTGCCCATCCAAAAGGGAAAGTGATTGATGGTTATCCACAATAAAGGGACTACACTATATAGCTTTTTGTATATCAAGTTTATTTGTCACAAGTACTTTAAACAAACAGAGTTTTAATTTTATTTTCAGTATTACTTTGATTATCAGACAGTCAGATTACAACTTGAAATTGTTCCGTACAGCGATTCATATTATTTAAATAGTAGGCATGGTACTGGCACAGATTTGGTGATTCAATTTGATTTTGATTCACCAGATTTAAATTTGAAGCAAAGTAAAACTTGTTTATACAGCTACATTACACATAAAACTTTATAATGATATAATTTAATCAAATGCTGACCCAATTGCCTTTACACATTTAAAAAAATAGGATGGCCATCATAACCTTTATAAGGAGTTTAGTAAAATGTGGTGCATATATTTACCAAAATGCAATTTTTCTAGATTACTAAGTTCTAAGTGTTTTTATGAGGTAAATGTAACATTATGTGAAATTGTTTCAAAACTTTTTTCCATGCTTGAAACACTTACTGAGAGTGATTACATGAGATGTAATTAAGTTTAGCAAGTTGTAGGGTTTCTATTAACATACCGTCTGATGTACTTTCATGTCCATTTTATGCTGTAACTAGTAGTAAAGATTTTGTAGATAGAGATTTAGTGGAGTAGTTTCATAATAAAGTTGGAGGCATTTTAAAGCTGGGAATTTGGTTCATGTCAAAAGTAAGAGGGCAAAGCTTATTGTGATTTTATGTATGTGCTGCACGCTGCAAATAATCTTTAGTGAAGATTTGCTCATAAATCAGTTGAAAAAAAGAATTAAAGCATATATTCTTGGTATTTAAGAATGGAAATCAAAAAATGAGATTCACAAGAAATCAGTTTTGTCAACCAAGCCCCACTGACCGAAAACACAGGGCCTCTGACTGAAACTAGCCTAGCCTAGCTGAAGAAGCACGTTCTGAGTAGCAAAGCATTCACAGTCACTCCCTGCGAGACAGAGATCGCCAGAGAGAGAGAGAGAGAGAAAAGGATGATGCACTGAAGGAAGAGAATAGGAGATAGAAGAATGAGCCGTGTCAGCATGAATTAAACTGAAGGCAGCAGTAGTTAGGCCTACATGACATGAGGGAGTCAATCCACCCACACACGCTCTTATTAAACATACACAATGCGCATCCTTTAATTAGCCACAGATGGTTCCTTGGCTGTAAAGATCCTTGCAAAATATAAACCAACTTTCACTATTATATGCGTTATTTTATTTCTCAGCTTCTTTTATTCAGCTCGTCTACCATTTTGTTTTGCAAAGGTAATATTAAATAAATAGCTTTTTTACTTAATCAACCTTAAATGTAAATAATTTAATCAAATTTGCTTATACACAGAAGTACTCATATGTTCATTAACTTTTGTCTTTTGCTCAAAAAATAAATTGGCATTAAATAAATTGGTGCATTAGGTGCGTTAGGGCTGGGCAATAAATTTAAATAAAATCGAAATGAAATCGACATTGCGATTTTGCAAAAGCAATTGTTATGCACGTCTGTACAGGGAAGCACTGTTGTGCGCTCAGCAGTAAATCTCCTCCAAAGGCAAGAGGGCGCTCATGCATGGTAACTCCAAATACCCATGAAGAAGAAACCCAGGAAACCTCTATAGCAGTTGCTGAATAAACAGAAGATTTAACTGCTTTCATTGATTCAACATGACAAATAAACTATAATCGACTGAATTTTGGAGAAGTTTGGAGTAAAAACATATTAATAAATGTGCCATTTTCACATGCTTTCAGATGTTGCAGCAACACAGAGCCATTGTTCACTCAGAAGCAACGCAAACAGCTGTCATTATAGCAGAAAGATTATCTTTGCTTTCATTACTGAACGAATAAATCGTCATTGATAATAAACATGATATTGCGTACTTGTCAGTGAACTACGACTCTGAATGCAGGTGCATACTACAGATTACATAACATGACTTTACTGACAAAATGCGCATGAAAATCATCGCCCAGCCCTATTGTGTATCACTAAGTGGTCAAATAATTGTAAAACTTAAAAAGGCAGAAAGGAAAATCATTAATGTTCAAGTAACCTCTATTGGACCACTTGAGATGGAATTATGTTTAAACAAAATAATTTATGGCTGGTCACTGTTCATGCCACCTGACGTGTACTGTTCCTGTTACATTGGATGGTTCTTGATATGAACTTGATATGCTGCTTGTCAGCAGTCTGATTCTTAACTGTAAGCTAATGTTTGACACCAGGTCTTCTGCTGCCTCACAGTTCACAGGAAAAGCAAGAGGAACAAACGTTGGCAGATTAAGATTGTTTACACATAATAACCGATTTCATTGGCTTGCCTTTTTGTTCAAACTAGAAACTGCTGTAACTATTCCCATGAGTCACATACACACTGCACTTTTTTCTTTTTCTCTGAGTATCATATTCTCAAGGGCTTTTCCTGTATTTCATCGCTCTCAGACTTTGCGTTCTCCCTCAGTTATCAGAAGAGGTCTCACTTTATCTTAGCTGTGTCACAGAAATATGCACTCAGCGAGCCCAGAATAGCGGCACCTCATAAAGTTTCTCTATTCAAAAGTTTTTTAGCCATCAACTCTCACTCTTTCATACTCGTTCTCTTTCCCTGGCCTAATAAGCTCTCATTATAGGTCTCTCACTTCTCCCCTTCCCTCTATCGGGCCGTGACTGGAACAGGATGGCACACACTGCTCATGTGGGAGATGTCTAACTTGAAGGCCACAGAAATGTTTCCACACATGCTGTTGTGCCGTCAGTGTCTGAATAATCTGGGAGCACAGTTCTCTGCGAGCAGCTTTGTGGATCGAGACCGTAAACAGAAAGTAGCACAGTAGCCACATGCAAAAAAAAAAAAAAAAAAAAACTCAATGAGACATTCACAAAAGTGAAACATGAGCCTTCACTGCCTTCATAAGGCCTGCTGAATATTGGATGAGATGAGCCCGTCTCTCCGTTTGCGGTGAGCAGAGACACGGTGTGACATCTCTATTGTTTTCACACTTTTTTGTGGGATGCTGCTCACCAATGACTTCTGAATATTTCATTACAAACAATCAATATACTGTCATGTATATGAATGGTAATACATTGCACATTTCAGTGGGGTTATTTATTAAGTTGTGAAGTTTGAAGGGTGCACAAAGATTTTAGTAATTAATAATAGTACATTTATAATAGTAATATTTCTAATAATAATATTCAGGGGCCTCACAGTGGCGCAGTGGGTAGCACGTTCGCCTCACAGCAAGAAGGTCGCTGGTTCGAGCCTCGGCTGGGTCAGTTGGCGTTTCTGTGTGGAGTTTGCATGTTCTCCCTGTGTTGGCGTGGGTTTCCCCCACAAGTCCAAAGACATGCGGTACAGGTGAATTGGGTAGACTAAATTGTCCATAGTGTATGAGTGTGAATGGGTGTGTATGGATGTTTCCCAGAGATGGGTTGCAGCTGGAAGGGCATCCGCTGCGTAAAACATATGCTGGATAAGTTGGCGGTTCATTCCGCTGTGGCGACCCCAGATTAATAAAGGGACTAAGCCGAAATGAAAATGAATGAATGAATGAATAATAATATTCAGCACAGTGATGCACAATATATTGGTATAGTATTGTCATTGGATGATATTAGAGATTTATTTTATTGTTTGGTACTGGGCAATTGTAAGACCATGTATAATACTTTCTGTATTAAGACCCTACATTATACCTTGGACATTCTTAGACTAAGCAAAGGTGGGTCTTTTCACTAAGCTTAAACACACACACTCTCTCTCTCTCTCTCTCTCTCTCTCTCTTTCTCTCTCACACACATACACACACACACACTACTCTCACTGTTTGACATGGTGAAATGATCACAGGCTGCATCCTGGTGTCCTCTGACAGGAAGTGAGATGCTTGCACTGCCACGGTCATTGGTGATCACAGTATCAGATAAAGCCAGTATCACATTTCTGCTGCCATATTAACACGCAGTTGCAGTGAAACCCACACTGCCTCACTTCCAAACCAAACTAAAATCTCATTTTAGTAGACATATATGAAAGAATATGATCCCTTAACATGTTTGAATAACATTTTTTTGCCAATCTATTGTTTATTTTGTTAACTCTGTTATACTCATTAAGGTTGTATTCACTTGGAGAAATATACAGTTAAACAGTAATATTATGAACTAGAAGAAAAAGCTTAAAAAGTTTAAAATGGTAAAGTTTAACTACAGCTTGCTTAGTTGATAAAGTGTTAGTAGGTGGTTGCTACGGTATGTGGCTGTTCGGGTGTTAATGGTGGTTACTATGTTGTTGTTAGGTAGTCTCTAAGGTGTTTATATATGGTTTTTACTAGGGTACGGTAATTCGTTTGGTGTTGCTGTGTGGTTTCTAGGTAGGCTGCATGATACTGGAAAAATATGCGATGTTGCAAATTTTTTGTGATAACGATATTTCTTGTGATTTAACATTTCCTTACAGAAAGGCTATTTTTATTAGAAATCCAGACTCCAGACTGAGGTCCAGACTTTGTGAATGTCCTTGAGTAGCTTAGACAGAGCTCAAACATCTTTGATTAAGCTTCACGTCGTTTCAAGACCTTGCTTCATTTTCTGAACCCAAATTAAGATATTTTAGATAAAATCTGAGAGCTCTGTGACCCTCCAAAGATAACAAAGACTTTTATTTACCAAGAAACACCTGTAGAACTAGCTTTGTTCTCCTATATTTTCCACGTAAAGTCCGTTTGTGTTTATTACTGGCAATACACTTGCATGTTGGGCTGTTGACTCCAATGCAATATGTTGTATTACCATAGTAAACGCACACCCTGACCTGTCATGGGAGAAAAGATAAAACCAAGCAAAGTCATTTTTACCTTTTTTTTTGGTCACATAAAGATGTTTTTGGAGCTTCGTATGATTACAGTTGAACCACTGCAGTCACAAGAAGTGTTTTGACAATGTTTTAATTCCTTTTCTGGACTTTCATTGTCCAAAACATTGTGTTAACTTGGGAACGTTGCTGTCTGTGGAGGATGAGAGAGCTCTCGGATTTCATCTAAAATCTCCTAAGTTCTGAAGATAAATGAAGGTCTCATTTAATTTGTAATGGCATGAGGGTGAATAATTAACAACAGAATTTTCATTTTTGTGTGAACTAACTCTTTAAATTGGTGGTGACAAATAATGTTTCAGTGGTATTCAAAAAATGTTACAATTATAATCTTATTCAAACCGTAAATATCTGTTTTATTTAAATAAATATCTGAGCCTGAACTTGTTCATCTGCACTCATTCATGGGTAAGTATACATTAAAAGACTGAAAATAAAGTATATCCAGGCCTTGTGTGTGTTTGATTACACAACAAGATCGTCTCCATCGTGTTTGTAATGAGCCATTACGACCAGACTGGTTTCTGTAGACACAGTGGCATGCAGATAGTGAGTGATAGAGTTTTGTGTGCCAGTTAACATCAGTTCCCATACACCATAAGCTGCTTTATACATCCTCTCACCACTTCTCCTTTCAATGTCCGAGCTAACAGAAAAGCTTGTGTCTATGTGAGTGGCCCTCAGGGACTTCCCTTGCTGCCCTTCAACCCTGACTATGAAACCATTGTTAAGCTTTCATATGGAAGAGCGCAACAGATAAGGAAGAGAGAAGGAGAGCGCTGCAGATGAAAAGAGACCACAATACATGCTTCACTGACCCAGCCAAACCCGCATAGTTTACACTTGTGTGTGCATGCTGCATATTTGCAAATAAACCTCACATCTCTTAGATTTTTTAAATGAATTTTTATATAGACAATTTGAGGGACGTAAACAATAACAATGCTCCTAACATGTTTCCTGTTTTACATTTTTAATTTCCATAGCTTCCGAGAATCAATAAAGGGCCACATATTGAAAAATAATGTTATGATAGCTGTTTTATTGTTAAGTCACGATTGAATTGCCTCTTGTTATAGTTATGAAATAGTTTGACAACAAGCAGGAAATGTTCATGGGCCAATGACATTGCCACATTGAAATGGTCTATATACAGGTATTGGAAGTGATAGTTAACCCAAAAAATGAACATTTTGTCAATACTCACTCTGTCCTTGATCCAAAGCTTTTCTTTTATTCTGTTGAACATATATGAAGATATTTTGAAGAATGCTAAAGCTGGTAGCCATTAAAGGAATGTTTCGCCCAAAAATAATAATTACCCCATAATTTACTCACCCTCAAACCAATCCTCAGTGTATGTGATTTTTTTTTTTCTTTCTGTCAGACAAACACAGTCTAAGTAATTAAAAAATGTATCCTGTCTCTTCCATGCTGTATAATGGTGTTAAACAGTGGCTTTTATTTTGAAGCTTCCAAAATTGCATAAATCGATTGTCAAACTAACCCATATGTTGCCAATGGGTTAATGCATGTCTTACGAAGCGGATGAATGTGTTTTTAAAATTATAAATCACTGATGTCTGGTGGTGGCCCAATGCACATCTTGTGTGACTGACGTGTATGATGTGTAATGCATGACATAAGATGCATTCGTAGCCAAATCTCTGAAAATCTCGAGGGAACTATTTACCAGTCTGTTTACCACAGAAGACGGTGATGAACAAGAAAAGTAGTTAGCTTGGCGTTACTATTCTATTAGTTTGTTATTAGTATACTCTTACAATGTACATGTGTCTACCTGTCTTACGTCATGTATCGTACGTCGTGCATAACGTGCATTTGGTTTCATATTTGTGACTGTTACCACACAACTGTGTTTAAACAACCTATTAAAGTGATTTTTGCATAATAGGTCCCCTATATATTGCACTATATCCCAATGTCATCGGCTACCCAACATTTTTCAAAATATCTTTTTAAATGTTCAGCAGAAAAAGCAAAGTCCTAAAGGTTTGGAACCACTTGTCTATGAGTAAATGATTGCCTTTTTTTGGGTGAACTATCCCTTGAAGGCGCATGTTGCCAAATGAATGTTAAAGTTTTATCACAGGGCTGCATATTCACGTTGAGACAAACCACAAGGACGATTCGGGTAGTTTTCTGATGGAAACTGGCAGATAGGACCTTTGCTCTCAGAGAACAATCAATCTTATGTGTGCGCGAGTGTGTTTTGACCATATTTGGGTTGAAATGAAATCCATTCGGGTGCTAGATCAGTGTTTCATCCCTGCTAACATTGTCCTAGTTGAGTAAACCTCACGGATGAAGAACTATTCATCTTAGAGGTATAATTCAGGTTTATGGCATAAACAAGTCTGCCACAAACTTCATCTGACCTAAATGCAGAAGATCAATCAATAATATAACAGAGATGTTGGAAACAATCACATAACAGGGTGCTTTTTGTTAATAATTACATCTCTCAGGTTAACCATTGCTCGTTCAGGTTAATGGGAGTTTAAAAAAACACATGGTACTGCATTGAACTTTCTCAGACATTTCTAGCCTCTTGAACATGCACATTTGTGTCCGCTCTCCTTTCTTAGTCTATTCTCCTTTTTGATGTTGAGTATGAATGTCTTGCAGGTGAAAGTCCAGGCTGTGATTAAGCCTCTGAGGAATTCATAAATGGCAGCTGAGAGAGGGAGAAAAAGAGCGAGGTTGAAAGGAGGCTTGGGTTTACAGTAGATTACACATTAGCTGAGGGGCGGAGGGAAACTAACAAGCAGGCATTCTCTACCATAGTATCCCCTGTAGGTCTCTCCTTACAAAGCTGTGAGAGTAGTTGAAATAAACCACACACACGCACAATTATTTGAACCTGTTAAAAATAATAACCGTGCACAGATCATGTGAGTTTACTCGCACCACATGCTGATATTGGACTGTGTTCAATGAGCTGTTGAAGTTTGTCAATGTTCAGACACTTTAGTTATGATACTATTACTATAATAGTCGTGTTTTGTTTTATCTTATTTTTGCATCATTGTACATCACTTTTCTTTATTGTATTAAAAATGTTTTTATTGAAAATAAAATCAGTGATCACAATTATTTTAAATGAGTGTGTATGTTATTCAAACATGTAAACAAACTACACAAGCAAACTTACTGACTGTTGATCCAAGTGGATATTTACATTTACACCTATATGATGATATTTAAATGATAATAACATTAACATTAAAATGATAATTTACTGATTTACTGATAAATTTACTGATAAATTACTATAATAAATTAAAGTGATTTAAAATTCTTTAAAAGTTCTTATTATATTATGTATATTTTTTATGTCATATTATTCTATTATGCAACTTTTTACAAATTATTTGAAATGAACTAAAAGGTTGTTGACATTTAGAAATATACTGACTTTTTGTCAATGAACCATTTTATTTTACATTGTTTTACTTTAATTTCAGTGTAGATTAAACTATATCAATTTAAATTATTTATTTTTCTCTTGTTGAAACTTATAGAACACAAATAGTTTTTTTCCACATTATTTATATAAATTACAATACCTAACATTCTCTTTCTCTCTTTCTTTTATGTGTCCAGAGGAGGCAGATTACTCAGCGTTTGGCACAGACACTGTGACCCGTAAGAAGACCCCGGCGGCCCTCGCAGCAGTCCTTCTCCGGCCGGACACCAACAAGAAGAAGCCTCCGATCATCATCAGCCTGCCCAAAGACTTCCGCCCAGTGTCCTCCATCATCGACGTGGACATCCTTCCAGAGACTCACCGCCGCGTTCGTCTCTATAAACATGGCCAGGAGAAACCTCTGGGCTTCTACATCCGGGATGGATCCAGTGTTCGCGTTACACCCCAGGGCCTGGAGAAGGTGCCGGGCATCTTTATCTCCCGCATGGTCCCTGGAGGCCTGGCAGAGAGCACGGGACTGCTGGCCGTCAATGACGAGGTACTCGAAGTCAACGGCATTGAGGTAAGCGGAAAGTCGTTGGACCAGGTAACGGACATGATGATCGCTAACAGCCACAACCTCATTATAACCGTCAAACCGGCCAATCAGCGCAATAACATAGTACGAAACAGCGGTGGCGGGGCCACATCCGGCAGCTCAGGACGATCTTCAGACAGCAGCACCAGCTTCCACGCTTACTCCACGCCCGGCTCCACGGCCATGACTCCATCTCATATCATCCAGAACTATGAGCCGGATGAAGAGAGCGAGGATGAGGAGGATCTGGTTATCGAGGCGGACAGAGGGGCTAAACTCATCCCACCGGCAAAGGTGCGAGCGACCGCCAGCTCCAGCATGCCCGCTCTGCCCAGATACGAGCCTCACCTCGACCTCCGACCCTCAAACGGTACAATGGCAACCAGCACAAGCGTGGGATCTCTGAACGACCACGAAAGGCGTAATCTAGAAGAGGACGGCACAGTCATTACACTGTAATAACCGCTCACACATGCCAATACACACTCTTGTGTGCCATAGGATTGAAAATGCATGTCTTTATTTTTAGGTGACCAAAGCGGTCACCACAGCACCTTACAGCACTTCTCTATAACCACAGGACCAGGTAGTCACCAAAAATAGCTGCTTCTTGAGTAACAATGAACTTCCTGAGTCAGTGCAATTTGAAGGAACGCAGAGATTCGGCAGCATATGAGTCATGACAATCTTTTTTTTTATTTTACAACCACTCCCTTCTGCCGTTATGATGGAGAACAAAGTACAATGGTCTTCAGAAGAGAGCGCTCTTCATTCATTCCTGTCCGCAACACTAACACTCTCGGCTTACCGATTCTTCAAGGTTGTCAAGGGAATCGCGAACAATTGTAAAGGTCGAGTCAAAGTTTTCGCTTGATCGGTAGACTGCTGCCTCTATTAAGATGTCTATTATTATTTCAAGTTTTTAATCATAGCCAAAAAGACAGAGGGATTAATGTCATATATTTTCATACTGCTATGTTTGATTTGTACGAGTTATTATGTTTTTTTATTTTTTAATGACAAGGGCTATCATCCTGCTCTCTGCTACCTGTGGTTTATTTTACCCATTGAGCGCTACTTGATAACCCTATCTAGGGCTTGGGAACATATTATCATGTTTCAGAGAAGAGCACTCAGAAGTGAACACTAGGCCGTTTCATGTATGAAGAGTGTCTCTGTCATGACGCTTTATAGTAAGGTTCAGTTTGTTTACGTTAGTTAAAGAGACGATGAGAATGAAATTTCGGGAATATTTAATTACCACCATGTTGTTCCAAACCTGTTTGACTTTCTTGCTTCTGTGGAACAGAAATGTCATGGTGCTGTCAAAAGCCAGAATATGTTTACACAGTAACTGTGTACTAAAAAAAGTCGAAACGGTTCCTGTTCATGTAAATTTGAGAAAGGGACTAAATATGCTGTATTATGCAGGCCAAGCCAGTAGGTGGCGATGTTGTTTCGTAAAGAAAAACTACTTGTGTGGTCCACTAGTCCACCATTTTTGTATTGGTTGTCCAGTACCACGTGTAGACTGAATAAATATCGATATGGAAACGTTGGCTAATACGGTAACTAGGGCTGGGCGTAATGACAAAAAAGTCATATCATGATATAACACATCTCATATTCCGATAACGATATATATTAATAATATAATACCGTTTCCGTGAATTCAGTCAATTAATAGTTTATCTATATTGACCACATGTAAATGGGTATTTATTTTTTTATATTTTTAAGTATTTACTGAGAAATATTCTCATTTATATGTGATCATATTTCTCATTTTATTTAAAATTTAAGGGTAAATGTAGAAATATTAAATAAATCTTCATAAAATATAAAACAATTTTCAAAAACGAATGATTACAGCCCCCACATAAAAACAAATCTAAATAAAATGCAAAATATAAACATTGTACTTTCAAGATTGCATCTTTCTCACGATGCTGCATCCCTGTAAGGCTGTGTAATATTGCGCTTATAAGTTATGAAAAAGTATTACCATAAGCAATGTTTTTTTTTGACACCACAAAATATATCATCATATTGCACAGCTCTAATGATAACCCAGTTTTGAATATCCGGAAACTGATTTAGGCTAATAAACACAAATTACTCTATTTTTATCAGGATAAAAATAACATCAAAAATATGAAGAAAAATCTATATTTTGAGGGGAACTATTCATTTAATTCATAAGCCATCATAAACAAACCATAATAATAATAATATTTGAATGATATCTTTATGTTAAAGTTCCTTTCTACATAAACATTTCAACTTGACATTAGGTTCCATATTATAACCAATAACTTATTTATAAATGAACATTAACCTGGATTTTTTTTACCTGTAAATATAGCTGTTTATGATTCTTGATGCATAAGGTATAAATGAATAATAATAAACTGAACCTTATTTTAAAGCGTTGCCTCTATAACAAGAAGTGTTGCAAACAAATCATGGAGAAAACAATGCTTGATTCATAGTAATTGTTGAATCACAATGAATATTGAATATCTGCCAAAGTATTCAATATCTTTCCCTCTTACATCAGCAGCAGCATACCAGCCAAACCCTTCAGAAGTTATGTAACAATGGGGTTCGTTTCAGCATTACTAGGAGACAGGCATGATTTGGCCTTTGTAGATTTCACTTTCATCTTTTCTTTTCTTTTTTGACATTTTTTAATCCAACTGGCTAAAATGTCAGCATCAACACCTTCTGCTGACGCTGGGATAAAAGTGAATGTCATCCAGCTTCCATACCTTTTACTGTATAAAGTTAAAGTGGGACCTTCATGAGTGATTTCAAGATGAACAAATGTAACATTCAAAGCATTCCATATGACCGTATAGGTACATTTCTCCCCCTTTTGTACGTACATACATATCATAATGATATTCATGATTTCACAGCTGTCAGCTTCAATCTGAACTCTTAAGCTCAGCGTCAGCAGATGCGCTGGACGAGACGGACAGGAGATAGACGTGCCTACGCTCTTACAGTTCTGACGGAGATTTAGCCGAAGTAGCCTTTCATTGTCTCCCCTTTATAAATGCTGAAGAGACGTCTACCCATCACACAGAGCTTTTCATGGCACTTACTTTACCAAAACCTCCTCAGAGTAGTAGCACACACACACACACACACACACTGTAGCTGTGATCACACACGCTTTGTCATTCATACTTACGGTACAAACGACATGTTGAATGGAGTCTTTAGCTGTGCTAATTTATTTTTATATTAACCACTGCATACGATTTGGGATTGTAACCACAGAAGTTGTATTTATTTTAAAGATAGTCTTGTGTATTTTTTACTTGTTTTTGTTTTTAGATGACATAAAAAACCTCAATTATTATTATTATTTTAGATCATCTCTACGAAATGGTGTTTTAAATTTCTTTTCCACTAGCATCTTCGGTGGAACTTAATGCTCAGACCTTTAGGAACGATGATGAATTACTTGCTATTTTCCAAACTGTGAATATCTCTGCATTTCTGAAAGTGTAGAAATGGGCTTTTAAGCGTTATCATTCATGTGTCAATTTCTCTTTTTGATAATGAGCTTGCCAGATAAATCCTAAGGTATAGATTTGTACTGAAATTGTCAGTATTTTCTTATTAGTGCTATTTGATGTAAATTTGTTTCACATAATAAAACTTTTAAAAGGATGAATACTATATTAAGGCATAGATGCACATGTATTATAGTCAAATCTTGGATGAAATAAACTAATATGTAGAAAACCGATGTTGTTGTTGTTTTTTTTGGTGATTTTGGTCCTGGAGGACAGAAGGAGGACCGTGTCCTTAAAAATATCACAATCGAAGTGTGTACATTCAACAGGCCAAAGGCTGAATGGGGGTCATTATGTTTTTGTTGTAATCTAATACAGAAAAAAGCTATTTGCAACAAAGATGTTTTACAGATGTGTCGCCAGGATTCACTGTTCTGAGAAAGTTGTTTTTCAGTAAAACAGGCTTTAAAATAACAACAGGAATGAAGTATGCACCAAATAGCTTGTGCAACATCTACTTTCTAACTAGAGTCTTCTACTTTCTTACTCTGTAAGTTTTTTTTTTATCATCCTGCAATGTGTATGGCCATGAAGCTCTGGTGTAAGGAGGCCACCCTGTGGTAAAAGCATGAAACAGCATCCACTTTATTTGAAGACGCAGTTTTAATCTCTGCATTTGCGATAATAGAAAATACACCTTTTTTATTCATATAATTTAATAATTTGTATTAGTAATTTGCTTAATGAGTTTATATAATTGTCAGTGTTTTTTTCTATGAACCAATTCTTTGACAACTGATGGTACCTTAACATCTAAATTTAGTTTAACTACAATATTATTATTACATTCTGTTGTGCACTTAGAGGATCTTGTTTACTAAGATTTGTCAAACATGATGATGTCAAATATTAGAGGTGGTTAAAGATTATTGAAATTGTTTTGTACACTAACATTGAAAATATGATAGTGTGAAATTATAAAATATACAGTAAATGACAAAAAATGATATGTCCACATGCCAACCTATTTTAGTTATTACTATCTGTTTGTTATTATAAATGTCCTTATAGCTAAATTATAAACTAAGAGACCACTTTCTCAGTTTCTGATGATTTAAGTAATTTTTGTTTTGTTCTCTAAACTAATGATTACATTTATTTTAAATTAGAAGGTTGGCAGTTTCAAATTTTCAGATGTAATTTTTAGTTATTTTTTATTTTAGAAGCATAATATATTTTTTTTTTACTTAAGAGTTGAGAATAATCGTGATCTCCAAACAAATGAAAACATTTGTTATTTAGACTTTTTGCTGTTGAGTTTTTGTGTAATCTTTGATAATTCATTCATTCATTCATTTTCATTTCGGCTTAGTCCCTTTATTGATCTGGGGTCGCCACAGCGGAATGAACCACCAACTTATCCAGCATATGTTTTACGCAGCGGATGCCCTTCCAGCTGCAACCCATCACTGGGAAACATCCATACACACCCATTCACACACATACACTACGGACAATTTAGCTTACCCAATTCACCTATAGCTCATGTCTTTGGACTTGTGGGGGAAACCGGAGCACCCGGAGGAAACCCACGCCAACACAGGGAGAACATGCAAACTCCACACAGAAACGCCAACTGACCCAGCCGAGGCTCGAACCAGCGACCTTCTTGCTGTGAGGCAAACGTGCTACCCACTGCGCCACTGTGAGGCCCATCTTTGATAATATTTTTATATATTTTTGTTTATATATTAGTCCCCAGGGGTATGAATAGTTTGGGGGCTTGACTATATAATATATACCTGTATGCATTCCGTAGGTATTCATAATTATAATATATTAATATTTTTTAATTATTTATGCAATGTGTTATTTGTTTTTAATGTAAAGAAAAAGTATCTATTTAGAAAAATAAATACTAAAGTATTAAACATTTATTAACTTACGGTATACTCACAAATTTATGTATAAAAATGATTACAATTTCATTTAAGAAAGGTGACTTCAAATAAATCCTATTCTGACGTCTAAAACTGTACATGCTTTTAAACGGCATGCTTTTTTCTGACCCATACAGTACATACTAACTGTGCGCGACTAAACTACCGGAATACACTGACTCTCCATTCATCTCCACCTCCGCCAATTTGTGCTCGTGCTCTGGATGTACACATCAGTTTAAGCGCCTGCGGATCACGTGACGTGACGTGCGGCCAACATGGCGACGCAGTGCTGAGAGAGCAGCGTCCAACTGGCCCTGACGGAACCAGCGACAACATCGGCCCCTCCTGGCACCTTCACGCTCCTGCCAAACCGCAGGGAACGGGCCAGCGATGACGGCCTGACGGACCACTAAAATCACGTCGAGCGAGAGATGAAAGAACAGGAATCGCTGGCAACACATCGACGGCATACGCAGACAGAAAGCCTGAGCACCAAGAGCATGTTTCTGTCTCGGGCGCTGGAGAAAATCCTCGCGGATAAAGAGGTGAAGCGGACCCAGCACAACCAGCTGCGCAAGGCTTGTCAAGTGGCGCTGGGTGAGCTTTTCTTCATTTATCTCTTCTCATGCATCGAAACACACTTTTGAGATACTCCACTGCCCCCCTGAAATGCTAAATTAACAGTAAAGTCGGGTTAGCGTGCTAACGTCACCCAGCGCACGTCACTGCCAGAAATCCGTTGTGTGTAATTTTACCTTCGGTTGTCATTGTCATGCTGTACATCGGCTGTCTAATGCTGTATTTGTGATGAGTGAGATGGTTACTACAGAGAAAGCGGGATGTCTGGGTTTTGTTTTGGTTTCGCGGAGCTGTTAGCATGTTCAGTTAGCAGGAATCAGCTGCTGTATTGTTAATCATGTGTCGTGTAGACTTGACAGGTTGGCGAGTCACTGCTTAATTATTGATTTGAGATCGCTCACTGAATTTTAAGTGGCATTTTAAAGGATCAGTTCGTACTAAATTTAACATCGTGTTGTCCTCAAAGAGTTATTTGCATGCAGGTATGACATACTTTTTTTCCATGCACAATGTTAAGTACTGTCAGCATCAGTCAGTATTCATTGGTCATAAGACGGTATCAAATTTCTTGTCAAAAGTGTGATAATTTCAGAAGCTTTTAACACAGTATATGGTGTTATCTAGATATCGCCATAAGCTGCAGAAATGACTACTTTAACAGTCATTATAATTACAAAAGAATTGTATGTTTGGTCAGTTGTTTTATTGTATTGAGGTACAGTTGGTTTTATATTCACACATTCGGTCATTCTCATTAATAATATAATTTCATGAAAAGATTCTTTGCAAAGTCTAAATAGTGAAATCATTTTAGCAGCCAGTGAATATCAAAGTACAATACTGTTCACAGTCAAATAAATAGTGCTAATGCTGTTTTGAAGCCATACTTCCATGTGATTTCAGACCCAATATTCAAAGTACCATGGTAAACAATATATGTCACAAGTTGTCTTTGAACGAATGTGCAATTTTAGCTCCATTTTTATTGTATATAAATGTGCGGAGTAAACAAATGTTTCAAATGCTAATTATGAAATTTGCAAATGCATTATAAAGTACAACCGGAAACACTTTTAAATTAACTCATTAGAGAAGGTTGGTTAATGTATAACATTAAAAATGACAGTAAAAATGTTAAATGACTAACATTAAAAGTGAGAAACAGCTAAAAAAAATTCCACTGAAGTTATTAATTTAATGTTAGTTAAAAATAAAAAAATATAAGTGAGCTTTATAAATTAACTCCATTAACTTAAACACTTAATATGCTAATCCAATAAATTAATATGACCAAAGATTAATAAATGCTTTACAAGTCATTTTCAGAATCAGTTAATCAGTTTGTCAATTTACTGCCTATAAAATTTTCCAGCATTTGGTGCTGTGATGAACACCAACTCCAACAATCTGAATAATCTTTAACGGCACTTAAAATATATAAACATAAATATCTATTCACTGTATTTTCATGCCCAGGATTACAAAATCAGGCATGTTCATCATTATCATAGTATATTGAATATTGGCACATCTAGCTTTCACTTTTATTAAATCTTTTTGCAATATAGAGTGAATGAAACTGGTGTTCCCTACTATTTAATGGGCTTTTATTCTTGTTATTAAAAAGGTTGTTGACCCAAAAAGTTCAATTGTGTCGTAATTGAATCACCCGTTCTGAATCCAAACCTGTATTTTAATTAGATGTATTTAGATATTTTATTAATTGTTGGAAACCAAACGCACGACTCGGTATATTTTATTTTAAGTTATACTGAAGTCAATTTTCTGTAAAAAAAAAAAAATATATATATATATATCTCCAACATTCGCAACTCTCTCTGAATTCCCGGTTGTTCAATAATTTCTGTAAAATAATTTCCTGTTTTTATAAGTAAGCTGGCAATGCAGGTTAGACTCATTTGACTCGTCCCGCCTGCGCTGAATTACTTATTTACTAGGTTAATGAGCACATGTCGAGACAGGCGGATCTTGTTTCTTCGTGAGCTTTTCCAAACTCTAACCTTTGTTCTGTATTGTCAGTCTAAAACTGATTTGAACAAAAAAAAACATTATCGTTCTTTAATGTACATTCATGTAGTTTGGTGTATATTGAGCTGTATAGTGCTCAGGCATTTGTCTGTTAAAGTAATTCTGCTTCATCGTGGGTTTGTTTGAATGCTCTCAGATGTAGTTCAGTCAAACAGACACTCCCTCATTAGCTCGTCATGTGAGTGAATGAGGCTGATTACCATACAGACCTGTTTACACAGTCCACCGGCCACCCGGATTCACTACTTGCATAGACTTTAACTATTCACTTTGTGTGTTTTTGTTGCGCTACCTGGATACATGTGACACCACTACAGTTTGTCATTAAAACGCTGTTCACAGAATATTGTGTGTATACGTGTTATGAAATGTGTTATTGCTCAAGTTCAGTTTCCTGTTGGTGGCAGATGGTCTGTGACCTGTCTGATAATGAATAATGACACATTTATTGATTATTCCTGAATGTCAAAGGCCTAAAGACTCGTTATTAATGTCGAAACAACCATTTTTATTTTGAAGAGATTGTTTGTCTGTGTAAAAAATATCTGGTAATTATCGCGGGATTCACTGGGGTTATCTATTTATTTTACTTTTTTTAAATTGCATTATGGAATCTGGATCTCTGCTGGACAAATTTTGATGCTAAAAGGTTTAGATTTTTACATAAATATATACTTATTTAGTAGTTTAATGTTATAGGTTGTCTTTGACGGTCAGGAAAATTAGGCAAAAAGTGGGTAAAGAGCTGCCAGTGCTTTTTACAGATTTCTTTATATACTATTTCTTACACAAAATATTGTTTAGATTAGGGCTGTGCGATTAATTGAAATCATTTTAAAATCGCTATTTGAACTTTTACGATTTCTAAATCGCCTTACAGCATGGTTTTTTGCCCACTCCAGTCCCGACTGATAGTTCTCCTGCAGTATGCTATTTGAACCAATATTTCCTATTTCACGGCAGTGCCACAAAGAGGTCTATGATCTATACATGGCAAATAAAAAATAAAAAAATCTGTGGACACGTAGAAAAGTACACACAACTACTTCTGCAATGTGGTCAAGCAGAACATCGGAGCTTTACTTGAGTTTGACCACACACACACACACACACACGTGGTCATAGGATCATTGATCATTGAGCTAAACTCGACGATTTCATAGGATCATTGAGCTAAACTCGACATCTAGATCTGTCTGATTTGTGAATAAATCATTCAGACCCGTCTTGTGAACCAGATCCAAGAGTCCTTCAAAAGACCGCATAATAGTGGGTGGACTGGGATAGTCGACTAGCTGGTTATTGACAAATAAGAGAAAGCTAAATTTTAATTTGTATTTATTTATTTATTTTTGCTGGTGGTGGATTTAGAAGGATCTTTACATATAGGACTTTTTCAGTTTATCCCTTTAAACATTGTCACTACAGCCGCTGAAAATTCAGTAAACTCTCTGTCAGAATTCTACTTGCCTGCTGTGAACAAATGAGATGTGATGATTCTGTTGTTATTCACAATCTACAGGTGTGTTTGTTTGGGAGGTGTCATCCAGACTGCAGAGATTAATCAATTTTTGTGGAGTCCTGAGAGTCAGAATGCAGAAATATCTATTTTTTGAAACTCACATTTATTGTTACTGGAATAAAAAGAAGCATTTTTTCCCAAAAGATCACACAGGTTTAGACTGCATGAGGCTAAGTATTTCACAACAATGGAGATTTGTGGGTGAATTACTGTTTTTTTTGTTTTGTTTTTTGTTTTTTAGCACTTTAGCTGAAAATGTGCCGATTGTTGTCCACTCATAAAAAGATTACTTTGCTCGCAAATAGGCCTCATTATTACCTTAAATGCTAAATGATAGAAGTTAAACACAAGATTGTCCTTGAACCTTTCTCTTTTCTGCTGAATGTGTAGTGTTGTATATTAGGAATAGCTTGAGTATTTTGTATTTTTGCATATTCCTGCTGCTGAGCTGTAGATGTTATTTCTACCCCATTGTCCTGTTCATTTTGATATCTTACTGAACACAAAAGCTCAATTATGTAAAATACTTTGTAGGGCTGCACAATATATCGTTTCAGTATCGATATTGCAATATGCACATCCGCAATAATCATATCACAGCATATGCAATGTTGAATTGGGATGATATTGGACCAGGAGCCACAGTTTAGAACACATGAGATTTGCGGAGTGACAAAGTTTAACCATAGTGGAGTGAAAAAGTTTATCATTTGCATGTGATTTTAAGGCCTGCCCTGAAAGAGTTTAAAGCATTCAAGCACAATAAATTTTACCATTTGTATTGCTTTAATAAGCAATCATTTTATTGAAATCCTCATAGAGTAAAGACTATGCAGTTTTTATTATTTAATTTCTGTACATCAATACAATTTGACTATCCCGAAAACCATAAAGCAAGGTTTATTTAACTTTTTCTCTTCTTTGTTGTAATTATCTATGGTTGTAATTGGTTTATTACATTTTATGCATTATTCACACCAATATAAAATCATCCAAATCGATCAAAATCAATAAATCCTTCCAAACAGCACTTTTCAAGTCATCTGGTGAAATTCTATATATATATCTCAGAAAAACAAATACCACAATGTCTTATTTTTCCAATATCCTGCAGCTCTAATTCCTAAGCTCACGAACATGTAAATAAATAAATAAGACTATATTGTAATATTTTTCCTTCTGAAAGTTTGTTTGCTTTAAAGAGAGATTGATGTTTATTTGTCTTTTTTTTTTTTGCTTGTTTGTTTTTAGATGAAATCAAGCATGAACTGGAAAAGCAGAAGTAAGTTTACATCTCATTTAGCAACATGCAGCATCCATTGAAAAGTCTCCTGTGATGTACATTGATGTAATATTAAGAGAACGCTCATTGTGGGTTTATGAAAAGGCCCTCTGAAGCTTAATGCATCATTTTTATTCTGAACCATTATGGTTATGTAATAATTTCAGATGTCCATACTGAACAAAAAACCCACGTGTAACACTGTGATGTTTTGAATGTTTGTTGGTGTTGTTTAATATTCAGTGAAGTATATTTCAGTGCCGCTTGCTGATATGTTATGTGCATCTTGTGTGTATCAGGGACGGCACTGTTGTTCCTCCCAGAGCCAACTACATTGAGGCTGACAAATATGTCCTGCCTTTTGAGCTGGCATGTCAATCTAAGTCTCCACGTATCGTCAGTACATCTCTCGATTGCCTACAGGTATGCAGAGTCTCTCATCCCCTTCTTCTTCCCTCAAGGCACTGTAGGTGAATGGAGTTAAAATAAATGAACTAATAGTTATCATCATCATCATCATTCCTTAGCAGATTTATTGACATTAATTTATATCACAAGTGTTTAAAAATTGGTTTAAATATGCAATAGATTTAGATAATTATATTGAATCATTTGATTTAATGTGAAGTTTAAAATTGTGTTATGCAAATTCTTGTTTCATTTAAAAAAAAATTTTAGGCATATTAGATTAAAAGATTTTTACAGTGGAGATTTTGGGAATCTCTTTTTATCATTACATAATTCCAAAAATACTGCAAACAGTCACAAAAAGAGCTTTTCATCATTTTTGGTAAGATATTGTATATAATCAGGCAAATAATGTATGTGAAATCTTTCAGAACATGTTTGTAGTATGAATAAATCTTGTAATCTTTGGTGTAAGTGCTGCTGAAGTGGACGTTTCTGACTGAAGTGCAAGAGAAAAACACATATTGTGAAAACAACCATTTAAAATATGTACTGTAATTGAAGTCTACAGACCCAATTTGATAAAGTGCTACTAGGGAAACACTTGAAAGTGTATTTCAGATGTTTTCTTTCCATTTAGATTGACAAAGTGCATTTAATGGAAAGCCAAAAGTCAAAAAATTCACAGGTACATGAAAAAAGTGTTTTAATTAAATAAGATTAAGTTAAATAAACCATAATACATTTAAAATGATTTCCTTTCACATCCATTTGTTGAGAGATAAAATATAGCGGAAAATCTGAAATCCATCAAGTTATGAACTTTCAACAAACCTGATGATTACGTGCATTTAATAATTGAATGAATAAGCAGCTTCAACCATCAATGAATTTGTATAATGCTGAAATACATCTATTGCTTATGCACTCAGTTGGTAAAGAATGGTATCTGCTGCAAACTCTACATCATGCAAACAGTGTGGATAAATTAGATACTGACTACTATTGTAGTTCACTGATGTTTCACTAGTGTTTCTGTTCTGGCCAAGGCTGTATCTCCTCACAAACCTTTCTGTGATTGATCATAGAAACTCATTGCGTATGGGCACATCACAGGAAACGCCCCTGACAGCGGAGCTCCAGGAAAGCGACTGATTGACCGTCTGGTGGAGACCATCTGTAACTGCTTTCAGGGACCCCAGACTGATGAGGGCGTGCAGCTTCAGATCATTAAGGTGAAACAGCTATCCATCCGATCCATCAAACCAAAAGATTTTACCCAATCGGCATTGCTTGATATTAAAATTCATATTTGATGGCATATATAATATAATTTTACAATATGCTACATATATGCATAACATTAAAAAGGTTTTATCTAATTATGTATTTATGGTTTTTATTGTGTTTGTTTTTAAGTTGTTTTTTTTTTTGCAATGGAAATAGCTTTTGTTGCTGACATGGCGTAAAGTAAAATTGTATGATATGGTATATGCATATACTACCATTCTGAGGTTTGGATCAGTAATTTTTTATATATAATTTTTTTTAAGATTTGTGGTTTGCTCAAAATTAAGAAGTAGCACAGCTGCTTTCAACATTAGTAATGACAATAGTAAGGTTTTCATGAGCAGAAAATCAGCTTTTTACAATTATTTAATGTTGAAATATTTGTCTTTCAACATCAACTTATTGTGACCAGTATTTGTGTACGTACAGAAAAGCATAAGTGATCATACTAAATTGTATATTTTTAATTTTTCTAAACATATTGTTGACAAATGTATAAAGCCTGTGGTTTCACGGATAATGGCGATGTCTGAGTGACAATTGAGTTTTTTAATATGTTGATAAATGATTCTCGTTCTAAATATGACAGATCTTTTTTTTTTAGTGTAGAAGCATTTGCTATATGATGACAATTTAACATCCTAAACACTATGTTAAACTGTATCACACTTATTATTTTGATGCATGGAAAAACCTGTTTTTCTCTTTGACACAAATATTACAATATATTACATATTTATCTCATGAAAAATGTGAGGAAATATTATTTAACCTAAGAAATTTCTTAACAGTAAAATCTAATGTTTTTTATCTAGTTTGATTTAGAAGAAAAGTTAAGAAAAATAAAATTTGTAATATATCTGTTTGATCTAAGTTCACCTGGTCAGCGCATTAAAGTACAAAGTGTTTTTTTTTGTTGTTTTTTTTTTTTATTCAAACCCAACACTTATCATTGATAGATTAACATGCCCTGTGACAGATCTACTAGTTCAGTTCTCTATAAATGGAGAAGAAAAGCGCATGGAGAGTTTAGGTTTGCACAAGGGGGTTGGGCAGCTTCTTGAATAAAACGTCACCTGGGTTGTTCAACAACATTAGCTTACAATAAGATTTACCACTGAGAAGTATACACAAGAACACGCAATTTATTTGAGAAGGCCTCATTTTTAAAGACCTCATTTTCAGTAATCATTTACCCAATAATCCTTTGACCAATAAACATAGCATTGTGCCAGAAGCACGTTTGAGTGGGGTTCAAATTAAGGTTTTATCAATTGATATTTTTTTCCAGTTTGAACTTAATTTGAGGGAGAAAGTTGAACATAAATTTGAGAGTGTTTAAGTATTTGGTTTGGGCTCTGATTTGTCACTGGTCGGTGATTTTTGACTAATTGCATCTCTGTTTAATGTTTGTTGTCTTTTTCATATTTATTTCGTGTTGTCACTTGTCACTTTATGTACACTAGAAGCTTCTGTAGCCAAAACAAATTCCTTGTGTGTGTAAGCACACTTGGCAATAAAACCCATTCTGATTCTGATTTATGATCCAATTAATGTTCCAGAGATCATCTTGAGCTTCATTGGAAGTTCAACATCTGACCATTAGTAGATGGAACACTCATTATAAATCTCCCAGATGTGCTTATTTGCTTAGTGACCTATAAAACGCTCAGAATATAACATTTTACTTCAGTTTCTCAAAATCATACAATGTTTAGTTCAAATATAAGATATTTTGAATCCTAGATTTTCAGTGGTCATTTTTATTGTGTCTGCATAATTTGAGATGTGTGATTTAACACTAGAGATCAATTTGTTTTTTCACAGGCTTTGCTGACTGCTGTGACATCACCACACATAGAGATCCATGAGGGGACGATTCTGCTAACTGTGCGCACCTGCTACAACATTTACCTGGCCAGCCGTAACCTGATCAACCAGACCACGGCCAAGGCCACTCTCACACAGATGCTCAATGTCATCTTCACCCGCATGGAGAACCAGGCGGTTAGTATAAAGCTTCTCCAGCTGCTGCACTTTACAGACTCAAAAAAATCTATTTAGCTGTGAGCTGTCACACCTGAGTGAAACTATAGCTGCAATTTATGGGTTGGGAAAATTATACTGAAACTACAAAACTAGTGTATAACTCTTTTTATCTGCATCATGGTGATAATTATATTTCAAAGTCATTTATTGGGTCAAGCAAGAATGCACACATTTGGGTTGGTACCATATGAGAGACATGTAAAGCACTTCTGACACATGACAACTTAAGTTTGGTCCAGAACAAAAAAGATAATGACACATTTAGTCCTGGTTCACTGGGCATTCACGTTGCCATTTTTAAACATTGAACCTAATGATATAGAAATCCCCAACTTTGTAAGTTAGCTTTTATTACGTATGTTTTTTTTAAGGGAACTTGCTGAACATCCAAAGCAATGCTGGACATCCAAACCAATTTGTGTACTGGACAAAACTCGATCATATTGTGTGTGTACATATGGTTTTATTTTCATTAGCTCATAAATCATTAACGACTCATAAAATGTTGAAAGGGGTCAAAAGTGTACCAGGATTTCCTCAGAAATGAAGATCCGTACACAGAAATTAAAATCTGCTAAAAAGAGAAAATTATCTGTTATTTTTGGCTAAATGCAATTACAGTAAATGCATGATAGCAAAATTTTGGTCTGTAAGACAATGCTGGCTTTACCCACCTTTGCTGTGGAACTGGCACGTTGATTTACATGATAATTCATTTAAAATTCTATTAAGAAAACTGCCGTGAGATGTTGCTGTATCACAGGTAATTGGATCAGAGCCATCCTTTAATCATTTTTTTTATTTTTTATTTTGCCAAATCTTACCTTTTTTGCTTCATTCAAAACTGAAAGGTGACGGAGGACATGGTAATACACTCCTGTCAAACAGTATCGGAGGGCAGGGATACTTGCTACATTACTATGCAGATGTCTTTAAAAAACGCTTGACTTTGTATCCTGTTTTAATTCTAGTAATTAAACAAAAAGTACTTGATGTGTTTTCTGTAATATGACTGTGTACACGTTATTCCTACACACACTTCTGTACAAACAGCTTCCAAAAGTTGATTTTGCATGATAAGGGCCCTTTAACCAAACCAAGTGCAACTTATTTTTGTTCTATGAAATACAGTTGATTTGACTTTCTGATGACTCTTTTTCAGGCTTTAGAAGCTCAGGAAGCAGAGAAGGAGCGGCAGTGTCTACAGCTGCGCAATCCTTCCCCTGTGTCCAGTAACCCTTCACCTGTCAACCAAAACCCTTCTCCCACTCCTGGACGGGGATCGGGATCCCCATGGATGGGACGAGCCCGCTCTGAACAGAACGGTTCGCCTTCTCTCAGCCCTCCCGGGGTCCCTTCTACTCCCTCCACCCCTCAAGACTCATCCTCTATCAATGGCCAGCCAGAGGAGTTCAAATCAGAGGAGGAGTTTGCCACGGATAAACAGAGCACAAAGGATATTACACATCCAGGTATGAGGACGTGTGCCATTTATGACATTTACTCCAAATTCTGACGATGTTGTATTTATTCTGTTAATGTATGATGTATTTGTGTTGACTGTTTTTAAAGATGAGGAGCTTCAGGAGTCAGACCAGTCGACTGTCAATCCTTGTATAACAGGAGGTGTTGAGGGAGAGGATACACATCCGCTGTCTGAGACAGAAGCAGGTTCTGAGGTCCTGGAGGAGACGGAGCCGGACAGTGGATTGGGAGACAGCTCTGTGGAAGGAGGTGCATCATACTGGAAATAGGTTATTGTAGCTTTTATGGCATATATAATGTTGTAGTCAGTCACACCTTCTTCTGTTTCTGCTATAGGATTAGATCAACATTCCGACTCAGAAATCAGAGTGCCGCCCCCTGTTGTCAGAGTCGACACGCAGCTGATGAATGGAATGGTGGATGACCGCGGCTCAGAGTCCTCCACAGACATGCTGGTGTGTTTTTGATGAAGGATGAGTAAATACATTTTAACTAATTTATGTAAAGGTTTGGGGTTAGTATATTTATTTGAAAAGGAAACATTACTTTTGTTCAATAAAAAAACTTAAATTCACCAATATTAACAGTATATGTTTTATACTGTATTTTAGACTTTCTATACTTGTATCACTGTTATTTTTAATAGTACAAGAATTGTTTAAAAATGTAACTTTCTATTCATCAAAGATTACAGAATAAAATTCATCAGCGTTTGCACAAAAATATAAATCGAAACTAAAATGGTCTTTAAAATGATAATAGCTAATAAGAATAGCTAGTTTTTCTTGAGAAGCGATTCAACATATTGGAACGATTTCTGAAGGATCATTATTTCAGACTGGGTATTGGATATTGGAGTTATGTGTTAAAAGAGTTATATTCATTTGAAAAAAAAAACTTTTACTTTGTTTTTGACTTAATAAATACTGCCTCTGCTCATAAGAGATATTCAATATATTTACATATTGTTTTTAAATGAAAATATATAGACACTTTTTTAATAAATGCATGTAAAACTGGCTGTTTAACTATAGTCTGGTCTTTTGTTTCCTGTCTGAGCAGGATGCTGAAAGCATTCATGGCAGTCAAACAGCTGCGCGCTTCTCCCACATTCTCCAGAAAGATGCTTTCCTCGTGTTTCGCTCACTCTGCAAGCTCTCCATGAAGCCTCTCGCTGATGGACCGCCAGACCCAAAGTAGGATCATTTATATATTGGAGATATCATTTTATGTGAAAAACTTTGTAAAATGACAATCCAGTAAATGATGAATAGTGACAGAAGTGTGATCATAAAAAATGTTGCTTTAATAAGTTTTGAATTCGGTTGCCATTTCAAAAAGATCCTTTCATTGTCGTTGTTCTGTCCTTTCAGGTCTCATGAGTTGCGCTCTAAGGTTGTTTCTCTGCAGCTATTGCTGTCGGTGCTGCAGGGCGCTGGACCTGTGTTTCGAACCCATGAGATGTTTGTGAATGCCATCAAACAGTACCTGTGTGTGGCGCTCTCTAAAAACGGGGTCTCCTCTGTGCCTGAAGTATTTGAACTGTCTCTTGCTATCTTCCTCACCCTGCTCTCCCACTTCAAAGTGCACCTTAAGATGCAGATCGAGGTATGATGTTCAGATACACTGTCAGGCTATTTAGACACACTGCAAACCCTTTTGATCTGAATGAACAATTAAAATCAGTTTTAGAGACAAATCGATTCTGTATGTTTGATTTTTGTTTTAAGGAATGAAAAAATGAATACGTCGATTTCTATTTATTGTTTTCCTTTAGGTGTTCTTCAGGGAGATCTTTCTGACTATCCTGGAGACATCATCCAGCTCTTTTGAGCACAAGTGGATGGTCATTCAGACTCTAACACGAATATGTGCAGGTTGGCATGTCACCCTTGCACATAAACACACACATAAACACAATTTGGTTGTTTTTAAATGCCTCTGATATTTTTCACTCCTCCATCTACACCACTCGACCATTGAGCCTCTGCATATGTTGTAGTCATTAATTCTTGACATTTTCTGGTAGTATAATGATCATAATGGAAAGCTTGATGAATCAGAGAACAATAAGAATAGTCCAGAAGACCCAATTAGGGAGCGGTTTTGGATAGTCGTTCCTCTGTTTTCAAAAATCTTCATTTTGGTCGTATGTCAATCGCAACGCTGAATCACTCTGCTGTTCTTCTCACAGATGCACAGTGTGTTGTGGATATTTATGTTAACTATGACTGTGATCTCAACGCTGCAAACATTTTTGAGCGGCTGGTAAATGACCTGTCTAAAATCGCCCAGGGGAGAAGTGGACAGGAGCTCGGCATGACCCCATTACAGGTGACTAACATCATTAAGCTACAAACATTAGTGTACTTAATATTAACAGGTATTCTTTTTGAATTTAGATACTGTAGTTTATTTCATCACATTTCCATTTTATTTAGCAATAAAATATTTTGAAATCTAAAGTAGTATTAGCAGTGCCAGAAAGCTACATTTTAAAAGTAAACCCAAACAGTACGGACATCTCTGGAATTTTATATGTATATATATATTAAAAACTATATATTTCTTTCAAAGGATAACCAAAATAGCACAAGCATCTCTTCTAAAACAAACTAAAATTATAGTATTTTATGCAGTTTATATTTCATTTTAGGAGAACCGTATTGCTAAGTAACTTAAAAATGTGGTAATAATAGAAAACCGTCAAGTGGTTAATCTTAAAAAAGCAACAACAAGCATTATACGTTTACTAAAAACTAAAGCTTCAAGTAAAACTTGAATATTTGAATACTTTTAAAGTTAAAACTAAATGTATTTAGTCAAGTGCTAAAAACATTTTAAATATAATTCTATGAAATGTAGTTCAATATATATAAAATATGTGCATGAGTCAAAAAGAATTTACAAACCACATTGTTGTTGTGTAACTAATTAAGAGCTGATCAGTTAATGATTCCAATCACAGGAGCTGAGTTTGAGAAAGAAAGGCCTGGAGTGTCTGGTGTCTATTTTGAAGTGCATGGTGGAATGGAGCAGAGACATGTACGTCAACCCCAACCTGCAGGCTAACCTTGGTAAGACAACACTGGGATCTGTCCTAATCTCCCATATCATCAGAACTGCACAGGTGATGGACTGTTGTTGTGGTGTAGGTCAGGAACGTCCAGCAGAGGGCGACAGTGCTGACGTGAAGCTGCCTGAGCATCTCTCCTCTCGCAGAGATAGTGTGAGCTCTCTGGACTCCACAGTGTCATCTGGAGTTCAGCAATCTCAGCCTGATCACCCCGAGCAGTATGAGGTCATCAAGCAGCAGAAGGAGATCATCGAGCATGGCATTGAGCTGTGGGCTGGCTTTCTCTTTCATCTTTTTTTTTTTTTGTTTGTTTCATCTGCTTCGTTTTCCTAAACCTTGTCTGTGTTTTAAAGGTTTAACAAGAAACCAAAAAGGGGATTGCAATACCTGCAAGACCAAGGTATGCTGGGAACTTCACCAGAGGACATTGCACAGTTCCTGCAACAAGAGGAGCGATTAGACACGGTAAATGAACTGATGATGATTAATGCGAAATTAAAGAATGAATATTTTTAGTGTCACTTTGAACAAAACAAAACTAGTTTGGAGTTTTAGTGGGGTTTTTTTTGGTAAAATTTAGCTTTGACTATTAAACCCCTTCAGGCTATTGTAGGTGTGGCACTAAATCTCTGCCTCCTGTGACTTTTTTTAATTAATTTCTACTGTTCAGTCTATCAAGGTCAGGCAACCACAAGTGAAAACAGGAAACACTTTTAATAATACTGCATTTCTTATGATACTGCAATGTTTATAATAAGTGCAGCATTTCAGCCTTTGTAATATAGTCTCTGCCTTTTGTCCACACAAAACTGCCGTTGTCAGTGCCATGAAACATATTTTTGTGTAAAAATCACAAAACGCCACCCCTTTATTAGCACTATTACAACAAAATCTGATAATGCAGCATCAACTAAAAAAACAAACTTACACACGGCAGATATTTTTAAATCCACCATGGTATCTGACTTCCGGTGTCCTCCAAACAGGATATATTTCCAGCCGAAGGGCACTTTGGAGTGCAAAAAATCATGGCCGCCATATTGACGTGTTATTCCAAACCAAAGTGATCAAAACTAGCCACTTCGAAGGGCCCTTTGGAATGAAGGATTTTGAAATGATAGACTTTTGGGAAATTGTCCTTTAAGCAGAGAAGCTGATTGGTGTCACACACTGCACTTAATTCAGAAAGGCTCATCCCTATGCTCTAATCCCTTCACAGGCACCCTCTGAAGTGATTAGGGCATAGGGATGAACCCTTCGGAATGGAATCCATCCTTCATACACGTGTTCACTGTCATCTTTGGTGATTTTTGTGTATTCTGCCACTTCTTCTGTCTTTGTTTACAGCACGCCCCTTTTAGGTGTGGCATACAAATTACACCATTTTAACCCAGTTTTGCCTTTTACTTCTGGACACAGACATTTCTTGAAATTATATGGATGCAAAACTTTCAGAATCCACAATGCTTCACTCGGCAACACCTGGTTTTTGCTTGCATTATATGGTTGCCTGGGTATTTCAAACTCAAAGAAAGGAAAGAAAATTTGCTTAAAGGGGTCATTAACTGAGAAATCTACATTCCCTTGATCTTTTGACATGTAAGAGAGGGTTGTACTAAACTTATAGCATCCTATAAGTTTCAGATCTCAAAACGTACTTGTTAGTCTATAAACAGGTTATATTGAAGCCAATCTGCCAAAACGACAGGTTGTGGAATTCACATTCACAAGCTGTTCCTTTGAAATTTGGGACCTAGTAATTGACTCAAAGCGTTGAACATGTTTAAATATGCAAAAATCATTTAAATATGTGTTTACTTTCATGTCTGCAATCGGCTAGACATGTTCTAATGAGAATCTGAGAATCTTCTATTACTATAGCTTATTCTATATTGCAATGTTTATGTAAACAAAATAATAAAAAGAAATGATTGCATTTCATCTTTCTGTTGTCAGACATCTTATCAATTGCAGCATTCGGAGCTCTAGTTATTTATGCTCTTCTGTGTCATGTGATCAGACTCAGGTTGGCGAGTTCCTGGGTGAGAATGTGAAGTTTAATAAGGAGGTTATGTACTGCTATGTGGACCGACTGGACTTTTGTGGCAAAGACTTTGTGTCCGCTCTTCGTGCCTTTTTGGAGGGCTTCAGGCTTCCAGGTGAAGCCCAGAAAATCGATCGGCTGATGGAGAAGTTTGCTGCCCGCTATCTGGAGTGCAATCAGGGGTGAGTTCTGTAGTTTGTACAAGAGTTGATTATTTCTGAGGCTCAGTGGGCTTTGAGTGTGTATACTGACCTGTCTGTTGCTCTGTAGGCAGACTCTATTTGCCAGCGCCGACACTGCTTACGTTCTGGCCTACTCCATCATCATGTTAACCACCGACCTGCACAGTCCACAGGTAAAATAATTATTGTTTTACTCCGTTTACTGTAACAACTTTAGCTGTTTAGCAACGCTCTTGTATCCAGCAACAACCTGCTAGCATGCTAGTAGTGCCTTGGCAGGTATCCAGATAGCCTGCATTTCAATGCCCTAGCAACAATGTGCTAAAATGCATGCTTGTTTTTATTTGCAGAAATATTGAAATTTGTGTTCTCTTGTCAGGTGAAGAACAAGATGACAAAGGAGCAGTACATAAAAATGAACCGTGGCATTAATGACAGTAAAGACCTGCCTGAGGAGTATCTGTCCTCTATCTACGACGAAATAGCAGGCAAGAAGATCGCTATGAAGGAGAGCAAGGAATACTCCATCACTCCCAAATCCAGCAAGCAAAGTAAGAACCTGTGGTGAAGTGTAGCTTTAATAAATCTTTAATAAAGTTTACAGTTTGGTTTCTAATTAGTCTGCTCATATTTATGGCCATAGGTTGTCGGATGATTTAAAAAAAATAATTTAGTTGCATTTTGTTTGTGTATTTTATTTATTTTAGTGCTGGACAAACATTAATCACGATTAATCACCTCCAAAATAAAAGTTTGTTTTGACATAATATATGTGTGTGTTATGTATTTGTTTATTATGGATATGTGATACACAACCATGCATAGAAACAAAACTATACGAAACTATTTTTTTACATAGATATTTAAATTTAGATATAATATTTATCATATATATTTTATATCTAAAAATATGCAAAAATATATGCATGTATGTGTGTATTTATATATACATAATAAATATACACTGTACACACACATGTATTATGTCAATACAAACTTTTATTTTGAATGCGATTAATCGCAATTATTTTTGTCCAACACTAATTTATTTATAATAACATTTTCTGGGGGATTTTATTTTTGTATTCTGTTTTAACTGTTACATTGTTGTAAACAAAATACAGCAATATTTAGGAACATTGTGAAATGTTTATTATAGTTTGTGTTTTTTGTTTATTTTGTTCTGTTTCAAATTAAAAATATATATTTAATTTATTTTTCTTTTATACTTTGAGAAGTACATTTTATTGTTCATATTCTTATTAAATATATATACTGCGCTACATTGGATTAAATCACTAAAAATTTGCCAAATTCCTAACCAATAAAGGTAGAGTAAATTCTGTATATTCCTGGATTCCCCAATTCTGTCATACATTGTGGAAATGTGTCCCTACATTTACATTTTTAAGGCCCCTAACGTCCTTTGTTGAGACTAAATAAAACTCTGTCAAATGCTGATGCGAGCTGTTTGTCTTCCTGTTAGATGTAGCCAATGAGAAGCAGAGAAGGCTGCTGTATAACATGGAGATGGAGCAGATGGCTAAAACAGCTAAAGCTCTGATGGAGGCAGTCAGTCACGCTCAGGCCCCCTTCTTCAGTGCCACTCACCTAGAGCACGTCCGGCCCATGTTCAAGGTAACCACTTCCCTCTACACTTTTCAGCAGGTTTTCATTTCAGTACAGCACGTCCAGTCTCACTGAGGTCATTGTCAGGCCAAAAGGATAATGAGCAGGTCATGGAAGAGACCCAATCTGATACTGCTCCAGTAAGTGGTTTCACACATCAGTCTAGAAAGGTCGAGAGGAAGTTGAAGTGAAAGTGTGATTTGCATGGGTTCATTTCTTGATCTTTGTAAAACAGCTGGCCTGGACTCCCTTGTTGGCTGCATTCAGCGTCGGCCTTCAGGATTGTGACGATCAGAATGTGGCGTCTCTTTGCCTGGAGGGGATTCGCTGTGCTATCAGGATCGCCTGCATCTTTAATATGCAGGTTGGTGTTTTTCAATTGTTATCTCGTTCTGGGTGAGTTTCTCCTGGTCTCATTTATTTGGGGGGTTTTCTGTTTCTGTTTGCAGTTGGAAAGAGATGCTTATATCCAGGCCTTGGCCCGGTTTACACTGCTCACTGCCAGCTCAAGTATCACAGAGATGAAGCAGAAGAACATTGACACCATAAAGACTCTTATCATGGTTGCCCACACTGACGGAAACTACCTGGGAAACTCCTGGCATGAGGTGGGCATCAGAGCATGGGAGAGGACTGGGTGTTGGTGTTTTGTTTGAATTTGGTTTTTGTTTAAAGTATACTGCAATTATTCCACTCCAGACTCGTACACTTTATGGTTTTAAACTTATATTTTAATATTGTTTATAAATTTATATAGTTTTTTATAGTTTTTCACTACTTAAATGTAAGTAATGCCTGCTTTAATGTTTCCAATAACTTTTGTGATGAACAAATGTTAAAATATGTGTTAAATTATGTTTCATTGTGATTTAGAGTAATAGATCATTTTGACCTGTATTTGTTAATACAATAAGTCATTGCAATGACACAGATGAATTCCAAAAAAAAAATTTTTTTTAATTATAACTAAATCTAAGACATCACGCTGTGATGTATTAATCTTGATACACATTCACAGGTTAGAGCTCACCAAACCTACATATTGCAAGACATCTATATTATATCACACATACACACATGATTAGAAGTATACTGAACCAAACTTATAGTCTAACTGCAACTTTATAGTTCTTCCAAGAGGTTGGCAATCTTTTTTGTTAACCCCTCAAGTCTCCAATAATCTCCACTGGCAGCCACTGTCCCTTGTTCCTCTTCAGAACATCTGAAGCTGCTCTTCTTTGCTCTATGTAGATTCTGCGATGTATTAGTCAGCTGGAGCTGGCTCAGTTGATTGGAACAGGGGTGAAGATGCGCATCTCCGGTGTGGTCCGGGACCAGGGAGGCGGCATAAAGGGATTCCCATCAGGCGGAGAAGAATTCATGCCCCTCGGCTTAGGTCAGTCATTGTTCGACTGCAGTAAATAGCTCGCGGCTGGGGCCCGGGTGCTCAGTCTGTTTATTGTTTTGAGTGTTCCTCATGGCACAAAACTATATTATTGCTGTCCTGCAGGTACTCTGGTTGGAGGTCCAGACAAGCGTCAGATGGCTCATATCCAGGAGTCAGTGGGGGAGACCAGCTCTCAGAGTGTTGTGGTGGCTGTGGACAGGTGCATTGAAAACACCAGACAATACACACACACACACTTCTTACACTCTTCTGTCTGACCTTCTGTCTCTGTTTTGTGTTCCAGAATCTTCACTGGATCCACCAGACTTGACGGAAATGCAATCGGTAAGGGTTTTAGTTTTGTTTATTTTTAACTTAACATTATATTGTGTTTTTTAAAAAGGTTATTTGACATTTGAAATTTGACATTTTATTTGATCAAGGGTGCTGTGAAACACTAATGTTGTAAATAAAGCGGTCGATTTAACATAGTCATTTATTTATTTAGTTATGGAAAAACCAACACGTTAAAATTTTGAACAGAATTAAAGGAATAGATTACCCAAAACTGAAAAACATTTACACATTTAATTACTTTGAGTAAAACTGGACACCTGTAACCATTGACTCCGGTAGTATTTGTTTTTCTACTATAGAAGTCAATGGTTACAGGTTTTTCAGCTTTCTTCAAAAAATCTTCTTTTAATGTACAACAGAATAAAGAAACTTCTAAGAAGTTTTCTTTGAACAATAGTGAATAATATCTCTTCTTTGGATAATTATGGCTTGTTGGACTGTTTGTCTAGCACAAAAAACTGAGAGCCTACATCAACTTAAACCTAAACAAGTCTATGATGAACTAAATATCATTTAAAAACACAGAGGATTTAAATGTTCCCCAGTGCTGCAGAGGAGAGAGTAAATGCTAGAGGTTTGATTTATAGCTCAGTTCAATTTCTAGCTGTCAAACTTGGAAAATTATTAGGTCAGGTTTCTTAAGAATTCGTACAAATTTTTTAGAAAGCAATTTTGAGATTTTTAAGTGCAATAACATCTGGAGTAACCTTACTTGTTTTGAAAACAACAGAGCTGCTGTCACTCAGAGGAGTGTAGCTCAGTTATTAGTGTTACTTGTCAATTCACACGAAATCATTTATGTGTAGGCTGATTATGTGGAAACTAATAATTTTTTACCTCTGCTTCTTAAGAAATGAGTAAGTTGGTTCTTGGTTTTGGTGGTATTTACAGAGAAATGAACAAGGTCGACTGCATTCCTAACGTATACTTAACACCATAAGCAATGGAAAATTTAGTCAAGTTTTTAGTCACCATGTGGTCTTCTTCACTATAGCTTAGGTTGATGTTAGATTTCATTCATTCTATCCATTTGATCAAAAGAACAAGGCTTATTGTAGTGGCTGTTCTGGCTGATTTATTTAACGAGCTCTAGTATACTTTCCGAAAGGTTACAAGTCATCATAAAATGTAAAATGTGTGTTTTCCTCCCCTATTTCTCTGTATCTGAGAAATTGTGTTTATAAAGGAGACACAAAAATACAACATTTTTAATACTAGACTTTTACAGCATACATGCATATATTAATTTACAAATACAAATATTAACATTAAGGAGTTTTAGCATTAAGTAGCTTTTAACTTTAACATTTCTATTTAATTTGTCCTTTAACTGAGATATTGATAATAATAATAAATCATACTTTTGAAAACAAGCAGTTATATCAGAAAACAGCAAATAAATCTACCAGTCTTTACCCAGAAATTCCATAAATTATTTAAAATCAATATCACACAGGACGGTTCAATTCCTTATATTAATATATTACACGAATATGAATTTTGGGCAACCATCATGTGTTTTTCTAAGGTCAAGAATTGACTACAGACAGCAGTGCACCATTCCAGTTAAAAGTTTTCTCCGATTATTTATTTATTTATTTATTTATATATATATATATATATATATAAAACACAATAATGTACTTCACATGTTCTGTTTGTATATTCCATATGCATTAGCGCTTATGTTGCATCTTGTATTGAGTCTCCAAGCAAAAAGTCTTAGAAGCACTGATTTGGTGCACACCATTTTCCTTGTATGAAAGCCACATTTAAAGGGATAGTTCACTCAAATTGAACATTTTGCCATGATTTACTAATCCTCCACTTGTTCCAAACCTGTTTGAGTTTCTTTTCTCTCCATCGAACATGAAAGATATCCTAAAGAACGTTGGGGTGTAAAACAGCCATTGACTTCCATAGTATGTTTTTGTTTCTACTATGGAAGACTGGCTGTTGTTTTCCAACATTCTTCAGAATATCTTCTTTTGTGTTTAACAGAAGAAAGAAAGTTTAGAAGCACTCGAGTGTGAAAAATTGATGAACAAACGTCTTTTTTGGGTGAACTATCTCTTTGAATGTATTTACTTCATCCGTGTAATACGTACAGACTCTGTTTAATGACCGAGCTTCTCTTTCATAAAACACAATGGGCCTATTTGGTTAAGAAATCATGTAAGATATCTCAGCTCAAACCATGTTAACAACATCATGAACTATTTTTAAGAGAGTAGTTGCAGTAATTACAACATGTCTCGGTTGTAGGTGTATGGCTGTCTGAAAATGATCTGTTTGGGTGGATGTTGTTTATGCAGTCAGTTTATTATACTGTCTGACAATCAGGAAACTGCCACACAAAATGTCCCTCAGGACTGACTGACTCACACACACACACACACACACACACACACACACACACACACACACACACACACACACTTGGATTCACTTTCAAACTTCCTGCAAACAGATGCTCTGTTAAACCAATGTGTTCTACCACTAGACGGTGAGCTTGTAAATAATGTATTTTATGGTCAAATATAAGAGGTTTGTGTTAACTGTGACCACTGCTCTGATCTGCAGTGGACTTTGTGCGATGGCTGTGTGCCGTGTCCATGGACGAACTGGCCTCTGCTCACCAGCCCCGCATGTTCAGTCTGCAGAAGATCGTGGAGATCTCATACTACAACATGAACCGCATCCGGCTGCAGTGGTCACGAATTTGGCAGGTCATTGGAGATCATTTCAACAAGGTCTGTGGCCTAAAGCTTTTGGCATTTGAATAAAGTCACACAATCTGGAATTCCACAAAGATTTCAAAATGTCGATTTCACAACGGCAGTGCTATTGCTTCACTCTTGACAAGAGACAATGGCAGTTTTTACCTGTAAATTTCTCTTGAATGTGACTGCACCTTAACCCCAGTTGCATTCTTATGGCCATTTTAGTCATTTTCATAGGAATTTTTGTAATCATTTCATCTGTGTTTATGTAAACGGCACACATTAAGCCTAATTTCACACTAGGTGCAAATACTAGATCCCTTCAGGACAAAAATGTCCTCATCCAAAAATGTCCTCATCCATTTAAACTGCTTTTTTTTTTATCTCAGTGCTATTTAAGCAAACATTAAGTTATACATTGTATTTTTATGAAGTTAAAAAATGCTAGTTAGGCTTTACTTTCTTTACAAATATCAACGTAATAATGTAATTTTATATTGTAGTTTAATAATTATATAGTTGCAATAATATTGTAGTAAATTAAACAAAACAATTGCCACTGTTTTCTGGTTTTGTCTGAGGAACAAATACTAGTTTTTACCCTGTTTTGTGCTTTTGTGAACTGCAGGCCAAATTAATGAAAATTATGATTTTTGAGGTTTTGAATACACTGAGAAAATCTATTGTGTGATGTTTTTTTGTTTTTTTTTTCCTGTGTGAGAGACACGGCACAAAAATAATGATGCATTTAAATAATAATGATTTCTCATCATTGACTTATTTAAGACTATAATAATAATAATAATAATAATAATAAAATCTGCTTACCTTTATGGAAAATAATAGATTAGTAGGAGAAAAAAATTGAAAAATAGAAAGAAATGCTTAAATGTAGAGGTTTTCATCAGAGCTTATACTAATAACGAAAACTACATTGTACAGATTTATTTGTCATGAGCCAGTATGTTACTTTTAATACACAAGGGGTTAAAATTGGTTGTGTTTTTGTTTTCTTCTTTTTTTTCCTATATTTAAAAAATAAACACAACCACTGATTTTATTTTATTTCTTTTTCGGCAGGTCGGTTGTAACCCAAATGAGGATGTGGCCATCTTTGCCGTGGACTCCTTGAGACAACTCTCCATGAAGTTTTTAGAAAAAGGAGAACTGGCCAATTTCCGCTTCCAGAAGGACTTTTTAAGGCCATTCGAACACATCATGAAGAAGAACAGGTGAGCAGAGGGGAATTAGAAATTGGATTGATTAAAGTGACAAGAAAATGATGCAATCTGATGCAGCCTACAGGAAACGAGCTGAATTTCAACACTGAGTCAAGCATATAAAATAATTTCTGCCACCACAGGTTATTATGCGGAGGGAATTATAAGTAGGGCATTTGTTGATTGTTTACACCAAAATGTTTCAAAATGAATAGGGCTGCACAGTTGTTATTTTTACTCCCCAGGCTTGCTTTGCTGTATTGTGATGCTGTACAATTTAGCCTAAATTTGGCCTCTAAATATCAGTATGGCTGTAAAATAATAATAATGGCGATTTCTTTTTTTTTATTTTTCTCTTGTTTGTTCATTTTGATCAGAATATTTTTTTTTTTTTTTTTTTTTTTTTTTTGCTTAACAAAATAAACTCAAAACTAAAATGACTCTGGTGCGAAATTCAACACATTATGCTATAGATGGCTTTAACAGGGTGCCCGCTGAGTCTTAAAAAGTATTTAAAGTGAATTAGTAAATTTAGAAAAATTTAAGGCCCTTAAGAAGTATTAAAAAGACTTAAATGCTATTTCACAAGGTATTACATTTTGTATCAGTATCCTAAAGTTTGCCTGAATTTAATCTGCGAATATTGGAATGCAGTGTAGTTTGTGATATGCATAACATCCTTCTAGATTTGACATCACGCTGCTTTGTTTACTGCACTAACCAAGGAAACGCCGTTATTCCTGCTGTTATAGCATATATGAATAGCGTTTTAGTTTATGATTGGTTTTTTTACAATTAATATTTAGTAAATGTACTGTGCCAGTTGAAACATAGGTCTTAAAATATATGGAAAAAGTCTTAAAAGTTATTGGATGTCACACTCTGATTTCTGTAAATATTCTGTTTAAGGTAAGCTGCTCTACAGTATTATTTTGCGAAACCTCCGTTTGACATACAGTGTGGAAAGAATAAAGAAGTGTGTTTTTCTAGTATATTTTTGCATTTACACTAAATTCCTCATGTGTTTTCAGGTCGCCCACTATCCGGGACATGGTGATACGTTGTGTGGCCCAGATGGTCAACTCTCAGGCTGCTAATATTCGCTCTGGCTGGAAAAACATCTTCTCTGTATTTCATCAAGCAGCATCAGATCATGACGAGAACATTGTGGATCTTGCATTTCAGACCACAGGGCACATTGTTAGTAAGTACCAACAATTCCAATTTGTTTTTGTTTTTTTTGTTTTTTAACTACTACAGTGCTCAACATATATGAGTACACCCCTCACAAATATTAAAATGGGGTGTACTCAATTATGTTGAGCACTGTATCTGATCCATCATTCAAAAATATCAAATTTCAAAAAAATCCTGATGTCTATTTTTTGTTTCTTCCTAGTGAACACATTTCAGCAGCATTTTGCAGCTGCCATTGACTCGTTCCAGGATGCAGTGAAGTGTTTGTCAGAGTTTGTGTGTAATGCTGCATTTCCTGACACCAGTATGGAAGCCATTCGGCTAATTCGCCACTGCGCTAAATATGTGTCTGAAAGGCCGCAGGTAAGTGTCAGTCTTTGATACTCATGATGATTAAGCTATACTGTTATATCTGAATCACTCTTCCGCTTTTCAGGCCCTGAGGGAGTACACTAGTGACGACATGAACGTGGCCCCTGGCGACCGGGTTTGGGTGCGAGGCTGGTTCCCCATCCTGTTTGAGCTTTCCTGCATCATCAACCGCTGCAAACTAGATGTCAGAACCAGGTGAGTCTCCATTATTAGTCACTTCTGATGTCACTTCTGTACAAAGGTTTTTAATGAATTGGCTGTTTGGAGCTAGAAAGTCTGTTTGTGTGTTTCAGGGGTCTGACCGTCATGTTTGAGATCATGAAGAGTTACGGACACACCTTTGAGAAGCACTGGTGGCATGATCTCTTTCGCATCATCTTTCGAATATTCGACAACATGAAGCTCCCTGAGCAGCAGACTGAAGTGAGTGGCTGTTACAACATTAACATGACAGACATTAGCAAAGTTTCTAACTGAACTGCATTTCAGAGGCATTATATTTGCTTATTTTAAATACTTGTGCTTTGTTTAATAACTAGCTGTGATATAAACTCGGAATTGCAAGAGAATCTGTAAACAGGCAGATTTTAGAGTTTATGCTTCACAATTCAGAAGTATGAATTCATTCATTCATTTTCCTTCAGCTTAGTCAAGGGTCGCCACAGTGAAATGAGCCACCAACTATTCCGACATATGATACCCTTCCAGCAGCAACCCAGCACTGGGAAACACCCATACACTCTCATTCTTTCACACACTTATACACTACGGCCAATTTAGTTCATTCAATTCACCTATACTGCATGTGTTTGGACTTGTGGGGGAAACCGGAGCACCCGGAGGAAACCCACGCAAACACGGGGAGAACATGCAAACTCCACACAGAAATGCCAACTGACCCAGCCGGGACTCGAACCAGTGTGAAGTGAAATATTACTTAACACAAATTGCGAATTTTTTTTTCTTCTGGTGCTTTGACACATGTCTGCAAGAGTATTCACATTGAGAAGTAATACCTAAATCAACTAAAGGCACGTCTCCAATGTCAAAAAAATAAATTAAATAAAATTGTGTACATTTGTGGGAAAGTAGGCTTTAAGTATATACATGTATGTGTGTGCAGTTAAAGTCAGAATTATTAGCCCTCCTGAATTATTAGCCTCCCACATGTTTTTCTCCAATTTCTGTTCAACAGAAAGATTGTTTTCAACGTGTTTCTAAACAATAGTTTTAATAACTCATTTCTAATAACTGATTTCTTTTCTTTGCCATGATGACAGTGCAAAATATTTTACTAGATATTTTTCCAAGATACTAGTATTCAGCTTAAAGTGCAATTTAAAGGCTTAACTAGGTTAATTAGGGTAACTAGGCAAGTTAGGGTAATTAGGCAAGTCATTGTATAACAGTGGTTACAATCGCAAAAAAGAAATTGCTAAAGAGGGCTAATAATATTATAGACCTTAAAATGGTTGAAAAAAATTTTAAACTGCTTTTATTCTAGCCAAAATAAAACAAATAAGGCTTTCTCCAAAAGGAAATACTGTGAAAAAATTTCTTTCTTTGTTAAACATCATTTGGGAAATATTTGAAAAAATAAAGTTAATTTACAGGAGGGCTAATAATTTTGACTTCAACTATATATTACATAAATACTAATTAGTCACAAATAATCGTTAGTCAGCACTAATTAGTTGCACATTTTGTAAATATCTCTCCTGCGTGTTGAAAAACATGAATTATTGAAAGGTATTTTGTTCTTTGATAGAAAACGGAGTGGATGACGACGACATGTAACCACGCTCTCTACGCCATCTGCGATGTGTTCACGCAGTTCTACGAGCCTCTCAGTGAAGTGCTGCTCGCAGACATTTTTGCGCAGCTGCAGTGGTGCGTCAAACAAGGTGGGAATTTTGCTGTTGCTCTAATCGTGAGGGAGAGTTTAGGCATTTTTAAGATCTGCCCTGCTATTTGCTGCTTACTTCATTCCAGATGGGCGTTTCGAACACGACGCCTACACGTGTCACATTTGGGGAAAACATATTGGCCCAGTGGGTGGCAGTGTTTTAAATCAGCAGGGTGTGGTATTACAGAGAATGTGTTATTGAGAGCTCCTCCTCTGTCCTCAGATAATGAGCAGCTGGCACGCTCTGGCACGAACTGTCTGGAGAACCTGGTGATCCTGAACGGGGAGAAGTTCAGTCCGGAGGTGTGGGACATCACCTGCTCCTGCATGCTGGACATCTTCCAGACCACCAGCCCTCATGCGTATGACCACCATCTGCTTCAATGACACTTAAAGACCTTCTGTCTGGATCATGTGTTTTGATGAGATGTCAATCTGTTAAAATAGAATAATAATTATATAGCAAAAAATATTATCTACCATATTTTACGGACAATGAAGCACACCTGATTGGAATTTGCACAGGGTCAAAACTGCATTATTGAGAGTCAAAACAAAACAGGGAACACTTTCTATGAAGCCTGTATTTATAATATATTATAAGGGGTATTGTTAATAATCATAAAAATAGTAATAATATTGATCATCATTTTATCTACTTAAAGAAATAGTTTACCCTAAAATGAAAACACTCCATAATTTACTCACCATCAAGCAATCTTACATGTATTTGACATGTATTTCTTCTGTCAGACAAACACAGTCGGTGTAATCAAAAATGTTATCCTGGCCCTTTTTTTTGTTTGAAGCTTCCAAAAATGCATAATCATTTAAAAATTAGAAACATTTTTGGTACAAAAACGCATTGATCATCTTCATGAGACATGCATTAACCCCCCTGGTGGTATATGGATTAGTTTTATGAGCGATTTATGCACTTTTGGAAGCTTAAAAGCAAACACAATTGTACCGCATGGAAGAGCCAGGATAAAATTTAAAACTACTCCAACTGTGTTCATCTAAAAAAAACAAAAATGCTTGGTGATTTTTGGGTGAACTATTCCTTTATGATCTGAATGGTATTGTGCTACATCTTGTGCTCTTTCACAGTTTAAAGTGACAGAGTTGTTATTTAAACATAAAAAGCTTTCTAAAATGTTAATAGTAACAACTTGGCTGTGTAAATGTACTAATGCTTTATCCTCCATGTCCATATTCTGCACCTTTATTCCCACCCCATATCTGCTACAACAGCTACATTGCTATTAATAAGCTGTACATTCGAAAAACAATAGTGAATATGTGTTCCCTGGGAGTACACATAATATATATGTAAAGAACAATGTATTTTGAATGCAAATAATTTTTTACTTTTAGAAAATGTCAAATTACAAGGATTTACCAAATGTAATACCTATATAGGGAAAGCATGTAGATTTAAAAGGTAGCGTCATATTTATATACACATAAATTAAGTAGAAATCATAAGGTCAATCCCGTTTTAATAAACACCATTTGTTGTATTTACAATTTTTATAACAATTGTTATTGTTTGTGTGTGTGCGCAACTTATTTTTGTGTGTGCAACTTATTTTTTGATTTAAATGTACAGTTTTTACATGTTTTTATGATGATGCAACTTTATATTGTCATTTATAAGGGATTATGCATGCATTAAAATATATTAAGAATTCCCTTATAAGGCATTATACAGTCAGGCTTCATAGATGTTGCCCAGAATATTTATAAATATTATCAACATGTATTGAATTCCCCTTGCTAAACAACTGTGCATGACGTTCTGACATGTTAGTATTGTTTCATAATTTCTAGTTGTATAAAAGATCTCCCTGTCAGATTTGCCAGCACGCATCCAAACACTTTGACATTTGTTACCACGACATGACCTAGAGATATTGATACTGTGGCGCGTTGGAACAGACTGTTTTTCAAGCTCCTGTAGCTCTGCTTGTGAAATGCTCTCTCAGTTTGCTTCTGTCTGCTCTTAACAGCTTGCTGACATGGAGACCAGCTGGACAGGAAGAGGAGGTGGGAGAAGGGAAACACATGGTGAGATTGCAATAACATATATAAATATTGCAAATGCACACACAAATAAAAAGCCACCAACATGCAGTTCAAAGTTTTATTCTGTTATATTATGTTGTTTGTTTCTCACCTTGGCGCGCACACTCTCAAACATCAGACTTTGCTTGATATTTATAGTAGGCATTTGCATATTAGACTCTGATTTTCATATGCATCTGCGTGTCTGTGTGTTGTAGGATGTTGAGGTGGATTCCCAGTCACAGAGCAGCTTTGAGAGAACTCTGTCAGAGAGAGGCCACAGTCAAATGTCCACCGCCAGCGATGAAACATGGAAAGGAAAGTCCCACACCAGTATGTACTGCTTTTATCATGATTTTCAGTCACGTGAGCCTCAAAGACCATTGTTTCCTTGTTCTTGTGTAAAGCCCACCAGTGTAAAATCCTGGTGAATAACAGGCCAATATAAACAAAAACCATAATGTGATGATGCACATAGGATCATTATGCACTCCCCAGACTCCATTTGATTGGCCATAACGTTTCTTTAAAGATTACAACATTAATCATTTTTTCATTATTTTTAGGTTTAAATAAGCTTATATTATACTCGCTATGTATGTGGGACTCTTATTTTGAAAATGGGACAGTTATGACATGTACAGTCGTGGCCAAAAGTTTTGAGAATTACATAAATATTGGAAATTGGAAAAGTTGCTGCTTAAGTTTTTATAATAACAATGTGCATATACTCCAGAATGTTCTGAAGAGTGATCAGATGATCTGCATATACTCCAGAATGTTCTGAAGAGTGATCAGATGATCTGTATAGTCCTTCTTTGCCATGAAAATTAACTTAATCCTGAAAAAAACTTTCCATTGCATTTCATTGCTGTCATTAAAGGAGCTGCTGAGATCATTTCAGTAATCGTCTTGTTCACTCAGGTGAGAATGTTGACCAGCACAAGGCTGGAGATCATCATGTCAGGCTGATTGGGTTAGAATGGCAGACTTGACATGTTAAAAGGAGGGTGATGCTTGAAATCATTGTTCTTCCACTGTTAACCATGGTGACCTGCAAAGAAACGCGTGCAGCCATAATGGCTTCACAGGCAAAAGCATATTGTGGCTACTAAGATTGCACCTAAATCAACAATTTATCGGAACATCAAGAACTTCAATGGAAAGAGGTTCAATTCTGGTTAAGAAGGCTTCAGGGCCTAGAAAGTCCAGCAAGTCCCAGGATCATCTCCTAAAGAGGATTCAGCTGCGGGATCGGAGTGCCACCAGTGCAAAGCTTGCTCAGGAATGGCAGCAGGCAGGTGTGAGCACATCTACACGCACAGTGAGGTGAAGACTTTTGGAAGATGGCCTGGTGTAAAGAAGGGCAGCAAAGAAGCCACTTCTCTCCAAAAAAATCATCAGGGACAGATTGATCTTCTGCAAAAAGTATAGCGAATGGACTGCTGAGGACTGGGGCAAAGTCATATTCTCCAATGAAGCCCCTCTACGATTGTTTGGGGCATCTGGAAAAAAGGCTTGTTTGGAGAAGAAAAGGTGAGCGCTACCATCAGTCCTGTGTCATGCCAACAGTAAAGCATCCTGACACCATTCATGTGTGGGGTTGCTTTTCATCCAAGGGAGTGGGCTCACTCAGAATTTTGCCCAAAAACACAGCCATGAATAAAGAATGGTACCAAAACACCCTCCAACAGCAACTTCTTCCAACAACAGTTTGGTGAAGAACAATGCATTTTCCAGCACGATGGAGCACCGTGCCATAAGGCAAAAGTGATATCTAAGTGGCTCGGGGACCAAAACGTTGAAATTTTGGGTCCATGGCCTAGAAACTCAGATCGTAATCCCATTGAGAACTTGTGGTCAATCTTCAAGAGGCGGGTGGACAAACTAAAACCCACTAATTCTGACAAACTCCAAGAAGTGATTATGAAAGAATGGGCTGCTATCAGTCAGGATTTGGCCCAGAAGTTGATTGAGAGCATGCCCAGTCCAATTGCAGAGGTCCTGAAAAAGAAGGGCCAACACTGCAAATAGTGACTCTTTGCAGAAATGTCATGTAATTGTCAAAAAAAGCCTTTGAAATGTATGAAGTGCTTGTAATTATATTTCAGTACATCACAGAAACAACTGAAACAAACATCTAAAAGCAGTTTAGCAGCAAACTTTGTGAAAACTAATATTTGTGTCGTTCTCAAAACTTTGGGACTGGCCACGACTGTACTATAGGTAACATTAGGCAGCAGGCACAGAGATTGTATCACAGCTTGTTCAAAATGCTAAATATAAGAAAGAATGATTATCAATTTATTTAGTGCACTCACAAAGAGCCTGTTTAACTGTTTTTATAGTTTAACATGTATATTGTGTGCCTTTCTAATAAGGCAACAGACACGTTTACACTGACACATTTGACACGTTACACTGCTGAATTAGTGTTTAATGCAAGTTTATTACAAAATACAACTCTAATTACATCTGTCAGTGCCTTGTGTTGGGTAGAATTATAATATAATTATAATTTAGCCTATATTTCATCTACAACAAAACTCTCTCAACCTCTTTTCCACTTCACTTGAATATTTTTTTGACTACTGAACCTGCATGTATTTCAGAGTATAGCTCTCTCCCTCTCTCTCTCTCTCTCCCTCTCTCCCTCTCCCTCTCTCTCTCTCTCTCTCTCTCTCTCTCGTTTTCCAGTAAATCAGATTTGCACAAATATCTCATTGTATAGGATTCCATAGAAAGTATTCATTTAAAAGAGAAATAGATGTTTTTCTGAGAAATCTTTCAGAGTGTACTGTGTGTATTATGTCGGACACTGTACATTTGCGTAAAGAAAAAGAAGCCTTAATTTCTCCATAACATTCATTATTTTAAAAAAATCTTATTTGTTGTACCAATATGACAAAAAAAATTCCACTGAGAAACAACCTTATGACTTCACTGGTGTCTCAGTTTTCTGCGGAAAATTTCACCACACACCTCGCCTACATGAAGTATAAAGAAGTCTGAAAATCTGCCCAAACCACATAATCTATTAGAGTTTTCACTAACAGGCACATTTGTCTTTGAACTGTATGGCATCTTCCTCTTTTTACATTGTCATGAAACTAAAATCACATTTAAATAACAGACCTTTGAAACTGCTAATAAAACTTGGGAAAAAAAAAACATGTCTGGATTTTGTTTATTAGTAGTTTATTGAAATGAAACGAAGATTGGTCTGAATGCAGGTTTGCTGTTACTTGAGAGTATGTTACATTTTTAAGCCCTTAAACATGATGCTGAAAAACTACAATTGGTCCTTGGCCAATGAAATCCATGATAGAATCCATCTTTCTTTGTGTTTCGCTATGTGAGAAATTATGTTACATGTGGGTCACCAGTGTGTGCTGTTTCTGTCTGTGTTCACTTATGCTTCTGTGACTTTTAACAAGTTACTCTCTTAAATGTTCTGATTTAGGGGTTTCGGACCACAGGCTGTTTGCAGGGCTGCTTATAAAGTGTGTCGTACAGCTGGAGTTGATTCAGACCATAGACAACATTGTATTCTACCCTGCTACCAGCAAGAGAGAAGATGCTGAGAACATGGCCGCCGCTCAGGTGAGTTCACTTCAGAAAGTAAACTCTATTTTATGGCCTGCTTCATGAGTTACAATTGATAATTGATGTTTACGTTGAAAATACAACTAATAAGCAGCACAGACAAAGGGCCCTCATGCTGTTGACTAAATAAAAAGCGGTGCTTAAACCATTACTGTGTTTTGCAGAAATACGACAACCATTCGCTTGGTTATGCCCAAAGTATCCTTGGATTGTTAACGTACACTATAGCTTGTTTTTATTACAGTCTTCTGCTAAACAATTGCAAAATCCTTATTTAAAAATGTTGCAAAAAAAAACTAAGCATTTTTTGCCTCTGAGGCAAGTTAAACCTGCCTTGATTTTTGGATTATGTATATTGCAGCCTTATATTTAATTAGAGGAAACCAAGACATGATATAGAAGTGAATTGGCTAGAAAGGCTTTGATCATGTGACCTCTGCATTCACCAGATGACCTGTAGATGCAGTTTTAAAATAATTACTTTCCAAATAGCCTAAAACCAACCTTATGTGAGCGCAAAACCTGTTTAGCAGATAAGATTTGACGAATTTGAAGGGTAATGGAAACAGCTACTGAAGCACATGACACAAATTTAATCATCAGAACCAGAGGCAAGTCTAAGATTTCATCTATAGGGAGG
>CAIGQW010000317.1:3535245-3551177 GCA_903798125.1 Danio choprae | reverse complement strand
ATATATATACATCTAATTTTTTATTAATTATGCAATAATACATTTTTATTTAGTTAGATTAATAATTTTTGAAGTATTATTCAGTGACACATTTTTGATGGTTGGTTTTTGCCACTTACTGGTGTAACAATGTATTAACAGCAATTGCCACCACATCCAGAATTGGGGGGAAGAATTGGTTTAAAGTTTTTTTTTTTTCTTATCGAGATTCTTTTATTATTTAATGATATTTTTTACAAAACAATAAATAACATTTTTAATAAAATTTGTGGGTTTGAAAAAGCCTTGCTATTTTTATTTTATTTTTTTTGCACCAACACTACACTGACTACAGTATAACTACAAATTGCTTAAGATGGCAAAAACTAAAGACATCATTGTTGGCGAGTACTTGTGTAGGGGATTTAAAAGATTATATTATATTAAAAGATACCTGCAACTTATAACCCACTAATTGATATGACTACAAAGACTCAAAGCCAAAAGTGGAAGAGGAGGAATTGTTCTAGTGTGCACGTGTCCAGCACCTTTCATTGTACACAGTCAAATGGAGTATACTTTGAAAGGCTGTGCATTGGACAAAAAAAGAAGCATGCTTCGAGCTTCATGGCATGCTAATTGTTTAAGTGGCTTTTGTTTCCTCTCTGCGTGTTTGCCAACAGCGAGATGTACTTGAGCAGGCAGAAGAGGGAGAGGCGGAGGTGGATCAGGGCATGTACAGACACCTGTCATCCCAGCACCTCTTTAAACTGCTCGACTGCCTCCTCGAGTCCCACAGGTTTGCCAAGGACTTCAACTCCAACAATGAGCAGCGCACGGCCCTCTGGAGAGCAGGTCTGCGCCCTTTTATTTCCTTGTCTGGCTTGTGGTAATGCTGTCATTTATGAGACTGTGTTTTTTTATTTTTTTTTATTGTGCGTGTCTTTTATTAATCTGGCGTGCAGGCTTTAAGGGGAAGTCAAAACCGAATCTTCTGAAGCAGGAGACCAGCAGTCTGGCCTGCAGTCTGAGGATCCTCTTTCGCATGTACTCCGACACGCAGCTGCGAGACTCCTGGCCAGACATCCAGACACGTCTGCTGCAGTGAGTGCAGCGTCAGCCTCATTCATTAATCACGCCTGCTCTCCAAGCTCAGCACAAACACCACGGCTTTTATACAACACATTTTTCGCATGCAGCTATTATTGGGACTCGAGGGTGTAAAAATTGTGTTTTTGTTTAAAGGAATTAAATGAGTAAAATATTTAAATGGAGATGAGGAATTATGAAGATAACAGTAACACTCCTTCTGAAGGGACTGTCATGACGCATTTATAATCATGAAATGAAGTGTCATTAATAGGTTATGCATCCTTATGACACCTGTCATTAGGTGTCATTAGCTCATTTATGTTATTTTAAATGCAAAGATATCATTGTTTGTGTCGTGTCATGACAACTTGACCTTAACAAGACTTAACTTGTAATATAGTGTCATGAGGGCATTCTAATTGTTATGATTTTTTTCTGATCACTCTTTTTCAATGGAACAAAATATGCTTTTCATTAACATTTCACAGTGAAACTGTCAATACTCTGTCAAATAATTGTATAACAGCATCATTAATGTTTAATGACATTTCAATGACAGATTCAATGTGTACTGCTGTTTGAGGTCAAGAAAAATATTGACTCATTCATTAAGAAAAATATTAATAACACTGTTCTAAAATTAATGATACAATTGATATCATGACAGTCATGTTTATGACAGATTTATGACAAGTTAAGATGTCTTGGTAATGTCAAGTTTCATTACAAAGACAAGTTATGATGTATTTAGTTATGTCAAGTTGTGATAACAAAGACATCTTTAAAAAGTTTGCATTTAAAATGACAACTGAGTGAATGACACTTGTCATTAATATGAATGAGATTTTATGCATGCTTATGACATGTCAAGTAAAGTAACGTGTTAACAATAACTACAGATAACGAAAAAATAAGAGACCAGTTTTTATTTGTTAAGTGATTTGAGCAAAATGTACATTTATGTTTTATTTTGTAACGGTCTGATAACATTTCATCCAAATTACAAATAAAATGACAGTTATTTTAGTTATAGTTATTAATATAGTTATTTTTTGCAGATAATTAATTTGAAAATCAGGATTATTGCTCTAAATATTGATTTCTCATCTCTACAGTAGACGACACATGGGTGTTTTGTTTTTATGTTAATATACCTACTATTCTTAATCTAAAAACGTGAGAATCTTTAAATGGTCTCTTAAACTTTTCCATAGCTAGATATTACCCTCATAACACTATTTATTTTGTCAAGCTGTAGTTTGTAATTTCTCAAGCTCTTTAAAGCAGGATGATTGGCTGTAAATGTTTTTATTGTTCATCGGCTGACAGAAATAGTTCTGAAAATGATGACATCAAATATTTGCCATTTTTAGTTATAATTACGTCTCCGTCACTGTGAACATTATTTGTTAAATATAGCTGTTATGCTCACGACTATAATATGAACTAATTAGATGACTCTCACAGAAGCATTAGTAACTGTTTTATGTAAAACAATGAGGAATGAGTCACATAATCAAGCACTCAGATTTACATGCTGTTCAGCTTTGTGTGTGTGTGTGCGTGTTTCAGGGTGTGCAGCGAAGCCTTGGCATACTTCATCAGTCTGACCTCAGAGAGTCATCGTGAAGCGTGGACGAGTCTCCTGCTGCTGCTGCTCACCCGCACACTCCGACTGCCTGATGATAAAGTAAATAACACACAGACGTCAACACACCCTCACACTCAACCACAAACACTCAACCTTTTGGCCTCGGCTGACAATGGAGATTTATTACTAAGCATGACGTGACATTTCTTTATGTATGTCCAATGATATTTCTTCCATTTACACTTTAATTTGCATTTAAACATTTGGTAAGACACCTTTATTCTAAGTGACTCGCAAATGAGGACAATAAAAGTAAACAAGGCAACAAAAGAACAACAGTATGTAAATAATATGGCGATTCCCAGTTAAGTTCTCAGGGGCCATTTACACTAGTGTGTTTTTGTTTTTAAAAAGTTTCTGTTATAGTTACGCCTCGCATGCATGCTACTCTGGAGAGTTACTCTGTAAAAATGGTAGTCTGGACGAGGAGCTGTTTTAAAATCGAAACACTAGTGTAAACACATCCTCAGTTTCTCTGAATTTACAATTTACAGTCATGTGTTTGAGTAAAACCAATTTTGTGCTTTATTCTGTAAACTACTGATGGCATTTCTTCCACAGTTCAAATAAAAAACTTTGAAATATGAAGTAGGAAAATAAAAATGTAATGCCATTCCTCCAAATATATATATTTCTTGCCACTTTTGCAGTTAAACCATTGGTATTTTGTTGTCTAAAAATGAATATAAACATGGCAAAAATGAATATATAACATGAATATGAATTTAAAAAATAACAATTTAATAAAAATAATAATAAATTCTATCTATCTATCTATCTATCTATCTATCTATCTATCTATCTATCTATCTATCTATCTATCTATCTATCTATCTATCTATCTAGGAAAGTGTTGGAATATCAAATGTTTATATATAAATGTATACATAAAAGTAGACAGAATATAGAATAAGAGGTGCTGTTGGCATTTTAAAGTAAGAGCAATGTTTATACAGTAGAAAATAAAATAAAGTGTGGAGGTAAAGGAAATGTTGACCAAGATGAATCTTTAGATGATTCCTGACGACTCAACGGACAATAAAAATCAACAAAACGGCAATAATATGCAGGTTATAGAATATGTAAGTGAATAGAATAGAATAATAGATGTGTGCTGATGGAAAATAAATGCATCTTTAGACATTTCTTAATATGTTTTAATATTTAAAAAAATATTATCAGCTGTTTTTCCATCAAATCCTGTTTCCTGTTTCATCTCATGCAACAAGTCTCAGTCTTTGTTCATCTGTATTTTCATTTCAGTGGCTAAATAAGAGGATTATTCAATGTGTCACCACATTAGAGTTGGAAAAACTTGACTGCATGATGCAAATTTTCCACTAAGATAAAAATTGTAAGCGAGTCTCTCAATTCACAATCTCACAACTGATCTTGAGATCCAGGATTAAAAGGTTAAAGAAAGTACACATTTTACCTTTCATGTTGAGTCAGACATTAAGCTGACATCCGGTTGGAAATGACTTTATATTGTAAATTATTGACGGATCACTAAGAGTAAGAAAAACAGACTGTAAAAATAATAATAATATTAATGGCCTTATTAACCATTCGGGTGGGTCCATGAGTGTTATTTCCTGAAGGAAGACGCCTGTTTTGGAAATCTCTCTTATCCTTTAGGTGTCCGAGTGTACGCTTTCGTTACAGGAAGCAACCCAATCAATTGTTAGCTTGTTAGTGTGATGACCTTTATATGTAAAAGAGCAAACAGAGCTCCAGCAGCCCCGGGGATCTTCCCTGTCCAGAACTAAAGTATATTTTCCATTCATCACTGCTCTGATAGCATCAGGCCTTCCCAATGGCGTTACGCTCTAGAAAAACACTCAACTAAAAGGCTGGATAAAAAGACTATATGTTGTTTGTTTTTTTAAAGTATTAGTTAAAGAATTATTAATTAAGTCATATAATTGAAGCATTACATTAATTATTAAATTAAATAAAATCTGTATGAAACCATTCTAGAATGTAATATTAAATAAAACATTCAATTAAATATGAAATTACAACAAAATAAATATGAATTATATATGAAAATATATCAAATACATGTAAATTATGCAAATTAAATTACATTAAAATAAAAACAAATAATATAAAATATAACAAAATAAAAATATTAAATTTAATATTAAATGTAATCTAAAATAAAACAAATAAAAAAATTAAATCACAACAAAATAAATATTTTAAAATATATACAAAACTTTATAAAATATAAAACAAAAACAAATTACATTTAAATAAACAAAGAACAATTAAAAAAAAAAAAGCAATATAAAAATATATTTAATAAAATACGAAATTAATGTGTAACCCTGTCCTTTCTCCCCCAGTTCAAACCTCATGCCTCCTGCTACTACCACCATCTGTGTGAGATGATGCAGTTCGACCTCATTCCGGAGCTCCGCGCTGTTTTGCGGCGATTTTTCCTCCGCATCGGTTCCGTCTTCCACATCGCTGCTCCTGAACTGGGCCAAGCACAGCCTTCGTCATCATCATCATCATCATAAAGCAGAAGAGAACGGAGATGAGCTGGGAAGAAAGCAAGACTGTAGCACGGATGGACAGAAGTGTACAGGAGAACACAGAATGACTGTCCTGAACGCCAGCCGTGACTCGCATGAGAGAACAGCACTGTGACGCTTCTGCTCCGTCATCCACACGCGAGTCACATGCGCTTCTTTTTAGGTTTGACTTTCTTCAGGATTGCTGCCACCATAATTTATCGCCCAGTACTGCTGTATATCTGATTTCTGATCGTCTGTTGATTTCATCTGGGTTCTGATCTGTTCATTTTTTTTTTTTTCTCAAAGAAGCAAACAAAGAAATGAGATCAACCTCTGTGGCACCCAGTGAGAAATGGCCGTTTTCACTTACTGATTCATGAAGCAATTAAATGATCATCTCAGATTAACTTAAAGTCGCCGTTAAAATGCTTTTAGTTTGCGGTAGAAGGCTTTAATTTGGATTCAGTGTGTTCACACAAACACTCATGGTCATAAGATTGTAACAGTTAATTTCAAAGCATCTGGTGTTTGTTATGTGTCAATCCACACACTACCATTCCACACATCATGCTTCTCATCAGATTTAGGTTTAATCAGATAAGGGTTTGTTTATTTTTCTTTTCTTTTTCATATTTATCAAAATCTTAAGACATCTAATGAATATTATTTTATTTTACTGCACTAAAGTTTTGCTTTAATATAATTTTTTTTTTAATTGTTCATTTTTTGCAAGTGCTGTTTGCCCTTGATTCAGAGTCGGACTGAATTGACAAGTGTACGCAATGGGAGTCATTATGGAGAAAAAAAAGAAGAGAAATCCAGGACTACGGATGTACTGTATAAACCAGGTATATCTTCATCAAACCCCAGCAGCATATGGCTTACTAGTGTATTACCAGTGTATATCCAAACCCCTGTTTATTTCCATGAAGGATGTATTTCATTCTTGAAGTGCATTTAAATATTTTCTGAAAAGCATTCCTTCCCTTGCAACTATGGATGTCTACTTTGCCTCCCTGAGATTGGGAAATATAAATATATATAGTATATGAAGACATACAATGTGTAAAGTTTTCATGTAAAATATACAGATAATGTTCAACTCTATACATATTGTGATGTAATCTTACAGGCATTTGGTGAAGTAATCAATAAAGTTTGAATTCTGAACCATTGAATTTTATCCTAGATTTGTATTGAAGCTCTGTGAAGAATCTAGAAGGGTCGGATATGAGACATCTTCTTTTTGGTGTCTGTATCAAGCGTTTTATATACATAACAAACATAGAAAACGCTTAAAAATAAAGGTGCCAGGAGGAACTAAAACGTTTTTGTTTTTTTTTCACAGTGATGATGAATGTAGTTAAGGAACAATCTCATCATCTAAAAAAATTGTGCAATAATGGATTTTACAGGTTCTTCATGAAACCATCAATGACAATTAAGAACATTTATCTATAAGAATTAAGTGTTTTCAAAATATGGGTGAAATAATAAATAGAAATGATAATTTATTGTATGAATAAAGTTCAGATGCAAAGTCCTCTAAGTGCTGTCTGCTTCTAAACGGAGACCTCTCAGACTCCTGTGTGCAGGTTTGGTCATTTCATGTTTATGTTGAGTAGGTTGTTTTCATTGCCTTTAGAGAGAAATGACTGAACATTGACATTGGAAGCTGAGAAAAATGCTCATTTTAGAAGGAAAATTCAGACGGCACTTAAAGGATTTTGCATCTGAACACTTCAAATGTACTTTAATGTTTGAAACTACCTTTTTATCTGTAATTCAAACAGTATTTTCTTTTTTGAAGAGATTCTGTTAACTAATTCATAACTTTAATCATTTCAAATAATTAATTAATGTGATTGTACAATGCATAGAGACTTTATAGAGGCACTTGAGTTTTTTTAAAGGATAAAAATGAAGGCCTTGCCTGATGTTAGTAACGGGAAGATCTGAATGCGCCACGTGGTGTCGCTGTCATAGTCAAACGCGTTTGGGGGTAACAAAGGTTACCATAGTAATTCTGCCACTCTTTGTTTAACGAGCGAAAGCCATTTACGGTTAATAACATTAACGTTCATAACGCCTGTCAAGTGTTCGGGAACAATACATTAGCGAATATTTAAGGAAAACTGACGAGGGGAATATACATCAGTGACAGAAAACGTGAAAAAGTTGCGAGGTTAAGATTTCGATTTCAGAATTACGCTCAATGAACGTTTTTAATTATATCTACTAAAATTGTTGCTTTTCAAACGACTTAAAGCTTTAGTTAACGGACTTTGGAGTGAGTAAAATCCAACTCCAGTAAAACTCCAGCACAGGCAAAGCTCATCTGATCTGCTGCAATAATAAATGAACTGGTTTTAAAGAGCAGCTCTGAGTCTGAAGGGGCGGAACTGAGTGAGCGCCGCCGCTGAATGCTCGCTGCACTGAATGCGCTGCTGACAGCGGCTCCACACAGACCGAGGACGAACACCCACATTGATCATGCGGGACATCACGAATTTGCCTTCTCAAATATCCGAGTAAGTAAAAAGGGTCTGAAATAGGGATATGGATCTTTACAGCCGCTTCCGAACGATTTTGTGTTACCACGGTTAGCCAGTCCATCTTCCATGACGGTAGCAGCTACACGGCTAACAAGCCGAGGGAGGAAAGATTGACGTAGTTGACTTGGATTTTACAGGAAACGCATTCCTGGCCAAGTAAGAACCATAAATTATATAGGGCTTGTTATTAATTTGCTCTCTTGCTCGTGGGTTTCGTGACTGTAATGTGTGCATAAATGCATAAACGCATTCATTCGTGAATTAAACATACAGGCGGTGTTTTAATTTTACTCACGTGTGAATCATTTATGCTAAACTGATTCAGGAGGTAAAATCTAGAATAATCCGCATCCAGCCTTTCTCCGTAGCAGGGCGACGTTTGGGAAGCTCTTGCCAACTGCTATGTTTTTCATTATGGATATATGGCTATTAATTATGAATTTGACCCTTTTAATGAGCGTTTTCTCGTGCTCGGTTGATTCTGTGCGAGCTCTTCTCTGAAAGTGATCCGTATTGCTGTTACTTCCCAGACAGAACTGACTGGTTGTTTCCGCACGGCCTCTGTTATGGGCCTATAATGGAGCCTTATTACGTAATGGCTGATCACGTCACGCATGTAGGTGATCATATATCCTATCACAGAGAGGGGAGGTCTGCTTTAAAGAGAAATATCTAGTACTTACTAGTTTTTCCCCTACATACAGTATTACTTTTGATCTGCCGCGCTTCTCTTTTGATTTTGTTGCTTAATCTGTAACTATCCTAAATTCCGAGGGGTTGTTTGCTTGGTTGACTAATCTACGGGAAGAGTAAGCAGATTGTGTTATGGTAAGCTCAGTGCTCTTTTGCTCTCCGCGTTGTCATTATCGTACACGTTGTCAATAAACACGATAATTTAAGATAAAGTAGTAAAATGTTAACGTAAGACTTTTGTGTTAGTTAATTTCTAACAAATTGGTCGATAGGATCTTTGCTTCAGTCTCGCGTAGGCTTTAAATGTTGAAATTATTAACATAAAACACCGCGGAATAGCTTTGTGTGTTTATGTTTGCGAGGTATGGCATCCATACACTCTCTCGTGGCTGCGCATGTGCTGCTGCTGTATACAGGAATGTGTTTGTGCTGTGTGAGTTGACCTGCTGTTTGTAAACACACCGCGTGTCGCCTTTATTAGAATATTTATTTACTCCTGAAAGTGGCCGCCGATCAATCCAGCGACACCAATAAGTGCTAGCACATCAGTGAATATACATAACATTACACGTGTTCAATAAAAGGCCGTGGTTCGTATTGGAGATGATGAAAATATGCGTCACATTTCGGACTACGCGTGAGTCATTTCTTGGTAAGAATAAAAAAAGCGAGAGTGTTTTTTTTTTTTTTGTAATTCTCTCGACACACACAGAGCTGCGTTGAGATGGCCATGTGTTGTGCTCTGAGCCCCGTTGTTGTCAGCACGTGTTTTTGGCTGATCCAGGGTTTCCTGAGAACTCTCGCGCTCTTCCCACGAGCGATCAGATAATGCAGCGCGTGAACATCCCGCGCTCGTGATGCACTCAAATAGACAAAATCAGCACTAACTTGCCCCTTAAACTATTTCTTCTTTAATGCAGATGTTTCGAAAATCTGTACACCTGAACGATCGGTTTATCTACATGTCAGTCATTGTGTCTCCATCATTCTGGCTGACTGTCTGCCTATTTAAATAAGGGGATTGTCTCAAAATAATGAATCCTTTTGATTGGAGTTTATAATTAGAAAATATTGCTGTGTGAAGTTAATCTATAATCAGCAATTCCAAACTATTCTATATGTTTAACAGAGATTAGTGATACAAATACACCGGGCAAACATTGTAAAAACCACCCCCAATGAAAAACACCTTGGGGAATCTTTTGTCTGACTCTTGGCTGGTTCTTCTGGCACTACAATGAAGGTCCGTTATGGATTTGTTTAAATGAAGGAATCATAATTCCAGCCACGTTGGCCGTTTGTGCCCCCTGCTGTTTAAAATTCACTCATGTCAAGGTCAGTGTACATTTAGCCTTGTCTTGGACAAGGGGAGAGGGGAAATTGTCCATGTTTTTCATAGGAGGCAGGTGATGAGAGGCTACCATCTGTTCCTTTGATCAAGCTCTCCATTAAGTAAGAGGGTTTTAGGGGGTAAAAAAAAAAAAGCTGTTTATCTTCAGTGCCCCTTAACCTCTTCCAAAGTTTCACCCTGACCCCCCTCCTCTGCCTGTTTGTGAAGATGATTGCGTATTTATGGATCAATTCATTGCACTGTTGTCTTACCACAGGGTATGAGCCATTGCACCATCCATGAGCGTCGGCAGAAGCCTGAGCAGGACGCAAGGGTGTGCACTGTGTTCTGAGAACCAGCTAGTGGATATCTAGACATCGGAGAACGAGCAACAACCTGAATTATGTCTTACTATAACCGAGAACTGGTGGTATTTTTTATCAAATATAAACTCTCGCAGAGGAACTACCCCTGCAACCACATTGGACTTACAGAAGACACAAATCGGATGGATGGGGCTGAAGAGAATGGCGAGGGGGCAGCAGGAACGACAACCCTTGTTAATGGCACCATGAACAGAACGAACGCTAGTTCCACTGGGACCCCACCACAATCCCCTGCTTCATCCCCCCAGCGTCAGACAAATGGGTCTGGGGGTCTAGACGCAGTGAAGGAGGCGCTCCGTGATTCTGCCAATGAGTTTGAGCTGCGCTATTCCAGAGCATTCAACGATCTCTCCTCACAGCTCCACATCACACCCGCCACGGCATACCAGAGCTTCGAGAGCGTGATGGATGAGGTGTTCCGCGACGGCGTCAACTGGGGCCGAATCGTGGGGCTGTTTGCATTCGGAGGGGCTCTGTGCGTCGAGTGTGTGGAGAAGGAGATGAGTCCGCTAGTGGGACGCATCGCAGAATGGATGACCGTCTACCTAGACAACCATATTCAGCCCTGGATCCAAAGCCAAGGAGGATGGGTGAGTGAAAATTTACTTGTTTTTTTTACCTACCTTCTTAGTCTTCTTCAGTCAGCCTTTATGTATGCTTATGGTCTCAAATAGTCCTGTTTAACCAAAATACTTTCCAAAGAATTAAAAAAAACTAACTATATGGGCAACTTTGATGTAAAAAGTTTTGTTGGAAGGTAACTCTACCCCTTAAAAAATGAAGGATTTTGGAATATTTTTTTTTACTCCCCCTCATTTTGTCACAAATCAATAAGACTTAAGGTAAACCCAAATGTATTTTTATTCCCTCCATTTGTTCTATATTCCCAAATGTATCATAAAATCTAAATTAATCAACCAATATAATCTTGTTAAGATTTTTGAATGCTTTATATCAAGATGCCGTTAGAGGACCATCAGAATCTCAATTTGTTAATGATTTGGGGAAAGAAAGATGTATCCTTGGAGTTTCCCTGTTTTCTGCAGTTAAGTAAGAAAATCCACTGTATTTGTTTGTTATTTGCTTTTGTAATCAGGCTTAAATTCATATCAAGGTTCAAATGTTTCAGCTTGTATATCAGTTACTGGCTTTGAAATAGCCATTTGAAAGTTGTCAGTATTGACCAATACATTCCTAATTTTTTAGCTGAACTATTAATTTAAAGGCTTCTGTCCCTACTAGACTTGATATCTTTTGGGGTTTTGTGTGAAGCTTTTAAAAGCCTGTATTATTCCAGGAAAAGTGGATGTTATTGATGAAAGAGTGTGTTTCGCATGGCCAAATCTGCTAGCCCCCTTGGGTCCAGAGAGGGACTGTTTTTAGCGCCTGCCTTTCTCTTGGGCCTGGGTGGGGATGCTGTAACTCTGTAGAGGGGAAAGGAATGGCAGATAAGATAGCAGAGCCACAGCCATTGGTCATTATTGATCTCCATAGTCTTAATTCTCAATCAAAGCTATACAGAACAGAGGGGGATGCACTGGTAGTTCATTGTTTTCCTTTTATCTTTGGTCTTTTTGTTTTTTTCATCTTTTTTTTCCCCTTGGTCAGCTGTCCAGTTGATGAAAGGCGAGCATGAGTAAAGTCATGTGAAAATCCTTTGTGCTGGTTCGCTTCTTTATGTAAAGACTGGACTGGTGGCAGGTAATGGCGGGGTCCTGGCCAAGTCAGCCTTTTCTCTTTGTGAACAGGGCTGTGATCTGATTGGGTGTACAGTGGGATTCAGATATGGAAGTGGATTGAAAAGGTCATTTTTAACACGGCTGGTTTATTTGCTAGTACATAGAACAGACACTGGGATTGGCAGATTGGTTTTGTTAAGGTCGTTTGTATCATTTTGAATATTACTTTTTATTTGCCAGTGTGTCATGTACAGAACCACATGTTTTGTTTTGTTCTAGGACATGCATTTTTTTTATTTAATTGACGTTCCTTTTTGCTGTCTTGTGATGTCTGATTGCACAAAGAATCTGGAACCGTGTAGAAAGTAAAAGTCAAAACATCATTTTATCTAAATTTGGATCTTGAATCTCTCATCATGTGATCACAAAAATGAAAACATTAGGGCACATAAGTCAATACAATCGCTGCTTGCCATTGGATGGATAAGCAACATGTTATAGTATACACACCATTTGTTTATTGCAGTTTTAGACAAATAAATTACAACTTAAACTAAACTACAATATTTTTTTAAAATGTAATATTTATCAAGTTAATCCAATTTTAAACGAATATGGCATATATGTTTAATTGCATAAATGAACATAATCAGACTTTTTTGATAAGGATTTAAACAACATTATCAACACCAACATTTGACAACTCTGTTCTTGAGTTCTTCATCTTATTAATATTATCACCTTGATAACTATTTCATAATTCATTCACCTGGAGCACACGGAGGAAGCTCTATGAACACTGGGAGAACATGCAAACTCCACACAGAAATGCCAACTGACCCAGCCGGGACTCAAACCAGCGACCTTCTTGCTGTGAGGCGACAGTGCTAACCACTGAGGCACCATGCTGCCTTATTTCATAATTATCTGCCTAATTCTTTTTGCCAAAATTTAATTTGTAAAAGTCCTAAAGCTGTCTGTACATTTGTTTTTTAATATACTCTTTTTGTGACAAGGAATTGTCAGGTTATTTTACAATGTGTGGTTTGAAGAGTTGAATAACACAACAGTGGGCTAATGAATGAAGTCTTGAGGTTTCACATCCTGAGGTTTTGCACCCAGCTGCACCTTTGGTTGAAATTGTTGGGAGTGTGCTCTTCATGTCACTTCCTCAGTGGGGTAGGAAAATGAGGTCTGTGTGTTTTGACAATAGGCAGACGTGCATGTGGTACATGAATGTAGGCCGTCTTTCTGTAGACTCCCACTCAACCTTTTCCGTCTCCATCACATTTAGCTTCAATTTCAGTCTGCCAGCTAAACTTCAGCAGCGGTTGTCTTTCGGATGCTCCGTCTCAATCAGGCCAGTGCAGTTCATCTGTGCGTTGTGTCGATGGGGGGCACGCATAAGCACACATGCACGCTCAATTTCACGGTCGAATAGGATAGTCTCTCTGGTGAACGTTTTCCACACACTGGAGCATTACAGTGGCGGGGGGTTCTCATGCTATTTATTCCTCTCAGTTGCTGCTTTGTAGTGAGACTTAAAAGCAAATCAAATGGGTGGCAGTCAGGGGTGTCCCCTTGCAAGCAGGGAATGCCCATTTTAAGTTTCAGTCTCACTCAACACTTCTCGCATATTCAAAGTTTTGGGAGCTTTCGGGTTTGCTTGCATCCCACACAAAGCAATTTTCAACCAAGTTTTGGTACATTCTCTTTGTCTGCACAGAGTTAAGCAGAGACTGGCAGCTGTGTGATGCAGGTGTATCACAGTGCATGCACATCAGACTGTGTTATTACTCTGTGCAGTCTCTTTGCTGCTTGGGAAGAAGTGCTGTGAAACAGTAATAATGCCCAGAGGTGCTCGCACTGACTTTTTGTTTTTTTTGTGTCATAATTTTTAGTTACTGTTTCTTAATCTACACGTTGTATGGATCAGTCAGTAACTAATAGTAATTTAAGTCTCAGTTGGCTGAAAGCTGTATGTTTGATTCACTAAGCAAAAACTCACTAGAACAGTGTCACTTTTAATTAATTGTTTCCATTTGATGGAAAAAATATAACTTAATTTTACAAATTGACAGCTATTTAAAAATGCTTTTATGCTATAGTAATAGTAATATTAGTACTTTGAAGAAGGATAGTACAGTGACAGCATGTTAGAGTCAACACAATCATTCAGGAGTTGGACTAATATGTAGTGTGCTTGTGATTCACTAAACAAATTGCTTTGTTCTGTAATGGCACTACACCTGTCACTCATTTTTGTGTCATACATTGAGTAGCAGTGTTGCTTTGCTTCTGAATAAGTAGTACAGGAAACTCTTACATTTTAGTTGTATCTGGAAAAGAATGCATGGTTGAGGCATTCAGGGTTTTTTTCCTACTCTACGGAGGAATGACTGATATCAATGAGTGCTCTAGTCACCACTATTGGAGTTCTGTGCCTAAGGGGGTGGGGATATTACCAATTAGGCTTGAATTATATGTGAATGTGCTTGGGGAAACTGCCTTTGTTCTGATAGGCTAGTACAGGATAAATTATTTGCAGTTGATGGTAGTTTGAAGGCAAAATAACAATACAGCAGGGGGTGGATCCATACTTTTTCACTCTTATTACACCTGCTTTGTTCATTATATCTCTTTTAGTGTGTGTGTTTGAGAGAGAGAGAGAGAGAGAGATGCAGTAGTCCCTGTAAACCCTCATTAGCGTCCAGTGAGGTTCCTTCACTATCACTGCTCCTAACTAGAATAGTGACTTCCAAACACAACCAATCATTAATCACACACATTACTGTACTCACACACACACAGCAGTTATGCGCTAATGCATTCTGATAAACAAAGGCCCACCTTTATCACGTGTTAATCACTGTCACCAGAACAGAAGTCTTTGTGTGACGTAGGGCTGTTACCACGAGTTACATCAAAGGTATATGCATGCAAATACAAACATGGACATACCATATTCACACACACCCTTGTCCTATTGTCTATCATGTTTGCACAAGGAACACCCACGGGACCACCCCCTACTCCCCATCCTCCATCACTTTTACTTTTCTCCCGCCTCCATCTCATGTCCTTCCTTTCTTTCGATTCTCTGTTTCTTTCTTTTCGTCGTTCTACCCCGCCTTTCCCTCGGTCTCACGTGGGTGGACGTGTTGCAGATCAGACATGCAACAACATGCCCGCGTCACCGCCATGAGTGTCCCCGTTCACCCCTTCATTCTTTCCCATTCATTCTGCATTCATCCGTCCATCCATCATCCCTTCACCTTACTGGTCAACTCTATCAATTTGGCAGGTGCGGTAGCCATGCGTGTTGGTGGCACACCCCCCCCCACAATCATTCGTCAAGCTTCAAAACATCAGCGCCGCCCATTTAGCATCTGTGTGTGTGTCGCACGGGAGACTATATGTATGCATTTGTGCTTCTGGTCAATTGTGTCTAGGTTTGGATTGCGCATGTCACGATTTAAATGCAACGTCTGCATTGTTCTTCCATTTCATGCGTGAGCCTCTATTTTGCCCGATTATTTGAAGGTATAGCACACGCTGAGCATGTGATTGCCTTAAACAAAGGAGCTCCAGATATACACACACACATGCCTGCAGCATCCAGGTGAGGAACTTGGCTGTGAACACACTGTAACAGCAGCAGTGGAGACACTGGTCCAAATGTTAGGTAGGCAACTGAAATCATTCGTACACTACTAGTTGTCAGCTATGCTGCACGTTACTATACTCAGAGGCGCAGTTAACCCCTCACCTTATGGCTCAGATTTATGCATCACTAATATTAATAGTGCATCAGAATAATTTCTTTTTAGATTTTGCAAGGTAACTTCATTTTTGGACTTCATGCACATGCTTGTGTGTTGGTTTGTTTGTGGCTGACTGAGTGAAAATGGCAGTAAACAGATGGTGTGATTCAGTCTGTTCCAGCAGCCTTGTCACCAGCAAGACAGAGAAAGGGGGAGGGATGGAGGAAAGGACTAACACTGTTAGTGCACTCCTCTTATGTCACAAGCGGGGGGAAATG
>CAIGQW010000317.1:3516517-3535145 GCA_903798125.1 Danio choprae | reverse complement strand
GGTTGGGCTGATCCATTGTGCCAGGGTCATAGGGTGGGGTGGGAGGAGTTGGGGCTGAACAACGCAAATATTGGAGAGGGAAGGATTGAGGATGAATGTTTTTGACCATGTAGCTACAAACTAAATTCTTCTGTGGTTCTGTGTAGGAAACTGTAATACAGTAAGTAAATGAATGACAGGATTTTACTGTGAACGGTTTCTTTAAATGCTGAAGCATATTTAAGGTTTTTTTTCCCCCTCACCCAAGTGTTAAATACACCTAGCATATTTTTAGTTTCTATCACATTTGCTTTTCTGTTATATTCTTGTGATATTCCCAGCATGTTTGTGTGTATGTGTGATCTTCAACTCCAGTGGATTTTGCATTTTCGCTCCTCTTAGCTAATTATAAATCTCCATACACCCTTCTCGGTGTGTAATTCAGTTGTGTGGAAGAGTGACCTGCGCCTTTAAGCCTGGTTCTCCTAATGCACTTTTGTCAAGATTAGCCAGCATCATCGAACCACACTGTAATTAGCCCCTAATAACACAAATAATGGCCTACTGAAAGGACTTGCTAACCTTTAAGTGGCTTTATTGTCATTCCACAGAGCAGTGGGCCACATAAAGTTCTTGTTCATCAGACAGAATTACGACTTTAAAAAGCAGCTGTGCTTTATATTTGCTATTTACTTTCACCCTTAACGCCTTAAGGCCTAAAGCTATGCAGAGGGAACGGGTCATATGTTTATATTGTGTAGTATATTTTTTTTTAAGAATTGAGACTATTTATTAACTTTTAGTATTTAATGTTAAAAAAAGGTATCACTGTAAAACATTCAGTTTGATACTGCTGTTTGAACTGAGGCAGCTACAGTGATCTGTCAGGCCACACTAAAGGGCACCAACACCGCTGTAATCGTCTAATTTTCTTTATACCATTGGCATAATTTAAAATTTTATGCTTAAGTCAATGTATATTCACACACCAACTTAAAAATAGCAAACTGATCTCGAGTTTGCATGAGCTGGTTTTTATTTTTGAGATGATGTCATGGAGGTTGGGCTAAAGGTACCTGACTCAGTCTGAATATGTGATGCTTGGCTGGTAGCAGATTAGGAGCAGGAGGGTAGAGATTGAATCAGCTTTTGGCCTGTGCCACTCTGGACACAACATGACTTGCTCTGCTCTGACTGAACTGGCTTATGCTGGAAAATCAGGTCATAAGCTATTTCCTCCTCCTGTCTCACTCATTATTTATCCTCTGTTTTAAATTCTGACCCTCCCTTTCCCTCTGTCTCCAATAAAGCCCTTTTTTCTATCCAGCTTTCCCTCATTCCCATATAGCTCATTGTTTTGAGATCAGATTATGGGGAAAAATTTAAGGTCTTATCAGTAGGATTAGAGACGGTTGTAAATAAAGTCTGTGATGGAGTCACGGACATTTGAAATGACTGATAAAGTTTCTCTGATTAAAATCTGTGAGGTTATGACTTTTTTTCCCAAATCGAATTACTAAAACAATGATATGACCATTACTAGTTTTGTAATATTTAGATTTTTTTTTTTAAATAGAATAAATAAATGAAAATATGTGATTGGTCATCACACAATTCATGATTGATTAATTTTATTTATCTGTTTATTAGATGGTACAGCATTTATTACTTTTAAAGCATGACTATAAATTGGCACCTCACCATTCTTGTATATGCATCATTCACTGCTCTTATGCTGGTGTACTCCATCCAATATGCATAAGTCTCGCAGTCTGGCAAGTATCCTTAGAGCCTGTGTTTGTCTGTGAGAGCTGGTTTAGGCCAGAGACTGGTAAATGTGGCTGCATGTGTGTTTTGGTCTGTATGTATGTGGACGTATGGAGTCTGTGTGTGTGTCACTGGGATTTGCCTGACAGAATGGGAGCTGATGGTGATGTCTCCCCGGTGAGATAGAGAACAGATTGGAGTCTGAGCCCCACTCTCCTGACTCATTAATCTTCTCTTTAATTCATTTACGGTACGCACAAACATGGACACATTGGCAGGCAAACACAAAGGACACCTTCCACCAACAGATCATCCAAATATATGACCTAAAATAAAATGGGGTGGTGTGCCGCTTGGATTACTTTACATGCTATGATCCGATTGGATGTTCTGTGCTCTAAATTTCATTTGGGCCAAGGGTTTAGTGGAATGTGTTTTGTTGTCAGCTACAAACTCATTTAATATTTCAGGTGTCCTTACCTCTCACTAAACTATTACATAACAAAACACTAATAGTGTTTCAGGGCAAAGATTGATGTAATTAGTAAAATTGGATGCAGGGGAATAGATAAAGTCCATACTTTAAACTGTACAATAACAGAATAAAGCAACAGAATTCCTGGAAACCTCATCTGCCAAGGCCAGTGTTACAGTGGTTTCAAGGTAACTGTAGTTTCTGTGCTTGGGAAGGGCATTTCTTCCTGTTTTTGGATTAATGTACAAATGGTTAGAAAATCTCAAAATTAATCTCTCTAAATTTACTTGAAACAATTATAATATTGGTGGCTCCTTTTTAGAAAAAAATAATTATTAACAATACTACATAATTAATGAGACTAGGCAGTTTCTAATTGTAATTCTGTCAGTAAATTACTTAACAATTTACAATTGAATCTTTACACTATAATTTAGGCAACACAATTGATGTTTGACATGTTAAAAGTGGTGCTAACATTTGTTTATTATTTAACCCCAGAATAAAAACGAACCAGAAGGATTTTTAGTCCAATTTAAGGTACATATTCCAGTATGTCTTTTCCATTAAGATAGCGACTCAGAATGTGAACCACTAAACCCACAGGCCATAAAGAGAGACACTTGCTCCCTATAAAATGAGAGAGACTGCATAATAAATGTTTGCCCAGCATGTAGGTGTTGGCTGATGTCATTGGCATCAAAATGGTAAATACCAGGCTGACATCAGAAATCCCATTTACTGTGAATCATGTGCCTCCACAGCATCGTCCTCTTGGAGTAAGTGAGATCAGCCTGAACTAAAAAGTGATGACCATCAGATTGATCAGAGAGGTGACTGTGGCGAACACAATCTTTGACCTTGTTGTTTTACTCTAAAAAGTGGTGCAATATGATTTCACCTTCCTGTTTGTTTTGCAACAATCATGTAATTCTCGAATGCCCATGGCAGTCTCACATCCTGCCCTGTGATGGTTTAACTGAGTTTGTCTTCTTTTTTTATACCTCTTTTGCTCTTTCTCTCCACCATCCCTACAATCATGGACTGGAAGTTTCTGGTTTCAGCTTGAAATCTAAATGACTCAGCAGAGATTGAGAGAGAAACAGCAAGGCTGATTCTTGACGCTGCACAGTTGGAATTGGCTTTTTTTTTTCCATCCCACATAGCAGTTTCATATCAGCTGATTTATACAAAGAAATGAGGGTGTCTAGCATTCCTCAGCGATTGTGAGGAAATCCTGCCCTTCCGGCCTCTCTGTATTTGTTCTGCTCACCCTGGTGTGTGAGGATCATGGCAGAAAAGAATCCCACTGGTTTTCTCTTGTCTCACCCCTCATGCTCAATGCATTTTAAAGAGGCCAGACGGTATCACAGGCCGGGAGCCTATTTTGTTATTCTCAGAAACCTCTTTAACATTCCAGGTTGTTCTCTCATCTGTTGGGAACTCGGTTGCTTTGTTTGGTTGCCAGCCTCAGGCTGTAGATATCCAGGTTGGGTGCTTTCAATAGTGGTGCTTCCAAGGAATCACTGTTACTATTGCTTTGGGTTAGGAATTTGAACAAACCTATTATGCTAGGAATTCGGCATGGGATGATAATCGGTTTCAAGGTTTACCACGGTTTGGAAAAGTCGAGGTTTTAAATATCGCAAAAAGTTTCTGTTATATCGTTCCTACGGTATATGCTTTTTTTCTCTTTTTTTTTGTGTGTGTTTTTTACAAATATTTAGTTTTAGTGGGCAACAGTATCTCCATCAGAAAAGGACCATCCACATCAAAAGCTACTGGTCAGCTGATGATACAGGAAACAGGATTGCTTACTGCATATCCAAAGAAAAGAAAGATATCCAAAGATGCCTTGATTTAAAGATGGCAATGATAGTCAATTATTTATTTTAATTATTTACCCTGACGTGTACGTTCCAAAATATTTTAAATGTTTCTTAAAACAAAATATATTGTGTTCAAGGGGGACAAAATAGTTTTTACTGTGATATTTCTATCCAAGATTATCATACCGTAAGAATCATATACTAACCCATGCCTACTAGAGATTAAACTTAGCTGTGTAACTTGACCTGCGTAGTATGAACACAAACGATACTCCAGCTGTGTCCCAAATGGAAGACTATACACTATCCACTATGTACTTATGCACTTACACTCAACAGCATAGTATATGTATGTAGTGTCGTCCCAAATGGAACACTAATGGGTTTTTTACTAAGCGTAAATTCAAACCGTTTCCCTGATGATGTTTGACAGTTGCCAAATTAGTGAAATTACCAAAGTACCAAATAATACCTGCCATGACTATAACCGCATTCACCATTGGGAGGCGATATAATCACTCTTGTAGGAGAATTTTGCTTTCACAATACAAAATAACTAAAGTTATCCAACATGTGCGCTCGATACCTCTGCCCCTTCCGCTACGTGAGGAAAGCTGCGGTCGTTGAGTGCGTGAAGTGTCCATCATTACACACTTAATTTTACTGGTTAAATGAGTGCATCATCCAGGTAATTAAAGTGCACTTATTTTTAGAGTTTTCAGTATGAACGCACTGCTTGCACTTTATACTACAAAATGGCGTAGAATAGTGCATAAGTATGCGATTTGGGACACACCTTCTGTGATTTAGTTGTGAAGTGTGATCAATTTACATGTTACATCGAAAAATACTGTCTGCTGTCAGTTAAAAAAGCCATTGTGTTTTTGATTAATATTTACTTTATAATGTGCATCTGGGAACTTTCTTCAGTTTGACAAACAACCGTATAGAACTGCAAACATAGAGACTTGCATTTGCATTGTACAAATATATTTATTTCCATTGTTTCTCAAATGATTGTGATTTGACCAGCCAAGCAAAAAAAAAAAGAAAGAAAGGCTGAAACGCAATTAACGATGAGAAAGATGATTAGGACCATGACTCATCATACCATCACTCTCTATCTTCAATACAGAGACACTAGTGTTCTCAAATCAGTACAGAAGAGTGACCACGCTGTGTTTTGTATTAGATGTGTTCTAAGTGTGTGTATCAATCATCTGGTTAAAAACAGAACAAGCTGTTCCGCAAAGCAAGACACTGGCTTCACAAATGCCTTCAGGGGGTCAGGTTGGTGTAACAGTGGAGAAACCCAGTGCTCTGACTCCACCGAACCAAACTGAAATCTCTCTGTACAGCCCATTCATAACTGCCTAAACAAATTGCTCATCTTCTAACAGGAGGATGTTGAATGTACTTGATGTAATACACTGATGTCAACAGAGTAACAGTAACCGTATTGTGACTGTAGCTACATGGTGGTAAGGATGACTACGTTTCGGAGAGGCTACGCCTCTCGTCATCTCTGCCAGCGCCATGCTCCTTTCAAAAACAGAATCAGCCCCTTTCTTGGCCTCTATTTGGATATTATCCTATGCTAACTAACAAAATGCAGGCACCTTGCACCTGGTTTCACTCTCCCATGTAGGGCCAGTTTTGTATGTGCTCTTTGTTCAGATAGGGCTGTGGAAAACGCCTGGCAGTCACCGCTGCCTAGCAGCCAGTATCTCTTGGGAATGTTCGCACAACCTCAATGTTGTTTGGAGCCTCTAGATATCAGGATTTCTTGACAGAGTAAGGCACTTGTACACAAACACAATTTGTCACACCTACAGCAGATCAGTGGGTGTTTGGGAGTGGATCTTTTAAGGTGTAGTTTCAAGATATACAAAGAGTCATGTTGGTTAATGAACTGTTTAAAAAGCGAGTCATAAATGCTGTCATGATGGTCAGACTTATTACACCGTGGTGTTAGAGACATGTCAGGACATGTGCTGTACCTGGTTTGGTGGGTATGGGAGTAATAAGCCCCTACACGGTGCTGAAGAGGATCGTTCACTTTAACATGAAACTTTCAGTTTTAGTCATCAGTCATCAAACCCACAGGACCTTTATCTTCAAGTATAAAATTTGTATTGAAGCATGAGATTTCTGTCCCTCCACTGCAAGTGACTTTACATTTCAAAATGTTTGTTAAGAAATCTAAATCTAAGCTTGTTATTTAAGACGCATTTAATAAAATGTTCATTTGAAATTCTCTTTACTTGAAACACTTCAGAATTTTCAAAAAGATTAATTAAGAGATTAAAGCGTGAATCAAAGTAAATTCAGTCGTTTAATCAGTCTTGATCATTTAATATGATGAACAGATCATTTTAACACACAGACTTTTGCTGTGTGTGTGTGTGTGTGTGTGTGAGAGAGAGTGTGTGAGTGAGTGTTAAAACACTGATATTTTATCAAATGTTACTCAAACTCGGACATTGGTTGTGTCATGGGAGCTTAACATGCTTGTTTGATTCACAAGGACCAATGAGGTTCATTCCTGCATTTTGTGGCTGCACGTTTGAGCTGCAACATTTACTTTTGAAAATTATTATTTTAATTGCATAATGCTTAACTATACCACATCTAGGTGAGACGAAGACTTCTCAATCAAGCTTAACTGTTAGTTACTCTAGATTTAGACAAAGCCCTTTTGATGTTTCAGCAGATGATCAGTTCTTTGAAGCTTATTATACATGAGATATTTTGCTTACTCGCTCTGCCACGATGTCTGCTAAAAAGGTTAAGCCACACCTCCTGGATCTGTCTGTCAAATTCACACTGCCTACACGTTGCCTTTAGTGCATAAAACGCTATAGGGTGTGTGGTGTGTTACCTCATAATCTTACTGCCAACAAGCAAGCCTTAACATGCCTTAGATTTATGACTTTGAATGTAATCAAAGTAGCGCATTCCGCTCATACCAATCTACATTGTTCCCACCTTGTTCTCAGAGTTTCTCACAACTGATCTTCTCTAATTTGTGTGTGCAAAAGGCTTAGTTTTGCTGTCAGGTCGTACTGTTAGCATTCCTGCAGGGGTTACTCATGTACCGGTAAAAGCATCCTGCAAATTCCATCTGACTTTATTGACTGTAGCACACCCTCCCTGTCCGCCATTCAGGATGAGACTGAGGTCAACACGGGTCATGTTTTAACTAACCAAGGCTGACAAAGGCGTGCCTGAGGAAGTGCACAAGCAAAGTTATATTTACTTTTCATCTCGCTGTGTGCTGAAACGGTAGTTTACTTTTATGGTTCATTGTCCTAGCATGATATTGAAGTATCTGTAGGATGTAGGTTGTGCAACAGATCACAATTGATCGGTGATCATGTGGATAATGGCCCACAGTTTGTAATAACTAATGTTTTTAACTTGAAGTATAATACCAATTTTTTTATAACGATCACAGAGAGAAAAGGTTTTTGTTTTTTTTCTTGCCATTATTGCTTTATGTAATAAATGGCACCGAGAAATCATTTTCATGTGAATGGGGCATGTTAATTAGTCAACAACAAACGCACTGGAAAAGCCATTCAAATGACATGAATTGGAGCATTTTGGCTTCTATGTAAAATATAATGAAGAGATTGAAGACAGAAGAAGGATGGTTGACAAAACCATACATCTCACCTCTCCCAGAAACTCTGGGAGTCTCCCGCATATTTATAGTGGCTCCCTGGCCCCCGCAAAATGCCCTCGTCAGGAGTACGCACTCAAATAATTTCATTTTGCCACACCAAACAAAAACCAAAACGTTTTTGTAATAATGACAAATTACATGTAGTTTTGTGATCCGTTGCACAACGAATCGCATGTATAGTGCAGTCTGTTTGATTGAGGTGGGGGTGGGAAGAGATTGATCACTCATACTTTTGGTTTTAGGTTTCATTTCATACTCATTCCCCACTGTTTATGCGACAGATATGAATCATATCAGAGTCAATTCAAAAAATTTGGTATGGGAACTTTTGACTTGACTGTATTAACAACCCCAGAGATCACCTTAGCGACCACATTGCTGTTCCCTGGTGTTGTGGGGAAGTTGTAGATAAAACATTTTAAGCCAAACTGTAAAAATGGTTTAGTTACTTTAATAATATTAATAAAAATCACAGTGGAAAAACACGCCTCACAGTGGCGCAGTGGATAGCACGTTCGCCTCACAGCAAGAAGGTCGCTGTGGTTCGAGCCTCGGCTGGGTCAGTTGGCGTTTCTGTGTGGAGTTTGCATGTTCTCCCTGTGTTGGTGTGGGTTTCCTCTGGGTGCTCCGGTTTCCCCCACAAGTCCAAAGATATGCGGTACAGGTGAATCGGGTAGACTAAATTGTCCATAGTGTATGAGTGTGAATGGGTGTGTATGGATGTTTCCCAGTGATGGGTTGCAGCTGGAAGGGCATCTGCTGCGTAAAACATATGCTGGATAAGTTGGCGGTTCATTCCGCTGTGGCGACCCCAGATTAATAAAGGGACTAAGCCGAAATGAAAATGAATGAATGAATTAATTAATTAATTAATAAAAATAACAATATTTGTAGTAGTATTGTAATAGTCAGCTGTTTGAGTTTTGGTCTTGACTTGTTCTGATGTCATAAGTTGCGTCACTGGTTGTGATAACCCCACTGCTCTGGAACTACATGTTCGTTATCAGTCTCTGCCACTCCCCTCACCCCTCTCTCACACTTTCGAAATCATTTCCTATGAAATTAATCTTAAAAGTACTTGTGCAAATCGCTATGCCTTTTACCTCTGGACACATCTATGAGGTGGAAATCTCCCTGAGTACACCTGTCACACACTTCAAATTCAAACATGTACTTTTATTGACTGTTTTACTGCCTCCTACCTTACTTTTCATGAAACTCCTCTTCAGCCTCTTTGTCAATTTAAAGCACAGTATAATAGTGCTTTAAACTCCACCCGAGGCTTTGTGGAATCTAATTGAGGTTTTTGGCCTCTCCTTGCTTGTCCTTTTTTATTATTACATATAATATTTTTAGGTTATTGATGATGTATTATTAGTAATGTTTCATGATTCACAATCTTTATTTAAAGCATAACCGATGGCTTCCTTTACTTAGTGTTAATATGGTCTCAAAGCAGTTGAGTCCAATGCATCATATTCCAGTCCCATTTCTTCCTCTTCTCCTCATCATTTCTTGATCCCTCTCAATTGTTCAATAAAATGATCTATTATTGGAGCAACAATTAGTCCGTTTTATATAAATTATATCAGTATTATATCAACCATCATCTACTTCTCCTCTTTTTATGCTAGGAAAAAGTGGAATTAATTTACTAAGTCAAGCAACTAACTTGTGACATGTCCATTTTTGTTTTATTCTGAGAAAAGCACACTTTTGCGCAGTGAATGTTGCGATTTTTAGTACATATGTTAAAAGTGTCCGATGAGTTTATCCTATCCTCCATATTTTTTTTTCCACATTTTCAAGCTTGTGTGGATAACTAGGGCAAAGGGAAAGACTGAGGATGACATCAGTCTTCTTGAGTGGAAAACAGGGGTGGGCGTCTGAGGCTTGTGTGTGTGTGTGTTTTGTAATCGCCTGCATGCCCTGAATATTTTAAGCTTGATCACTGCATTGCTGTAATACCTCTGTGATGCTGGTGAAACTGATCAAATTGACCCCGAACTTGCATTGAAAGTGCAAATAAGAAAATTAACATTTCTGTCAAGAAATCAAGGTCGTGTGAAATGAATGCATACATTTTTAGTTTTCATTATTAGTATTTGCTTTTTACCGCAGTGCTCTGGTTGAGTTACTTCAGCCTCCATCTACAGTTGGTGTGCTCTACTTTTGTGTGTCTTCCCTGAGGAAACGGGTTATGTTATAAAGCCCGAAATCCCCTTTTAGCTTTTCAAATAAAATTGGGGTTGCTACAGAATCCTGCTGAGAAATGAGGTTAGCGAAGCCTTTGAAGCAGATGTGGTAAATCTTGCCCCCTTGTGGACAATGTGTGAACGCACTATAGCGCAGACAAACTTGGGACAGGAAAGAGCAGGATTATTGGAAGGCCTGAGGAGGAGGGACTCTGAATAAGTTCAGTGGTTGGCTGGAATGGGATAGTTGCTCATGGTAATATTTCCTCTGCTTTATGAATAGCATGTGACTCTTTGTTTTTTACAGAACATTTCCTCTGTGCACATTATGCATTTTCGGAAAACCTTTTTCCCCCCTAAAGAAATTAAAAATTTTAATAGAAATTCTGTTACTGTTACTGTTGTTGTTGTTGTTGTTGTTGTTATAAATACATCATCATGTCTTTTTATAAGACTCACTCTGCATCCTACTTCTATGCTATGTAGCAGGCATAAAACTGTACATGAGTCAAAGTATAGTAGTGACAACATGGTGGGATGGAGTACATTCATACTACAATAATCTACTTTACAGTAGAGTATTGATTTCACATTTACCATTACTGTGCACTGTGTTGTTGAAATACTTCTAATTATATTCTGTGTGTTTTTGTGCAGGAACGCTTTGCAGAGATCTTTGGAAAAGATGCAGCGGCAGAAAGCAGAAAATCGCAAGAAAACTTCAAGAAATGGTTGTTTGCAGGAATGACCTTGCTCACGGGTGTCGTCGTCGGGTCACTCATTGCACAAAAACGCCTGTGAAGATGAGGATAACTGAAGATCCAAATACATCCATGGCTTCATTTAGACCTCCAGCTAACATGAAGGAACTGAAATACTTTTGTTTCACATTTGTTTCCCTTTTTATTGCCAAGAAATGTCATGTTTACATTCCACGTCCCACTGTGTGCTGTTGACTGAGTGGAGCGCACCCGTGATGTCCCATCACATGACCCAGACTGCATGAGGATGATTCGCTTTTAGCTGACTAAGAAAAAGCAAAGTCATGTCTCCTCATACCCTGTATAACGAAATGAGAAAAATGACTAAATCAGTCAAAGAAAAAGTTTGACTAAACCATACTCCTGTCTTTAAGATACTTTTTGTTTGTTTGTTTTAATATAATTATTTTCCGCTTTATCACCAGTCCTTTTAAGTATCCTCATTATTCTCTTATTTTCAGAGACTGGCAAAAACTGACAAGGATACGAACATTTTATCTTTAAATCTAATTTAAGCTAATTTTTGATTCTCGAGGTAATGACCTAATGATAGAGAAGAAGTTGCATCTGAACTGAATTTAAAGTATTCAGTCATTACATCAGCACTGACATTTCTGAGGAATATTGTTGCTGTCTGGAATGCCAGATATCAGCTGGAGAGCAGAGAGGCACCTTACCGTCCTGGCACTACACTGAAGCGCCCGCTTCCTCTGCCATCTCTACCATTAGAGGACAGTGTGGATAGCAGATGAAACATGTCTGTGTGAGTGTGTTTTATGTGTTATTTTCTATCTTTTTTTCAATTATTGTTCTGTTCCTTTAAACATGCACATTTGATTAGCGTTAAATGTGTGCGAGAACCTGCATGGCAGGTTTAAAATCTTCTGGAGCAAAAATTGTGTAAAGGACCAACAGTTTTGAGAAATTGGTTTTGTTTTTGGAAGAAGTTGTATGTTCATTATGTTTGATGTTTGATTTATTAAACTTTAGTTTCAGCTTCAGATTTGGTATCACACATAACTATATCTTAAGATCGTAACTAGGTATAGAGGAGACGTGGGTACATCAAGAGTGAGCATTTCACCCATTCTGTCTGTGGCTGCCCACAACTGTGCTTTGTACACAGAAATTACTACATTCAAGCAAGAGGTTCTTAGATTAAACCATATTGCCACAAGAGCGCTCCACGTCTTATATGGTCTCGAGAACCAGGATGTAACCATTGCTGGGAATACTGCTCTAGCGTTTGTAACAAGCTAATAGATACTGGGTTTTGTTTTATTTGGAATTTGAGGTGTGTAATAACATGCAGTCGTTGTTCAGAAGCAAACGTTTGTTTGACATTTGCAGTATATTCAACCTCACATAGCCAAGATAAAATGCTAGTCTTAGTTCAGGTCCCTTTTTAATTCACCTTTCCAAGTGTAAATGTAAATTTATACTCGGATATTAAAGTGGATTATTATTATTTTTTTTTTTTAACTCTTACCGTGTAATTTCAAACCACGATGTTTCAAACCCTGGCTGGCAGACATATTGGGTCGGATAACATCATGGTGCTGCCGTGGAAAACCAAAACATTTAGCGTTTCACTGAACTCATTTTTACAACTGTTAACGAGTGAAAGATTTATCATCATGTTTTCAAATGCAAACCTTCGAATAGCTAGGATAACCTCTCCATCTACCCCGTTTCCTCACAGCTCCAGATTCCCGCCGAATCTCATTTTAAACGCTTTGCTGTCAGAGCGGTTATGCGCGTCAGTTTTTGCGCGCACCTGCTGGTTTTACGCCCGTCTCGTGTCAAACTCTATCAAGCGCCAGGAGATGATGAGAAATCAGCTTTAGTCTTCAGATCATCATTAATTCAAGGGACGTCGAGCTGAATATTCCTCGCCTCTTCCGACTAGTTATGATTGACGAGCTGGTTAATTCAAACCGAGGTGATGAAAGTACAGGTGTGTTACCAGCCTTCAGTTCCGGTTGCAGATCTCGCTGGGAATCTGTCTTTTGTTGTGTCAATCAAAAGATATCAAGCCTAAAAGTAACGTCCTTTGAGACCCAACCTAGAAAAGAGATAGTCTGCGGTATAGGGCTCCTCGGAAAGTTAACATTAAACAGGTAGGCTGTGTCTCGCCCATTCGCTCCCAGTAGAACTATTAAGTGAAGTTTTCCAGGACTCTGGTGTTTTTTTTCCCCCTAAAGACATCCTATATTTTAAATCTTCCCTGTTTACTACTTCATACGATTTTTGTTTTCTGTTTTGTTTTATTGTGACCGAAATTTCAGTGCACATTAATCCAAAGAAGAAAGAAATCTTATTCATCATTCAATCCTTCTCTTGACATCAGCTCGCCTTTCTATGGGACTAGTTTATAATGATTTAATGCCGTTATAAAACCGTTCAGGTCTAATAATCTTCCTTCCACTCCTGATTCGATGGGAAACGCATTACACTGTCTCGAGTAAGTAATTGCGTAGCCTATGTAAAATGGGTTGCGAATACAGCTTTGTCGACTTCAAGTTTGAAATGTAGAGATTTTAATTGGCAACTGTAAGTCCAGCTCTTTTAAACTTTTAGGTTGCGAGTGAACTGTTTAAATAGCGATGTACAAACTATATGGTGAGTCTCAGCAAATTGAAATTGCCGACATTTACACTTTTTGCTGCTCTGTAGACACTGATTTCACAGATTACATTCCGTGTTATGAAATTTGCTGCTTGCATGCTTAGTCTGTGTCTGTCTGTCATGTTGCAGTTTGTGTGTGTGTGTGAGTGAGCGTGTGAGCGTGTGTGTGCGCGCGCTTGTTTGAGCGACGTGTGTGTGGTTTGAGATTGACAGTAAGCTTTAGAGTGAAATGTACCAGCATTGGCACGACACTATGTAAACTAGTTAACTTAAATGACAATTAGACTAGCTCATTATAGCTTAGTGAAAATATTTAAGGCATTTGATTATTTGAAAATATTATTTATGATATTTGGTGTAAACACATATTGTTCCTTCCTATGGCCTTAAAAACTTCATCATAATTTCTTTTGAAGTGTATTTGTTGCTCATTGTGTTTGTATTTAGCCAACTTAACCTAAGCATAAGAAGACGAGAAAGAAAACTATTTTTTTAAGGTTTTGGGTTTATTTAAACAGCTTCACCCCTGAATTAATTGTTTTATGTCTTAGGACTTTTTTAAATGTCTGATATCATTAAATTAAATAAAGACCCATTTGAATTCACAGGACAGCCCCAGTGCTTATTTTATGTCTGTTTTAATTCTTGAACGAACAAACATACATCAGGATGACATTTGTTCATTTTCTACAGTCAATTAAAAAGAAACGCATGTGTTTTGTTTGGTGATATGGACGTTGTTTTTCTGGTCTACTCATTCAAATGGGACAGTTGCCGATTGGACAAATCTCAAATGTTCAGATGAAGGACGGCATAATAATGCAAGAATATGTAATGCAAGGTGTGGACGTGATGCTGCATTCCCTTTATTTCCACTGGCCCTTCTCATAGTCCCACTTGGCTGCGAAGCCCTCCACTGGGTTTATCTGCATATCCAGCATCCTCTTCACCTGCTTGGCCTGCCATTCGTCCTCAAATGTATGAGGTTGAGGAGGATACACTGAGAAAGCAAAAAAAAAAAAAAAAAAGTGAAACCTGACCAGATCCTATAAACAAATGTAAAACAAACATTTAAGATGATCTCTTACCATAGAGCCTTTGCCAAAGAACAACCAGGCCGGTGAAACCAATGAAGAATAAAATGCCGGCCGTCACTGTCTTCCACTCGCCGGTTGGTTTCTTCATCTCCGCGAATGTCTCATTAAACATTATCCTGTACACTGACATTGAGAATCACCCTTAATAAATGATTATTACAATGTTTATTTACAGTTGTTGAGTTCCTGATGTTAAGCAGAATGTGTTGAAGAATTGAAGCTAAAAAACGCTATAGACATACCACTAAAATAATTTCCTATTACTATTCAAAGGTAGATGGTATTAACGGGTAGGTTCATCCAAAACTGAAAATTACTCACCCTTCACTTGTTCTGAACCGGTTTGATTTTCTTTCTTCTGTTGAACACACATATTGAACATATTTTGAAGAAGCATGGAAACGCAACCATTTGCTTTCGTAGTGTTTGTTTTTCCTACTGTGGAAGTCAATTGTTACTGCTTTTCTTCTTTCTTCAAAATGTAATCTTGTGTGTTCAACAGAATAAAGCAACACATAAAGGTTTGGAGGGCCTCACAGTGGCGCAGTGGGTAGCGCGTTCGCCTCACAGCAAGAAGGTCGCTGGTTCGAGCCTCGGCTGGGTCAGTTGGCGTTTCTGTGTGGAGTTTGCATGTTCTCCCGTGTTGGCGTGGGTTTCCTCCGGGTGCTCCGGTTTCCCCCACAAGTCCAAACACATGCGGTACAGGTGAATTGGGTAGACTAAATTGTCCGTAGTGTATGAGTGTGAATGGGTGTGTATGGATGTTTCCCATGGATGGGTTGCAGCTGGAAGGGCATCCGCTGCGTAAAACATATGCTGGATAAGTTGGCGGTTCATTCCGCTGTGGCGACCCCAGATTAATAAAGGGACTAAGCCGAAACGAAAATGAATGAATGAAAAAAGGTTTGGAAAAACATCAGAATGAGTAAATTTTCAGTTTTGGTTAAACTAACTGAGAGTAACCGAGTGGTCATATTTGGACACTTATAAGTGCACTTTTTTTGTCCATTTTGCCATAAGATAACTTTTGTAAACTTGATAAGAATTAAACTGTAAACTTTTTAGGAGTACTATTTAGATTGACTATGGGACTTTTCACACTGAGCTTAACCCCTGGTTATCGTCATTCCAAACACCACTTTTAACCCCGGGTAAAGAAATGTTCGACATCTGTAATTATGTAAGTGGTGTTAGCGCCGCTCTTTTGCCGGGGTATTGAAACCCTGCTCCGTCGCAGGATTAGCACAGCATTTGTGGTGTTAACCTACATTGCAGTGCTAAGTTTGGTCAGTGTGAAACGGAGCAGTGTTTGCTTGGTGATACTGGACACTTGGCAACAGACAGCCAATCAGAAATGGTAAGTAACAGGAAATGCGCATCATGTAAACAGCAGTCGTGAGAGAAAAGAAATATTAAAAGATGAAAAGCATGTAAACGGGATTGATCAGGATACAGTAGTAAGATGACATACTTTGCTTTTCTTTTATTTGTACTTTTGTCTTGGTTTTCTTGCCTTCGTGCATCTAATAAGGCTTAGTCAAAGACCTACACAGCAACATTTCTATCACCTAACAAGATGTAAAACGGTTGCATGCTGTTCATCCAATCAGCAATGGTGACACTGCAAATAAGAACATTAACCCTGGGTTCATGAATGTAGTGTGAAATGTCTGAATACCCAGGGTTATTTGTTAACCCGAGGTATAGCAATGTGAAATGTGACTACAGACATCCCAGGGTTCTATTAATCCGGGGTCTAGGATGAACCAGGGTTAACTAATTCAAGTGTAAAAAGCCCTTGTATAGATTCCTAAAACTAGTTCTACAGTTCCTATGAAACCCAGATGTGCTTATTTAAAGGGCAGCAGCAGCATATCTTACATGCTCACTGCAGTGATTCTGTGTATTTATTGACAGATGCCATTCACCTCATTTGCTCTGGTGCAACATGCTAAAACTATTTTATATTTTGTCGTGAATTAAACAAATTTACTAATATCAAAAAAATGTACTAACATGCGATTTTCTCCTCATTGGAGAGGTTGTTCCAGGGCCCTTTCTCCTTCTGCTTCAAGCTCTTGTCTGCAGCACTGAGGATGTCTTTGTATGGTCTGTCTGGCAGAGGAGTGTCCAGACGGTCACTGTACATGGGTAGGGACATATCTGCCTGTTCTATCACATCCCCTGAAAGAACAAACATGAAAGAAAAATACACAAACATCTTAGTTGTGTAAAGTAGAAAAGTTAATTGTTTAAACATAAAGCGCTGATGCATTATTTTATTCTGAAAACACTTCACATACCGTGGCCGTGGCTGGCCATCTTGGCGCTGCTGGAGCTGAATGCAGCGGCTCCCCGTCGGGCCAAAAGACCCCCTAAACGTCCTGCTGTCAAGCGGAGCATCTGATCCACACACATACAAAATCATACTTAAAGCCACGCAGAAAGACCACAACAGCTGGCTGGTGCACATTTAAGATAACACAAAATGTGGATGTTTCTGGATTTTTAACAAATGTTGATCTAGTTTAGAGTTTTTTAAGAACATGATGAGCTTTTGAGATCAAGTTGAACATCACTGCCTCAATGTAAATACCTCCATATGCCACTGTTTACATTCAGTTCCACTATCTACAGCTGTTAAAAGTAGAGCATTGAGTTTAGGACATTCATTCATTCATTTTCATTTCGGCTTAGTCCCTTTATTAATCTGGGCTCGCCACAGCGGAATGAACCGCCAATGCGGTACAGGTGAATTGGGTAAGCTAAATTGTCCGTAGTGTATGAGTTTGAATAGGTGTGTATGGATGTTTCCCAGAGATGGGTTGCAGCTGGAAGGGCATCTGCTGTGTAAAACATATGCTGGATAAGTTGGCGGTTCATTCCGCTGTGGCGACCCCAGATTAATAAAGGAACTAAGCCGAAATGAAAATGAATGAATGAATGCATATTAAATCACTTTTGTCAATTGTATTTGATGCAGACACCAAAATGGGATGTCTTGTATTGTCTTTGACCTATTCATAAAGGTATATAAAGCCTCATGTTGCTTTAGTTACTCCTCCTAAATCTGGATCAAATCCAAATCCCTGCTTGTTACATCTGGTCACATAATCATCTTTGCTGTTAATTACTGTAAGGCTCCTTTAACAGCCTGTGTCTATGGTTCACAGTTCTAGGAACACTCATGTTTTGAAAGTCATATAAAAAACTTATAGTAATTAGCATCACTTTTCAACAATTCTATCATTATATATGAAAAAATCTTGTAGAACATTTATTATTCTGATTTACAGTAACATCAAAATTTGCATGTTATAGTATGACTTAATGGACCTGAGTTAACAACCTGAGTCAATAAATACATTCTTAGAAATGTATTGTATTGTAACATGTAATATTAATGCATTACTAATTGGCCTTACTGTAATGCATTACAAAAGATTAATTATACAATTATTTGATTTATTTTTTAAAATATGCAAATGACCATTTGCTGTCACAAACACAAAATATTTATCTGTGCCAAGCTTAGAGTTTCCATGTTTATCTGAAAGTGCAGCGACATATGCAGTAATTAAAATGGACGAAACTGGCAGAAGATCAAGCCAAGAGTTCAATCACACAATCACACCAAATAACTCGTTGTAATTCTATTATCTGCACTCAAATGCATTTATTTAAGTCTGCATCTGCAAAACATTGTGGTCAGTTTACATTTACAGACAAGTGACTAAGGCAAAGAAGTCATTGTTTAAATGCATCAACCTCAACTGTTGCTCGGCATGTTGATCAGTTTTGCAGCACTGCTGAAAGCTGGCCTATTCATCCATTTCTGCCAAAGCATAAAGATTAGCCTTTTGTCTTTGCAGCAACAAAATGCATCTTTCGTATTTTTTTCTAGTTAAATGTGCTTTTGTTTTGATGCATTTCTCATTCCCCATTTTTTATACTAGCCTTCTCTCCTGCAGTATCTAGAAAGATTCCTCATCGTACTCACAATTTTCCTGAGAGACGAGACGATGGGATGGCAAAAATAACTAAATCAACAAAGAAAAAGTGCGTATTTCCCTGCTCGTCTGTTGGCACTAACAAGCAGAAAAACTGGCTGTGAAAAAAGTGGTGTGGGTGGAGAAAGAAGAGGGAGAGAGAGAGAGAGAGAGAGAGAGAGAGAGAGAGAGAGAGAGAGAGAGAGAGAGAGAGAGAGAG
>CAIGQW010000317.1:3490925-3516507 GCA_903798125.1 Danio choprae | reverse complement strand
GAGAGAGAGAGAGAGAGAGAGAGAGAGAGAGAGAGAGAGAGAGAGAGCTATACTAGGTTTAGACGGGATTTCAAACTGTGAAAGACTGCAAGTAAACAATCTGAGACGACCATGTGACTTCACTGTTCACTAGGACGTCAGCACTGAAGATTAACTCAATAATGTTCAGTGCTTTTTTTGTTTGTTTATTTCTATATTTCACTATTTATCCTTTTCTTTCTCTTTTTTTAATGTTGATAGACTTGTTTTTGAACATGTAGATAGTTTTTTTAAGATTACTTGCTTGGAATCAAGCATTTAGAGAACAGAGGAAATGGCGATCCCTGAAAAAAAAAACTAAAAAATGGGGCTAAAAGGAGGAGGAAACAGGCGGAGAGTTTATTTGGATCATATCCAGTCCTGATCTGGTTTTAGCCCAACGCAACTTGAGCTTAAATATGCCCGAAACGTCTGGCAGTGAGCCTTTGTGTGGGAATATGTTTCACTGCTCAAATAGCAGTGGAAAAATTAGGAAGGCAGACGGATGTTGAAGATTACTCAGTGTTAAGGGTCGAAAAAGGACAAACCTGCTGTAAAATATTGCAGCTGCACATGCCTGTTGCACAAATCACTGGTTGGGTTTAAGTAAGGAAAGGCTTAAGAGTCTATGATTGGATCTTTATTGCATTGATTAATATGCTTTGCCATGTTTCAAAGTGGGCCTCACGGTGGCGCAGTGGATAGCACGTTCGCCTCACAGCAAGAAGGTCACTGGTTCGAGCCTCGGCTGGGTCAGTTGGCGTTTCTGTGTGGAGTTTGCATGTTCTCCTGTGTTGGCGTGGGTTTCCTCCGGGTGCTCCGGTTTCCCCCACAAGTCCAAAGACATGCGGTATAGGTGAATTGGGTAAGCTAAATTGTCCGTAGTTGTATGTATGTAAAATTAGTGTGTGTGGATGCGAAAACACTGGGAAACAGTGATCGGTTGCAGCTGGAAGGGCATCCGCTGCGTAAAACATATGCTGGATAAGTTGGCGGTTCATTCCGCTGTGGCGACCCCAGATTAATAAAGGGACTAAGCCGAAATGAGAATGAATGAATGAATTATGGCAGATGATTTTACTAAAGCGTAAGTTGTGTTTACCATGGGATATAACCTTGAAGTTTATATATTATAAATTATTTATTTATTTATTTATCATTTTTTTTAAGTACCCATTCAAACGGATAGTTCACCTAAAAAAGATCAATTTAATCAACAATTGCTCGCACTCAAGAGGTTCTAAACACAAAAAATACTATGAAAGTCAATGCCTGCTTCTTTCCAACATTAATTTCATGTATGTTTTTGTTTTTTCTATAACAGAAGAAAGAAACACAAACCGGTTTGGAACAAGGAGCGAGTGATGACAGAATTAAAATGTTGGGGGGTGAACCTTCACGTGCAATCTGGATTCACACATGAACCTGATGTACCCTGAAATGACCTGCTTATCTTTTCGTGTGTATGCAACTGAATGTTATCGAGTTCAAGCATTCTGAAACCAAGCTACCTACCATGTCTACATAACAATACACAGAGTAGAGCTGTCACTGTCAGCTTTTGGCTCCCAAAAAAAAGTCAACAAACAAACTGCCAAAAATCCAGGACGAGTTGGGACAATTTCTTTGGTTTCAGCTCACCTGTCAGAAAAGTTGCAGACTGTAAATCTGTCAGGTAAAGCACGTAAACAAACACGAACTAGCTGTATGATTAGAGTGAACAAAGATATTCTCGAAAAGCAATAACAGTAAGAGTTAGTTTAACTATTGTGTGTGAATTTAAAAACCAGCAGGAGCCTCTAGATGGCAGCAGAAACCCCTATAAAGAGGTCTTCATTTAATCAGGTTTTCTTAACGTTTGTACAGGGGGCAGCAGTGAGTCTGATCTTCAAATGTCTCGTCAAAATTGGATGTGTCGTTAAGGTTTGTCTGAAGGTGTTTTTGTTGTTTTTGTAGTCTAACGTGAATACAAAGTCTTGCTTTGCTCTGAGGACAAGGCAAATGTACCCCAGGTAAGCTTTTTCAACTCTGAAAGATAGGCACACCAAAATTTGCGCTTGAATTTCCAGTGGATTTTCAGAGTAGGCCTAGTCATGTATTATACAGTAAATTCACTGGTACTAGGCTTACATGAAGACATTTGAACATTTTATTCTGCAACTTAAAGTAGATGTCGCTGTCTTACGTCACGTGTGTTGTAGAAATTATTAGTCTAGGATGCTAACTACATACCTTATTTCTCTAGTAAATTAAACTAGAGAACTAGAGTCTTAAAATGTCTGAAATAAAACTAAAATTAAACTGTCTTAATCTTAAAAAAACATCAGAAGTTAGTCTATACAAAAGTAAACAAACAGGGAATTCCACTATGCAGACTCTACACTAATGCTAATGTTGGCTTGTGCACCTTTTGTGTACTTCGAGTAAAAGCCAATTTACTCAATGAAAAACTATTTACACTGGAACCTCGGTTTGAGTTAGTGATGGAGAGCAGATAGAAAATACTTCATCCGTTTTACAACAGTTTGCTAACAGATAAATGTTTTTCTTATCATCTTTGTTTTGAACTTTGTAATGTATGTTCAATGTTTGGCTGTCTTCATGTTTGTAATGTACGTCACCATCTGTGTTTTAATTAATCTTGTGGTAATACTATAATTGCTGTGGTAAAGTAAATATATAGTTAAATAAACCATCCAGTACTGTATTTAAGTGTTCTAGAACTATAGGGTTTATTATATTGCAATACACCACAGTTTACTGTAGTAAAAACTAAAGTATACTACTGTGTTTATTACAGTGTTGTGAGTACTATAACAAAATCCAATTTATTATAGCATGGTTCAAAACACTTGAGTATTTACTATAAATTACTGTAGTATTTTATTTCATGTGGGTAAAGCAGCAAGTTACATGCAATAAAAATGCTTTGCAAGTTTTTTTGTTTTACTTTTTTTAATTTTCTTATGTAGCATTTGAAAACATTTTCTTTATTATATTTTTCCCCTGGTGGAGGCCTCACTATTTGATGCTCAATCTGCAGATAACGGTGTGTTAGTGAGCATTAAGGCAGTGACTGTCCGATTGGGGTTCATTGATTCTCAGTTGTGACCGTGACACCAACAGCTGGCAGAACAAAGCAGAGGGACGGATCGGGCACCACTGGCTGTGCTCCCACAATCCCAACCGGTCCCCTCCCACCAAGAGTGGCACGTGTCCCTGCCAACCCCCAACTAACCATATAGCTGCAACTGTGTACACAACCCCCTGCTTCTGCCGTTACACCCATTGTTATCTCCTCGTCCCCTTCCTCCAGCTCAGTGCCATTATATGCTCAGAGTTTGCATTTTTTGCTCTCTAGAGGAAACTCATATGCCATTTGTCTTGGCCCGCCCCAGCCGAGGCTCCTTGCTTTGTTTTGTCCCCTCACAAAGCAACAAAAAGCCAGAGATAAAGATTGAAGGAGAAATGACCCTCCTGACCGTTAGCTTGAAGTCAGTCTGGTCTCCAATGTCATTAGTTTATGCCCACAGCCAAACACACACACAACTCGCATTAACAGTTGACAATCATAAAACCATATGAGACATGTCAGTTTTCTGTTAAATGCATGTCAGTTTTATCATACTAACACACAAATACTTTCTGTTTTGTTTTTCGAGTCAAAACAAAGTTAGTAAATATTATATATTAAGTTGACATGCACTTGCAAAGTCAGTTAAACGTCTGTTAAAGGAGCAATATCAGCAGATATTAAGCAGTATACTAATACTCAAATGAGAAGTATTTGGCATGTAGTTGCAATGCACCTTTTAGTCAACAAAATGTGCAATAGGGACCATCAAAATAAAGTGTTGCCAAAAATAGTAGTTAGCAATTAATAATAATATAGTTTTAGAAACAATGAGTGGTATGTAAAAATACATTTATACAATACAAAATAGAAATAATAGATACTATTTTAGTGTTTCTATTTAAACATGTTATTTTGAATCAGAGTGTTATTTGGTGTTTATTTGTAATTATTAGTTTCTTTGTACTTGCAATTATTCAGTGATTTTTTTAAAGTAATAAAATATCCATTTATTAACAGTTCCATAGCCTGTGGTTCACAGTTGTTTTCTGTTTATTTATCATTTCAATGTTCAATGAAAGACCCTGCTACACTGTCTTTTGATGATGAAAGTTTCACTTGACAAGTTTAACAATGAATTTTATTGACATTTTTAGTAGTTTGAAACAATATATTGTTTAAGAAATGATATATGGCCTCACAGTGGCACAGTGGGTAGCACGTTCGCCTCACAGCAAGAAGGTCGCTGGTTCGAGCCTCGGCTGGGTCAGTTGGCGTTTCTGTGTGGAGTTTGCATGTTCTCCCCGTGTTGGCGTGGGTTTCCTCCGGGTGCTCCGGTTTCCCCCACAGTCCAAAGACATGCGGTACAGGTGAATTGGGTAAGCTAAATTGTCCGTAGTGTATGAGTGTGAATGGGTGTGTATGGATGTTTCCCAGAGATGGGTTGCAGCTGGAAGGGCATCCGCTGCGTAAAACATATGCTGGATAAGTTGGCGGTTCATTCCGCTGTGGCGACCCCAGATTAATAAAGGGACTAAGCCGAAATGAAAATGAATGAATGAATGAAGAAATGATATATAGAGAAATTAATCTGTATAATAACAAAAAAGTCCAAAATACTAACTGCTCATAGCCGTAACTGCTCATAGTATTTTTATACTCACATGACCAGCCCAGATAAGATATCATTTCAAACTATGAAAGAAGTGAACAAAAGTCACTTTGTTAAACTTACTGTAAAAAAGTTATCAGAGCAATCCCAAGAAACCGTAAATGAACTAAATGAAAACTTTTTAAAAATTAATTAAAACACAATTAATTACACAATTTCCAATGCATGTTAAACCCATTACAAACAAGTGTCACAAACAGAAATCTACACTCAAAAAATTCCTGGTTGTTGTAACCCAACGTTGGGTCAGATATGGACAAACCCAGTGTTGGGTTAATTTTTTCTATAAAATTTAAATTATACTTTATAACCCAGAACCTTTTTAACTTTTTTTTTTTGGTTTTGTCCATATTTGAACGAATGTTGTGTTCGGCCAAACAACCAGGCATTTTTTTACCTTACTTTACACTATAAAAACACAGACTTTACTGTCACAAGATTTGGCAGAAATAATAAGCTGCTTCATACTTCTGGGCTGCGTGTGGTTCATTCAGCCTTGTAGGGAAAGGTCTTCTCATACCAAAACTTACTAAATCACTAGTCTGGTGATAATACATCATTCACATTTTCAACAGCAACTCGTGTCAGGCCATAAATATGAGGGCCAACCTTTCAAGCCCTGCCCTCGAAATTATGCCCAAGAGCGGATGCCATACACACAGTGCCAGCTTTGACCTAGACCTTCTTCTGCCAATGTCCTGGTTTACTGAGCCACCTCTCTCACAGTTCCTTTCCTTCTCCCATTCACATCCAACCTAGTTTGCATACTGGCACCATAAGACAGCCTTTTCCTTTCAAAGCCCCGGGGCATGCTGGGTAAATGGGTCATTCCTTCACTGCCTTCTCTTGGAAACATGGTTGCTCTTTTTGTTGCTCATTTGCAGCTTTATGTTTGATCCGGACCTTCCCGTCCTCTTCTGGCTCCTGTTCAATGACGTTATGTTTCTGAGTAAAGTGGACGTGGTGTTAGATGGCCCTTCTGATGGATGACGGGACACTGACCTGCATTACACACCAATTAGAGCTTCTCACTGTTTGTTTTTCCTCGATTAGAACTGACACTGCCAAACGTTTGTTTTTGGGCGACAATAATGGAGTTCGGTGTTATTTTCGTGACAGGATTATCAGGCTGAGCTACCTTGCTTTGAGTTTTCCATATTATCTGTTGGCAGGAGATGTAATGAGGCAAATGAGGTTAAGCATTTGGCTTCAGGGTGTAACATCAGAGCCCTTCCCCCTTGAACAGCCACTGCCAACAGACAACAAGTTCAACATCATACCGGAGAGCTTTTATTCCTGCATGTTTATTCAAATCATTTCCACATAAGATGATCCTGGAGTATTGTTTACTAAAACATTACTTAAAGGCAAGACGAGGCAGGCCTACAGTACGTCTGAGATAAATATTGCATCGTTTGAGCGTTATGTCCCTGTTTACACCTGCTATTAAGGCTGCAGAAGAGGAAGATACATTCCCATTTACGCCTGATGTTGTCATGCGTTGCTTTTGTAAACTTTTAACCAGTATCGTGATTTCTTCGAGAGGGGGATTCATGGGTGGCTTTTTCTCACATTTTATTTTAATATTGCTAAAAAAAGCTTGCAATTTACATATGAACAAGAAAGAAGATAATGGAAAACCATACTAAGAGCAGCAGCTTTAATTTTTGCAATGAATCTGCACTGAATGCCATGGGTTTTGTGCTTGAATCAGGACCGCACTGCAAAACATTGTGATTTTTCACTTTAGAATAAAACGTATAATTTCAGATCCCAAAGTTTAAATGTCATGAGACTAGGTGGCCTGTTGCTGTTTGAATGCATTCAACCACATGAATATTTACACTAATTAAGAAATCTGGTCATATGTGTTTTCAGCTCCCTCTGGAAGTGGTCAAAAGTGAACAAGCTCAAAACATTTTAGTGTTGTCCCACTTGTGATTGGATTGACAAAATACTTTAATACTAATAAGACCTATAACATGAAACATATAATGCCAAACATAGCAAACCACCAAACATAGAAACATACTAAGCCAACACAGAATGTAATACCATACCTTTACTTTTACATTATTACATTTTAAAGCATAATATCTGTCATTTGTTTTCTACTTCTTTTTATTAATAACTTGCTAGGTTATTTTTTTTGAGTTGAAGAAAATGAAATTTGCTCCACCTTTTTCCAAAATCATCCATGGTTTTATTTTAAATGTATAACAAAAAGTTTTTTTCCCTTTGTTGCATTGATTACCATTTGCATAACCTCTTTTACTACAAATACTATGGTTAGTGTAGCAAAAACCCCTGTGATTTTGTAGTTACCTACACACTTTTGGTTTCATTTGTAATAAAATACATTCTCATTGGAGACGTTAAATGGGTGGGTTAACCCAAAAATGAAAATTCATTCATTCATTCATTCATTTTTATTTCGGCTTAGTCCCTTTATTAATCTGGGGTTGCCACAGCGGAATGAACCGCCAACTTATCCAGCATATGTTTTATGCAGCGGATGCCCTTCCAGCTGCAACCCATCTCTGGGAAACATCCATACACACCCATTCACACTCATACACTACGGACAATTTAGCTTACCCAATTCACCTATACCGCATGTCTTTGGACTTGTGGGGGAAACCGGAGCACCCGGAGGAAACCCACGCCAACACAGGGAGAACATGCAAACTCCACACAGAAACGCCAACTGGCGAGGCTCGAACCAGCGACCAGCGACCTTCTTGCTGTGAGGCGAACGTGCTACCCACTGCGCCACTGTGAGGCCCCAAATTGTTTATATAACATATATATTTTTTGTGGTTGTGGAGTTATGACTTCAAAACAAGTACCTTCTTGATGGTACTCAGTTTTGGAAGCAATCCCTTTGATGAGGTATATTGTGGAAAAATAACAGTTTGTATATAAAGTATGTATTATGCAATTGATGTCTTACCTAATGATACGATGAGCTGCAGCACAAATCTGTAGGGCTGATTATACAGAAAGGCCAGAACAATCCATATGCTGAAGGGACCCCACATGTATGCGGTTACTGTCTCCATGCTGACGGTGAAATTATCCGCTCTAGAGAATAAAAATAAAACAATAAAAGGAGGTATAATACAATGCATAGATTCAATACATAAACATGTAAGCTTGTGTTTTACTTACATCGCATATCTGCTGTCTCCTTTGGAATATTCTTTCCCTGAAGAAGATAAAAAAAATAATAATACATTTTTGGTATTCAGATATATGAATATTTGTGTGTTCGATGCACAATGGAAAGATTTTTGGTTTAAAAGTTGAATGCATATGAGAGGCATCAACATTTAATAACTATGAGAAACTAGAATTTAGAAAATCTTGTTACCTTTCGATTTTTACAGAAAAATATCGTCATTCATATAAAAAAAAAGTCAAAATTAGTTCACAAAAATAAAATTCTGTTATTAATTACTCACCCTTATGTCATTCCAATTCCGAGATCCTTCATCTTTGAAACACAAATTATGTTTTTTAGATAAAATCTGAGACAGCAATGGTCCAGAGACATTCAAAGTCCAGAAAAGAAAACAAAAATATTGTCAAAACATTCCATGGGACTTTGATAGTTTAACTGTAATCATTCAAAAGTCCAAGAACATTTTTGTGTGCCAAAAAAAAAAACTGTAAAAACAACTTCAGATCAGGGCGTGAGTTTACGACAGGTAACCTATGTAGTAAACTAGCATCCAGGCGACCTGATGAAGAGATGACACTGGCGAACAAAGTCCTTTTCATAGCTTTTTGACATACAAAAGTGTTCTTGGAGCTTCATGTGATTACAGTTGAACCACTTAAGTCATGAAATGTGATTTATGAGTGAGTTCTCTCATTTAATCTGAAATACATTTATTTGTGTTCTGAACATGAATGAAGGTCTCGGGATTTTGTAATGACATGAGGGTGAATAATTACTAGCAGAAATTTCATTTTTGGGTGAACTAACTCGGTTTTGTTAGGAATTTTTAATGTACAGAACATAAGAAAAAACAACTGATGAATCTCCATCTTGTGCCTACAAAATTGACTTGAATGCACCAGACATAATTACAGAATTTCTCTGGAGGTCGAATGCATAGGGTTTATAATTTGTGTACTATGCATTATAACATTCATTCATTCATTCATTTATTTATTTTCTTTTCGGCTCAGTCCCTTTATTAATCAGGGGTCGCCACAGCGGAATGAACCGCCAACTTATCCAGAATATGTTTTATGCAGCGAATGCCCTTCCAGCTGCAACCCATCACTGGGAAACACATTATAACATTTAGAATTTTTAAAAAAAGGATTCAAGCAATGTCATTTTCACCGGACATTAAGGGGAAAGTGTCTAATTACTATCTCAATTCACACTAAAGATAAACTGAATTAGACTTTGAACCTCACTTACAAAGCTGAGAAAGGAAACTCTGGTCTTCAGGAATGATAGCGTAGTATAAGGAGAACCATCCCTCAATGACCCCATGGATGAAGCCGCACACAGCGAACCAGCACAGAGCTAACCTTCTCCCACCACTCAGCCTGCTTCCAGACACCTTACAGCCAGTCAGGGACCATGTGGCAAACAGCAGGATCCCGGACACAGAGAAAAGAAATATGAGGATCTCTGACATCGAACGGTCATTAGCCACATAGTTGGGAATGGACAGGTTGCGTGGCCAATACGGATGATTTACAGCTTCTGCCTCCATTGGCATCTGTTGAATGAAAGAAAGCATGCTCATGAGACAACAGATAACTCTTAATCTGAAGTTATAATGCACCTGATAACGTGAAAGCAACATGCAATTGACTTAATACGCCTGTACTTACCTTTTGATGATTTGTAAAAATCTAATTATTCCCAGATGTCGATTAATTGTCTTGTAAGGTGCACGCAGCTGTCCTCCTGGAGCTGGATATTGCAACACTGAACAAGTTAATATCTGCTCGGTGAAATAGCATTATGAAATAGCAGAAACATCGCGCCACCGACTCACAGCAAACTGTAAGCCCACGTGATGCACGCTAGCCAATCACTGTTCGTGTCACAGGAAGGAACGGCACCTCGTGAAATTTACTCGGCTTGCAATTGGACGATCTGCTCGGAACACATTCATGTCGTCATATGTGATTGCGAAGTGCGCATATGCTAGTAAAAATATATTCGCAAAATAAATGTGTTGTCACTAATGCCGGTTTCTTAAGTATAAACGAGGTGCAACCACAATCAAATATTAATACAAAGTGGAAAAAAAAGCCACGCTCCTGTGCCGTGATAGGGACTCTTCCCTGCCGTGACCCGGATTCGAACCGGGGTTGCTGCGGCCACAACGCAGAGTACTAACCACTATACGATCACGGCGAGCTACCGGAGGTGGTGAAGGGTGCTGAAAGAAATGAGCTTTCATACCTGTACATGCTGGTGTCAGCCAGTTTATTTGTATTATTTATTCATTCATTCTTTTTCATTTCGGCTTAGTCCCTTTATTAATCTGGGGTCGCCACAGCGGAATGAACCGCCAACTTATCCAGCATATGTTTTACGCAGCGGATGCCCTTCCAGCTGCAACCCATCTCTGGGAAACATCCATACACACTCATACACTACGGACAATTTAGCTTACCCAATTCACCTATAGCGCATGTCTTTGGACTGTGGGGGAAACCGGAGCACCCGAAGGACACCCATGCCAACACGGGGAGAACATGCAAACTCCACACAGAAACGCCAACTGACCCAGCCGAAGTAAAAATCCATGAATTACAATTATCGACAACGCAGCATGTTTGCATATTTAAGGTGAAAATGTAAAAAAAAGTTATTTCAATTGATGCGATTGAGCTTTACTGTAATAGTTTAATGTTTGTTGCGCTAGATACGATATGGAAAGAAGTGCCGCAAATTAAGATTTTTCCCTGACGTGTGATGTTGTCGTTTAGATAGTGTGCTCTCGAGACTTATGTATACCTCCCATATGGTCTAGCGGTTAGGATTCCTGGTTTTCACCCAGGCGGCCCGGGTTCGACTCCCGGTATGGGAAGCAAAGTTTTTGTTATGTTATTTTTGCTAGTGTAAATAACTATAAGTGCTGTCTAAAAGTCGAATCCCTTATCTATTAAAAAGCCACATCGGAATGCAATAAAGCCTTTGCCAGCTTTATTCGTTCAAGTTAAAACTACACACGCAAGAACACTAGGTTGTTATTATCGAATATATGGCATAAGTAAACACTTTAAAAATAATAACAATAAGAACATATTAATTTTAGAGTAGAATGTCTCACACTGAACCTTCACAAAAACATTTTTATAACGTTGTGTGCGAGCTTGAACGTAGTCCTCGGAAAGCAGAAGCAAACATAACTCGTATTCACAAAACCATACTAAACTACGCAATCTTTGTCATGTGGCTTTTTATCACGTGACCGGTAGAGGCTCTGAAGCGTTCTACAGGAATACATCTATCTATCTAGGTAGAATTATTTTCTACCTTTTTAAAATTTTCTAGTTCTGTCAGGTTTAAAAAACGACAGAAATGCGAGTTGATGAAAATCTCCGTCTGGACGAGCAGTTGCTGCTTTTTATGGAGCAGCTCGAGGCTCTGGAGGAGAAACGTCAAAAACTGAATTCCCTTATAGAAGAGGTAAACGTGCAGTTAGCGTTACACTTGACATGTGACCAATTATAAAGCTCTTTATTTTTAAGAATGTCCTTAATTCTGTTACACAGGGATGGTTTTCTATCGCTAAAGCACGTTATTCAATGGGGAACAAGCAAGTCTCTGCTCTGCAATATGCTAGTGAGATGGAGCCGCTTGTTCATGTTGAAACCAGGTCCGTTTTATCACAACATGCTATTATCGTTAACATTTCCTCGTACTTTAGTTTTAATGATTGTAATAATCGACTAATTCTACTTGCCTTCAAGTTTGTTGGAAGGTGGAAAAGCAGAGTTCAAGTGTGAGAGAAGCGAGAATAAAGCAGAAGAACAGAAAAGTAAAACTATAGAAGACATTGGAGCAAAAGAGACTGGTAAGTCAGACTTACTGGCATATAAAGATGTTAATTGATTTATTAAAACTAGTTTATATAAAATACGCCTATTGTTTAGACTTTAACATTTAATATTTTTCACAGTACCCAGAACTAACTTTTTGCCACACCTGCCAATGGCGACTAACTCGAGAAAGGTTTCAGCCATTAAAATATTTGTACTTTATTTCATTAAAAACAGGCAGAGCAAATGATAGAAATTCACCTACTTCTATTATTATTGGTGGTGCTATTTATTTTATTGCTTTGCTTTCAAATATAAAACCATTTTTTAATGTAGTCCACAAGTAAACATCTCAAATGTATTCTCAGTTTTTTATGACCTGCTCGCATCAAAAGTTATGGTAAGAAAATAAGCACAATGATTTGATAATAATGCTAAGATATTAATAGTAATAAATAAATAAGTTTGCAAATAACTTTAATTTACTGACAACCATGACTGATTTTTAATCTCATTTGGCAGTTGATGAATGTTAATAATATTAGGCCTTGATGATGATACATGCATGGACCCTAAAACTATAATGAGGAATTATATGATTTTCTATTCATGACAGAGTTATTAAAAGTTACAGGTCTTCGGAGACGGGTACATACCAAACAAGAGGAAGTTAAAGAAGATGATCAAGAGACAGATAAAGTGAAAACACAGACAGAATCGCCCACACCAGAACACAGAGATCCTTTGAAGTGGTTTGGGATCCTTGTACCACAAAATCTGAAACAAGCTCAGTCTGCCTTTAAAGAGGGTAAGCTCTGTTGGGATGTTTTCTTCCTACGCCTCACAATTCATCAATTAAAAATATAAAAAAATGAAGTGATTAGAATTAACACATTTCTTTGAATAACATGAATAACTCCAAATAACTCCAAAAATTCATAAGTCAATATTACTGATGTATATTAAATATTACTGCACTACCAGAAATACAAACATAAAATTATTTGGAGGAACAAAAGCAATAGATATGCTTGCGATATGAAAGTCACAATAAAATATCAAGTATAAAACTATGTTCATATAAAAAATAAACAAACAGCTCAGCTTTCACCATGTATATGGTTTATTTGTAGTGCAAGCTTAATTTAGTATTTGTAATGGGAGTTCCACAAACATGGACGTGCAAAATATAATTTGAAATGCTGTAAAAAATGAAAAAGTGGATAAACATTGTTTGCTTATGCTATTTAATCGTATCCCTCTATATCAGTGTTTCTCAACCGTTCCTGGAGGACGACCAGCTCTGCACATTTTCCAAGTCTTAAGATTCAGATCATCAGCTCATTAGCAGAGACTGAAAGACCTGTAATGGGTGTGACAGACAAAGGAGACATCTAAGACATGCAGTGTTAGGGGTCCTCCAGGAATGTGGTTGAGAAACACTGCTCTATATTATACTGATTTGATGTGGTTTGCTGAACATTTGCATTGTGGTGGTTTTATTTGACAGATTAAGTATCCTTTAATTAATTGATATCGTTTTACTATTCTGAGGTTAATTGTTAACACAATGTAATTTACCCTCTCCCCCCCAATCCCCAGTCATCACTCTGTCGGCAGAAATTACATCCCTACAAAGTGCAATACTTGCTACAAGGAAAGAGATGCAAGTCCAGAAGAAGGAGAAACAAGAGAGGACAGAGAAGGCTCAGCCGGAAATAAAAGAGGAATAACAGCTGACTTTTTCTTTTTCATCCATAATATTTATTTATTGTATTATGTGGGATGTTTGACATCACTGTATTGTGTATAAACAATGCTGCTTTCCTGATTAAAATGTGTCTGTTTTAAGCAGTAATACACACTTGAATTCATTAAATGTGCATATTTACTTCAAATTGGCTTTGTAGTCTTGCATTTTTGATAACTCGCACTGCCAGGTTTTCATCATTTTAAATATGAATGCTTTTGCTGTTTATATACATGTATATGTGTATAATTATCAGAATCTTCACTATGCTAATTACTTAAAACAGACATTGTTCAACTAGTTTTCTGTGGCTGACATTATTAAAATGCTTAGGGAGATGCATGTTGTTTTTCCACGTAAAATTGGGTTAACAGCTGTAAATTGACTGATTTATTGTCATAAACGTACACAGCTGGAACAAGGAATTTATTTTTCAAAAATAGTAATTAGTCATTTAAAAAGTAATTTCTCTGCATTATAATTACAGAGACTTTATTGATACCACAAATTCCTGCTAAAACAGAAAAATAAGTATACACGATTTAAACGTGCACGAGCATTAAGTATCAAGCGCGTCCTCGCAGTCGTGTATGTTTCATGTACAATTTAGTCATTGATATAGCATTAAATCCATTGTTTCCACAAAGGGAACAATAAGGCCGTTCTTTATTGTGGATGCTTAAGTAGGCCTTTATCACATAGTGGGTGCATGTCCAAAAATATAGACAGACCTGACAAATAGAGGCGGCATGATAAATAAATAAATAAATGCCCCATTCGCTGTCTACTTCCTGGTGTTCATCGCAAATGAGCTGCTAGCGGATAGCGATGTTTACGGTCGAAACGGAACCGGGCATAATCGTTTGCGCGCTCACGCAAATCTGACGGACGTGCATTTTTTTTGTTTTTATCAAGACATGTAACAGAGAATATATTTCACAATGACAGGACAATGCAATCAGCGTCCGATCAGGTGAACGCGCTATCTCTATCCTGTTATCTTCATGCCGAGTCTAGGCTATTAACCTAAATCCCAAAGCTAAGCAAATATTTGGGAAAACAAAAGAGGATATTAGCATTTATTTTTTTAAGAGCTATTTTCACGGTATCGTCGCTAATATCGGGGAAGATTTATAGATCACTGATGGCGTCAAAATCTAGGGTCTCCATTCTGGATTACTTCAATATCGTCTGCGAGGGAGAAAATGGCAAAATTGAATCAAACTGCAAAGCTTGTGGCACAAGAATTCAAGCTAAACGGACAGTTACTTCTAACTTTGTTACACATTTAAAGGTAAGAGTTTTTTTTATTTGTAATTAACAGTGTTCTGTGCCTAATAACAAGAACAAATTGGAGATAAAATCCAAGCATGGTCACGTTTCAATATTTACACTACTCAGGGACCCTGTTGTTATAATAAATGTACATTATATTAGTTAAAATTGAATTTCCTGGACAAAAAAGTAAGAAATGTAAAAGAATAAAAAAATAAAAATCTTTTTGTTTGTTACATTTCTTCAAAAGAAAATGTTCTTTACTAATTACTTGACTAATTACTGATTTTAAAAAGTTATAGATGTGCATTAATCAGAAAAAGTGGGAACCCTTATAATGTATTTGTTTTTTATGTGTACTTTGTATACTATATTATTACTACATATATCATGTTCTGCATTCATATTTACCTGTATATAATCATGTCATATTCACAGCGTAAACATCAGGCCATGTATGATGAATTTGTGAGGAAGAAAGATGTGAAAAGAGAGGCTATGCAGACATGTACTGGTCCTCCAAGTGGTCGAGTGATCCCTCAAACTGCTGCAGGGATGAACAAGTTTGACTACAGTGACCCTCGGCAATCGCTAATCTCTGAAGCTATCGCCAAGATGATCATCCGAGACCTGCAGCCGGCGCAAATAGTGGAATATGAGGGTTTCCGTGAACTCCTCCAGCTCCTGGAGCCCCGATACATACCAGTACCATGTCATTATATACAACAGCAGCTCCTGCCAGCTTACGTCTCACAAGTGCAACTGGCTGCCAAGCAGGCTCTAAAAGGAGCAGAGTCCTGCAGTGTGACCCTTGACCTTTGGAGAAGCAGCTCTGTGGGTAACAACACTGGTGCTGGGTATCTTGGAGTAACTTGCCACTTCATAAATGCAGACTGGCACATCAGATCTGCCCTTTTAGCCTGCTTACCCCTTCCAGACCACAGCAACACTCAGCAAATGCTCAGCGAGTTTGATGAGATCTCCGAATCCCACGGCATGACTGGAAAAGTGTTCAGAGTGGTTGCTGACCTGTTGCCTTGTGAAAGCAGATCTGATTTTCGTCTTCCTGGGTTCAGTCTAATTGGAAATGGTGAAGAAGATGAAGAAGGGGAGGAAGATGGGAGCAATGGAGATCCTGGAGAAGGAGAATCCAAAGAAGGTATTAGTAGCAACGAGAACCACAGGTCTTTAGATCAGTTTCTCGGTCGAAGTAGGATTGACTGCTTTGCTCGATTACTAGCTCAGTGCATAAAGGAGGGAGTTTGCTCTTCTCCTCATATATCGCTTTCTCTAAACAAAGCAAGCCTCCTTTATAACTACATAATTGCTACAGTGGCTCCTGAAAAACTTGTCCAAGTGTTCGGCTCCTCAACAAATTGGCAAAGACCCTCATCCACAGACAAGTGGAACGATCAGTTAAAAATACTGCGCCAAATGGTGGACTCAATGGATTTTCTTGAGGACATTGTGGATAGGAATGACCTAGTCTTGGGTAATTTAGAGAAAGCGCTTCTGACGGAGCTGGTTGAGGTGCTGGAGCCTTTTGAGGAGGCCTCAGACATGGTGCAAGGAGACAAGCATGTGTCCATCAGCCTAGCGCTGCCCTGTGTGTTGGGACTGCGCAAACATCTGGCTGAGGTCGTAACTCACCAGTGCTCTGGGATCGTGATGGGATTGTCTCAAGCTCTGGACCGCAGACTGGCAGGCATTCTTGAGGACCCTCTCTATGTAACAGCCACCACCTTGGACCCACAGTTCAAGCTGTCCTGGAGCAGTGACAGCGACTGGCACAAGCAGGTGCTGCTGGAAGAGGTTGGAAAACATACTCGGACTTTGAGTCCAATAGAGCATTACTCTGAGGCCCAGCCGTCTCCGTCCAAACGCTGCAAGCTTTTCTCTTTCATTAAGCAGAGGCCGACCATGCAGGCCAAGACTGTGGAGCAGGAGCTGTCCACATATCTCCACGAAGAGCCGACGGATGAAGATCCACTACAGTACTGGAAACGCAAGTCCATTGATTTCCCTTTGCTCTCACAAGTGGCCAAGAAAGTTTTTACCGTGCCAGCAACAACAACGTCAGTGGACCAGATATTTAACACGGTTAGCAAGACACTTAGACCAGACCAATGCCGATTTCTGCCAAAAAACTTGGACACTCTGATTTACTTGAAGGCTAACTATAGGATACTCTGGTCTTAATTATATTTCCTTTGTACTGATATCAAACCAAACACCTCAAATACAAAACGGGGATCGTGCCTGATACAAAAACTGCAGAATTACCCCAAAGTAAACAAATACTTTAGTTAGCAAATATTTCCTTTTTTTAAGTAACATACAAAAGGCTAGACAAAAGGCCGTGACACACCAAGTCAACACGAAAGACCTAACAAAGACAAATCCAACTGTGTTGTCATCTTGGATTGACTCCATCTCATCCAAAAAAAACTGCACTTGAACACACTACAAGGACTACAGATGACTACAAACTAGCACGTGCATCATGGACCTGTGTGTAAGCAACTGTCACTATCAGCTATATCTATATTCCTCATTCAAAAGGGAAAAAGAACTGGGACTGCAGATATGCAAACCATAAACTAAACAGGACTTGCTTTTCATTTTTAACATCAATGAGGTTGATCACCTTCATGACTCATGTTGCTATAAACATTTAGCATTGAAACACTCAGGTAATGATGATGCATAAGAACATTTGTCTGTTCGGTCTTAAATTCTTTGCTCACTTTATCACTTTTGTTTTTATTCTCATGCAAAATTATGTAAAAACAACTACTATTATAGGTGAACACTTACAATAATACACCATTTTTAATAATAGCCCTGTCAAACATTATTTATTTTCCCCTGTCTATCGATCTACCTGTTCTAACTATTTAAATATTTCAAGAAATAATGAAATTTATAATAAAGTCTTAATTTATGACTTTACTCATTATTAGTTGCTTTTTTGCAGAGTTTGATGTAACATTAGGTTCTGTTTCATCATTCACCTCCTAAAACGCAACAGATTCAGACAAGTACAGTACACACTTGATAGTTAAACATTTCTATAATAATTCTCCTTCACTATCAGCATGTTGTAGAACCACAGACAAATACCTGTCCTTTAAGCCAAATGAACACCTGTAATAAAAAAAATAATGCTACATTTCCAACAAAACCTTGATAAAAATTTGCTGTTTAATAGTTAGCTTCATATTCATTCAAGGGAAGAATTGGATTAATAGAGTTGCAATATAGCTGACAAGCTTTTTGTGTGTTTTCTTTGTGCACAAAACTCACCCACTAGAAAGCCGCAGGCAGGTTCTGTAATTGAAAATAATTACATTTTGGGACTGTGGGGAATTGGAGAACGCTGATGGTGGACTGCATTCTCTCCTAGCTTGCAGGACTGAAAAGAGAGAAATGAAGCCTGTGGGATATCAAGAAGAGCTGGTGCGCATTAAAGACCTTTTGTGTGGGAAAGACATTTTCATTTCAGTAAAAAGTGTTTGTTATTAAACCTGAATTTTGTCCTGTCATGACTGAATAATATGCCAAAGGTCAAGCAATTTCATTTTCTTTGTAGCACAATCACTGATGTCAGTGTGTGTTTACACTTATAAGTACAGCTCACCTGTTCTAGGTTGAGCATTTGAACAGTAGAGTTTGTGTATTCTGATCGTGTGGAAGAAAATAGCAAAAAGCACATTAAATCAATAAACCCAATTTCAACCAGATTTATTTGTAAGGCGGAGCAAGACTGCTGCAGTGCAGATATAATGAACATTCATGTGTGTGTGTGTGTGTGTGTGTGTTAGACATAAATCTTGATTTCCGTTTTTCACTCTCAGTGGGACTACAGTATCATTTTCTGGGTAGCAGTGCGCTTGCTGTTGTATTTTTTATTTGTGCAAAATGTGATTTATAACAGCTGGCAAATTTCAATAGGCAAAGTCCATTTGACATTTCATTACAACATTTGTGAAGGCATGCCACAGCCATATTGAAACAGCAATAGCAGTAGGTTCAATTGCAATTTAATTTCCTCATTGTCATGCTCCATTTTTTGACAAACCTCGAAAGAAATTGCAGTCTATGCCAACAAAGGATGCATGTCAGTGGATGTCATGAGTAGGTGTGTATTGGTCCGTTGAATTTTCTATGAAAATAACATTTAAAAACTACACTATGTCCATTTAAACAGAGCTAGACCATGATTTCATTATGTAATCCTAGTTAAACTACACTTCCATAAAATGAAAGCTCCAAGAGGGGGGTTTCATAGCAATGCCATTCATGTTATGTTCTGCTAAGAACCTTTCAGTAAATAGTTCTTAAACTCTGGTTTGATTGCTTTGTTAGTGATATTAATTTGATTAAAGGGTCAGTTGACCCCAAAATGAAAATTACATCATTTACTCTACCTCATGTGGTTTTAAACGTTTATGAGTTTCTTTTGTTGAACACAAAAGAAGATATTTTAAATGCAGGCTACTGCGACACGTCGACTTCCATAGCAGGGGGGGGGGGGATACTAGTGAAGTCATTGGATCCCAGCAACCAGCATTTTTCAAAATATCTTCTTTTGTGCTCAACAGAAGAGAGAAAGTCAAACAGGCACAGTGAAAGGAGAGTAAATGATGACAGAATTTTCAGTTTTGGGTGAACTATCAGTTTCAGTTTGGGTGAACAAAGTATGAATGCTGCTATCTGAACCCCGATGCACACAAAAACAACCAGATGGGTTTTGGTCCACCTCCAATTGTTACTGCTGTAACATAAACCCAAAACACGTCATAATGTTAGAAGGATGCAACCATAAAAAATAACAGAATGCTCAAGCATACTTTGATTTTCTAGGCAAAATGAAAGCTCAGTAAAGTTAGTAAAGTAAAAGGGGTTTCAGTCATATTGTAACCATTATAGAATATAAAAATTGTAGAATTAACTATACTATTAAATCTCAATCAGTAATGCTCTCCTCTATAGCAGTATGGCTAGATTTAGTGTTGGCACTTGACTAACTGGATTGCACTATAGCTATCATTAACAGAAACCTGGCTAAAACCAGGTGATTACATGAGTCTACACCCAAAGGTTATTGTTATAAACATAAGCCTTTGCTACAATTTATAGTAATATACACTGACAAAAATGATGTCTGCAAAATTGTTACAAACAATTTATATGTGCTGAATTTAAACAAACAAATTCAATTTAGTAATGTTCAACTTAATTTGTTTGTTTAAATTCAACACAAATTAATTGTTTACAACCACTTAACTTAGAAAATTTTAGCAAATCCAAGGAATCATCTTTGAATAATTTTTTTGTGTACTCAGTATCACCCAGCAGCCTGGTTTCAGTAACTATTCATTTGAAGTAATGGTGTCTTATATTGCTCTATATTATAATCAATAAACCCCAATTGATATTAATATTGTCTACTGTATACAGGCCTCCAGGGCACAACACAAATGTTATGAAAGAATTTAATGTTTTTTTATCTGAAGTGTTGATAACACAGCACATGGCCACCTTATAGAGACTGTGTCTGTTCCCTGAACCAGTAAATATAAAACCCATTTATGAGTTTAACCAAACTTATTTATGGGAAATTATTTACTTGATGTTCATCAAATTAAAAATAGATATGCTGCAAAAAAGAAAAGAAAAAAAGATGTCCACTTCAGTAAAGTGAGTAAACAAGTGAGTACAGTGAGTAAACCTGTTGATTTTAAAACAATTTTGACTACCTAAAAATGTGAGTAGACCCATTGCCTTAAAATTACGTAAATGAACTATGTGCATAATTATAAAAATTAATTTGTCAATTTAACAGTTCCAAGTTACAACAGGTTTATGCACTTGAAGTAAAAAAAAAAAAGTAAAGTAGCAAATTTTTACAGTGTACAGTCTAAATAATTCATTCATTCATTTTCCTTTGGCTTAGTGCCTTATTTATCAGGGGTCACCACAGCGGAATGAACTGCCAACTATTCCAGCATATGTTTTACATAGCGGATTCCCTTCCAGCCCAGTACTGGGAAACACCCATACACTCTCACATTCGCACACACAAGCATACACTACGGCCAATTTAGTTGATCCAAATCACTTACACTGCATATCTTTGGACTGCAGGGGAAATCGGAGCACCCATAGGAAACCCACGCAAACCCACGGAGAACATGCAATCTCCACACAAAATGCCAACTGGCCCAACTGGGATTCGAACCAGCAACCTTCTTGCTGTGAGGCGACAGGGTAACCACTGAGTCACAGTGCTGCCCAGTCCAAATAACACTAATATTATTATAAATCAGATCACACTAATCTAAAGCACTTTTTTTTCTATTGACCAAAAATTAGATGCACTTTGTTCAACAGAAGCCTGGCTAAAACCAGACCTGACCTTACTGTTGTAAACATGAGCTTCATTCCTAAAGCAATTTACAATAACCTTTTCAGTATCAGCCAGCAGTCGAGTTTTAATTGAACTGAATTTCAATTCCTTTGAAGCAATGGTGCCTCATGTAACATTATATAGTATAATCAATAAATCTCAATTAGACATTTATATAGACTACTGTAAACAGGCCTCCAGGGTACAATAAAGGTTTTATTAAATAATTAACTGATTTTATATCTGAATTAGTATTGGATAGAAAAAAACCTGTTGGCGACTTAAATATCCATAGATAATGAAAAAGATGCAATAATTCTAAGCCTTTTTAGATGTCAACAGCATGTCTACTTCAGATTTTATATTGCTGCATGGAATGGATTTGTCCAAGTACCACAGCAAAGATAGCCTATAAAGAGCTTGATGCTATAACACAAACTTTTGAGTCTGTCTACGGTTGCTAACTTAACCAGAAATAAAGCATCAGGAAGAGCAGACGTTTATCAACAACACAGCTGCAATGACTTTGAATTTCTTTTCCTAATAATACCAATCGTTCAATAGGGAGTACCGCATAGTTCAGTACTCAGACCAATGGTTTTTAAGTTGTACATGTAAAACTAGAGAGCTCATTAAAAACACTGAGATGGTTTTCAAGGACACATAATGCTATTTAAAATTATGCTAAACCTGTGAATAACAAAATATAGTTCAGTTATGGTATGGCAGATTTTTTAGCCCACCATTTAGTCTATTTATTTACTTATGTAAATGTATTTTTATTCAGTTTATATATTAATTTCAGTTAATATAGCTGTTTATATATTGTATTTATAACACAGTTTGTAAAGTAAGATTTTCTGTCTTTTAGTAGATGTATAAGATTTTCTTTGCTTACCAAACGAGTAGATCTAATTGGATTTGCATTGTAAGCTTTAAATAAAAGATAAAAAGTTGAAATTTGAAATTTTTTATTTCATGTTTTAAGATTTTAGTTTCTATACTTTAGATTTTCTCTACAATGAATTCTGTGCCAAAGTGTCCGCAGATTCTGCCTGGCCCTGCACATAACTAATAATGACTAAAATGTTAGTACAAGACTCAAGTACAGAAATTTTACCTTGGGAACCACATCTGTGATTGCGATCCTCAGAAAAGAGACTCTGTTCTTCCAACATTATTGAAATCTCTAAATATAAAGTGTGCTTATGGGTCATTGAGTGCAAAATTGTATTTTTTTCTTGGACTGACCAGTGTAAAACTGACCTTTAAACAACCTTGTTGTAAGGGCCTAAACTGAACCATGGCATTCACTATGTGAAGAGACTGAGTCATTCTGAACTCTCTGCCAAACTACAGTTATTAATAAACTGCCTGTTGTTGGTTTGTGAACAGCAATAATATCCTGATCAAAAGGCCGGGGAAATGCCTAGATGAGTGTGTGGGTAAATCAATGCTCATTACGCATTTGATATTGAGCAGGAAGAAGATGGCAAGCCGATGCACCCATTCAACAAAATGTGAGGGCCGCGTTAAAACAATGAATGTAAAAACATCCCCCTCCTCATTATACTTTTTTTTAGCATGGAAACAAGAGAGCAGCTGCCCTTCAGTCTCCCTCCCTCATGCGTTCTCTGACCAGCTCCTGTTTGTGACAGTGAGTTATCTTTATCTTCTTCTTTAACTCTCAGACTTAGGAACATATTCAGGCTGTCATCTCTCTGACTCACATACTAAATCAACAACAGCCCTCAGTCATTCACTTCTAGCAGACTCATTTCACAGCACGGCTAAGTCATGGCAGACAAAAAGGACAGCAAGACCCCCAGTAAAGGTGGTTTTATAAAAAAGAAAGAGAAGAAAGTGGAGAAAGTAGAGAGTAAACCTGAAAAGGAGAGAGAAAAGAGCAAAAACAAAGATGAAAAGGTAACAAAGAAGCCGGAGAAGACCCCAGAAAATCAGCCAAAAAATGAAGAGATGCCTCAAGGGAATGGAGAGATACCAGAAGAAGCCAAAGGCCCAGTCAAAAATGAGGAGTTTGAGCTGGAGCCGATGGAGCTGCCGCCATTTGAGATCATTGTAGGGTACGTCAAACATCTGTCACTCAAACCCGTAGTAATACATACTTCTGTTACCTCTATAAAAATATTTGCCTTTTGGCGATTTAGTGGCTTTAGGAGGAGGAGATGGGTTTATTTTCTTTTAAGTTTGATAATATCAGTCATGGGCCTCACGGTGGCGCAGTGGGTAGCACGATCGCCTCACAGCAAGAAGGTCGCTGGTTCGAGCCTCGGCTGGGTCAGTTGGCATTTCTGTGTGGAGTCTGCATGTTCTCCCCGTGTTGGCGTGGGTTTCCTCCGGGTGCTCCGGTTTCCCCCACAAGTCCACAGACAAGCGGTGTAGGTGAATTGGGTAGGCTAAATTGTCCGTAGTGTATGTGTGTGAATGAGTCTGTATGGATGTTTCCCAGTGATGGGTTGCAGCTGGAAGGGCATCCGCTGCGTAAAACATATGCTGGATAAGTTGGCGGTTCATTCCGCTGTGGCCACCCCAGATTAATAAAGGAACTAAGCCGAAATGAGAATAAATAAATGAATAGCAGTCATTCAATATGGAGTACCACACAGCTCAGTACTCGGACATTGTACATGCTATACCCAAGAGATATCTTTAGGATTTGGTCATATCATAGGTTTCCACTTTTATGCTGGCAATGAGATCAAGGTCACATAATTTGATTCAAATATAAATGGTAAACCTGTGAATCACAAAATATCAAAAACTGTTAATTGATATTCTGGTACAGTGTGATGAGATCATTTTATGCAAACTACACTACTGAAATGAAGGATTCGCTGGGTTTTCACACAAAGAACCATTCAGAGAGCAGTTCATAAAAGAGACTTTTTCTTCCTATCAAAATTGAGGAGTTAGAGTTCGAGCTGATGGAGCTACCACCATTTGAGAACATCAATGAAACAAAAAAATGTTTCATAGCTGTAAAGTTACATCTTCATACCATATACCTTGAATCCCATACAGACCTGCACAAGCCCAGACCTCAAACCCCAGCATTTGTGTTTGAACCATTGGATCCACAACCATCATCCAGCTTCTAGTGGGAAAAACAGAACTCTATAGAACAGAATAATGTTTGAAATTCAATGTTCAGCTAACACATGGGTGTGGTGTTCAGATCCCCACAGACTTTTAACTATCTATTGTAACTAAAGAACAAAGGTTTAGTTTTGGTCTCATCATCAGACAATAGGATGTTCTTCCAAACAACAAAGTAAAACTCCACCTGAGAGTTTATAAGATCTTATTACAGCAAAGGTGCTTCATACAAGCCCATTAACTCGACTCTGAGTCACTGTAGGCCTATTTGTGTGCACTCAAAAGAAAAGAGTTCAATGTGAATCCTTTTTTTAAAGCTAGAATCCACCAGACTGCCTTTGCACAGATTTGCAGTCTGGAGGAGATGAATAATGTTACTAAAACCAAAAGCAGTCTGCAGATTTTTATCTTGTAGAAGTTATTGATGGATTTCAATCAAAAACACGTAGTGTATAATAAAATTCATGTTTTTTGTAAATCTTCAGACATTGTTTCCATCCAGTCAGATGATATTTTTAGATCTTAGCATCTCATAGCAACAAAAGCAAATATCTCTGCACAGGTTTATGTTCATAGTTTGTGATCCTCAGTAGTTAAGTTCATGACTGACATTTTTCTCTCTAACCATTCATTTAATATAAAGACTTTATGGTAATGTTAAATCAAATTTATTTGTGATTTGTTCAGATTTAATTTGTTCTGTCATCTAGCAAAACCATGCTTATTTGTGGTTCACAATCTGCACAATGAGTCTCTGTGCATAACTGACAGCGTCACTCATGTTACTCACTGTATTAGAGGTAATAGTTGCTATTAAAGTTTAGAGTGACAGGATTAAGATGACTTCATTTGAGCTCTATTAACTTTTCTATTCAATTATACTGGGTTTACGATGTAATTATAGTAAAGTTCTCATGTTAACAGTTTTGCAATAGGTTTTTAATTTTGTTGTAACCGTTTGCTTGTTTGAGTGCAGAAAATTTAACAACTTGCCTCCATAACTACAAACTAAAGACTATACACTATGCAGTCAGAGAAAAGAAGAGAGACACTTTTTGAATGAAATGCAAAGCTTTATTTCAAAGCTATATAACATCATGTCAATGGTGACCCTCACCAACCCTCAGTTTTGTCTGGTGACCCTCACCATCCCTCAATATCTCTGGTGACCCTCACCAACCCTCGGTATCTCTGGTGACCCTCACCAACCCTCTGTGTCTTTGGTGACCCTCACCAACC
>CAIGQW010000317.1:3459383-3488444 GCA_903798125.1 Danio choprae | reverse complement strand
ATATATATATATATATATATATATATATAAACTGCAAAAACATGTAGGCCTGTCTTTAAGCACATTTCACAACAAAGTCAAAAGTCAATAAAAGACGTTAAAGTCATAGAACTACATTTATAGCCAGTAATTTAGTATGCCTATAGGCCTACTTTCCTCAAATAACTGAAAATAGCCAAAATGTAATAGAAAAAAATTAAAATAAACAATTTTATAGACCCTATAGGTCAAGTTCATTCACAAATATCTAAATTTCTTACATTTTTTTTTTTTCCGTGGCCACTGCCATTTTTAAATGATCCTCGCTATTTGTGGGATGTTAACTACTCAGACGCAAGACTGTTAACTTTATTGAATAAACTGCCATTTATTTGCACATAACAGGTCACCCGAGCACAGAGAGATTAAGGCTGACACTTTTCATGGAAATAGGAAAAACGAAATCCAGGCAGATGTCAGCAGTTCAGACTGGGACAGGCAGAGAGGCGCAGATCCTGCGCGGGACAGTTTTTTACGCAGCACATTAACAATTTACTTAATCTCATCGGTATTGTATTTAAAGCCAATCTATTTATTTATCTTCTGTAAGGGAAGAGTTCCATTCATGAAACTCGCATCAGTCACTCTCATTAATGTCATAACTCTATTATTATATATATATTTTTATCAATTTCAGTTAATAGATGAACATTTCAGAGGGGTGCATTTTATGGCAGGGGTGCGTCTCCCGACACAACACCGGCAAACTCGAATAGTGAACGCATTGCAACATTATTTATTAATTTATCATTATATATATATATATATATACACACATCAATTTATGACTAGACATTTTTACATATATTAACAATGTCCTTTATTGTAGTTATAACTGTTTAAATTTATTTCTTCTGTTGAACACAAAGGGAGATATAGTGAAGAATGTTGGAAAAAATAACTACCTTATTTATCACACATTTTGTGACTTGTATGATTTGCACAGAGGGAGATTAAATTTCCAACTGGAAGGAAGTTCAGTAAACAATGGATGGGTGACCTCAGAAAAGCCTAGCAGAAATTCATGTGATGGTCTTTAAATCAGCCTCCACTATCTTACTACAAAATTTAAAGGGATAGTTCACCCAAAATGAAAGGCCTTCTTCAGAATACCTTCTTTAGAACCACTTGAATGTGGACAAATTGTGAGGAAATGTTTATTTTTGGGTGAACTATCCCTTTACTACTGATTGATTGAAACAAACCCTCCAACTGTGAACACAATCAAAACACAATCCAGTGTAAATACTTTGGCTATACATTTTATTGGAATACGTGTATGAAGTTATGCAAATCCAGCTGTATACCAAACATTTGACTGAATATGAATGCAACTAATGGCAGCCCAAATGCACCAAAAACATAATGGGATTTTCTTGTATTCATATTTAATATTTCTTTTTTCCCCCACAGAGACCGAATGAACCCAACCTTCTTCAAGTTCCAATTTAAAAATGTGGAGTACTCGTCCGGGCGCAACAAGACCTTCCTGTGCTACCAGGTCGACATACAAGGTGGCGCAGCAGAGACGGATGGTGTTCGTGGTTACCTGGAGGATGAGCATTCAGGCTCACATGCCGAAGAGGCCTTCTTTCAACAGGTGCTGGCCTATTATGACAAGTCCCTCCGCTATACAGTGACCTGGTACACATCCTCCAGCCCTTGTGTGGCCTGCGCTGCTAAGCTTGTGGAGATCTTGAAAGCACGCAAGGCGCTGCGCCTTAATATCCACTGCTCCCGTCTCTTTGAATGGGAGGAACCAGAGATACAGGCTGGACTTCAGGCGCTAGTTAGGGCAGGGTGTAAACTACGCATGATGAGGCCTGTGGATTTCATGTATGTTTGGTCAACTTTCGTTGAGAACGAAGAAGATAATTTTACACCCTGGGAAGACTGTCAAGATAACTTTGAGTATTATGATGAGAGACTGCAGGATATTTTAAAGTAGGGTACACTCAAAATTGCTGTTTGTTCAAACTACTTAGTTCAATCAACACAATTCTTGATTTTCTTTTTTTTTTTACTTAATTCTTTTATGTTCAATCTACTTAAATTTGTAAAAACTAATAAGTTAACTTAATTCCTTCATGTTGTCCCAACACAAATCGATTGTGTGGAACCCAGCATTCTTAACAGTGTAAATAGCTGGCCTCTGATTAAGACTGCTTTAATCCAGCCTGGGCACCGCCTTTAAGGAAACTGGTACTTCAGAGCTAATTATTGCAATCATCCAGCAATTTCAGCAGCATTTGTCAGCACTACACTTGTCTTGTATGACACTGAATTTTAAAATAATAAATTCAAACCACACCCATATAGTATCTACATCTAAAGTATATGGAGTATCCTATTGATATTTTGCTGATTAACATAAAAACATTAGACAAACATTTATGTAATCCAAAAAAAAACACATTAAATGTATTATTTGCCATATAATTCAAAGTGTATCTAACGAAACTATAGTTTGCATTGCTCTAAGCATCATGTTAAATGTCTTTTAGAAATGATTTTTAAAAAACATCCTTGTATGCAAATCCTTGTATGTTAATACAATAAACTTGAGTCAGTTTCCTATCATGAGCACGGAGCAGACAGTGCTATGATATGTATGATGTTAGCGGTGTCTCATTTTGAAGGCTACACCCTTAGGAGGTCACATTTGTTTCCAAAGACAGAAATGACAGTAATTATGCCTCATGAGGAATAACAGTCAATTTTATAATGGGTGCTTTCTTCTCTGAAATAAGAGAGCCTGAGTGACGCATGCAGTTGACTAATGCGACCTTCAGAGGGTGCAGCCTTCAAAACGAGACACATGCTGAGTTCAGAAGCACATACTCAAATAGCACTCTTACTTTTTCTGCTACAGAAAGAGACTCTGTTAGTTTCAAATTCAGTAAAAGCTACAGAAACAGGTTTGAGGACCACTACAGAATCATCTGGAAATGAGAATAACAAAATAATGGTGAGATTATTTTTATAGATCATTTAGTGCATTTCTATTTTTCATACACTTGATTGGTGAAAGCATCACCAATGCAACACCTCCCTCTAGTGGTGACAAAACATCAGTTACAAAATATTAGCGTATATAACAGGAACAGTCTTTATGATTTCAAACATTTTAAGAGCTTGTTTTTCTCCAGAAGAAGATGAACGAACACCCTACACACAATAAGCATTAAGTTGTGAAATTCCATGGGAACGAAAAGCAACCCCCTGACCATTCTGTAAGAACAGTAAAAAAAAAAAAAAAACTTTCAGACCTGTTAGGGTCTAGATTGTGTACACTGTGATGGAGATTTTGGTGTCCTGGAAGACATCTGTGATGATGGAAGACACATTTTCCCAATGCATTTTATCCAGACCACAGCCAATACTAGAAGGTGAAAAAGGACAACAGTTATTTTTCAGCAGGGCTGTTCCAGAAGTGTTTTCCCCCACAGACATTTGTTTCGCCATCTATTTAGGGCAATAAAAACCTATTTAAAAGTTAATCTATATTTCTTACAAATTCTATTTGATTACTGACAAATGCAAAACAATTTTTCATTGTTTAAAGTCCTTAAAGCAGAATATAATTCAAAATAAGTAGCCCTTAAAACAGATCTAATTTAAAACAATAAACATTGGCATTTAAATGAAAAATAATGCTATTGTAATTGAAGCTGTCAGTTTACCGAGGCATGGATATACGGTTGACGCCGTTGACCAAGCAGTGTTCCTTCATAGACATGAGGCTCTTTCTGAGACTCTCACTGGTGGGCTTTTGGTAATAGTACTTCTTTGTGACCTAGTGCACGGAGAAAAAAAAGGTAAGTTCTGGAACAATTGCATTATATGCAATATGTGCCCCCTAGACTTGATTTCAGGGGCATTTTGGCCTTTATAAAGACAGGAAATGCCTTATTATTTGTATCTGGTAAATAAACTAGCAATTTAACAATACAAACAATATCTGTATATAAAAAACACATTTAAAAAGGAGCTCATTACAGGGAATTCTAGAGATTTCTATGATATGATTTCTATTAAAAGTTCTATTATTGCTTTTAATATCATAATAATTAGAGCAAATGTCAAATACCAGTAAATAATAATCCAATAATGTGAAACAATGGAATACATGAACATTTTTTGTGTCAAATAATGCTCGTTTTGGTGTTTTGAGAATCTATAAGTTAAGCTATGCAAAACCGTTATAATCACGGAAACTCCAAAATTACTTTCTGACCTAATAAAGTTGAATAACAAAATGGATATGAAACATTTTGTGTCTAATAATAGATTACATTTAAAACTTTGTCCTTTTCAGAGGTGACTAATTTGAACACCTTTGATTGGCTACTGTATTAATATGCTTGGTTAAACTCAAAAGTGCACAAATGGTGTAAATCTGATGCCACATGCATGAACCTACATGTAATGTCACAAATATGACATCTTTAATCTTTTTAGTCTAAATGTGGATTTGCAGGGCAGTATTGTTTATTTTGATAGCACTTATGTCACTCATAATAAATGCAGAAAAACACAGTAGCTGTAAATTAAAGTGGAAAAACACTCAAAAAACCACCTTACCAGGTAGTACACAAAACGACCAGATCGTTCAAGAACAGCACACTGCCCAGGTTGCTTCTCTGCACAAAATGAAGAAGATGACAAACACACCTGACAATCAGATTGGCGTAATTTGAGTTTCACACTTCTCAGTAACTCCAATCCACACTCACTCTGTGCCTTGAGCTCTTCAACTCCCTTAAAGTTCTTCTTAAAGAGTACCGCGATCCCGGCTCCCATCCGGCAGTCCTCACTGATGCAGTGCGCCAGTGCATCGGTGGGCGGACAGGTGAACAGATCACCTCTCCTGTGGAGCAGCTGCCAGCCGGAGCTGAACGAGGCCTGCTAAAGAAATGAGGAACAACACAAACCTGCTCACAACAAGACTAATCAATGGCCAGAGTAATGCTTCTGAAATCAATCTTTCCTGTATCAAAATGGATTTATTCTGTCTGAGGATCTTTTTTAAAGGGATAGTTCACCCAAAATGACAATTTACTGACTGATTACTCGCCCTCAAGTGGTTCTAGATGTTAATGAGTTTCTTTCTTCTGTTCTACACAAAATACACAATAACATCTTATAAAAAGCTGGAAAACTGTCAACATAGACTCCCATAATAGGAAAAACTAATACTATGAAAGTCAGTTGTTACAGGTTTCCAGCTTTTATCAAAATATATTCTTTTGTGTTTAACAGAAGAAAGAAACATGTAAACGTTTGCAACAAGTAATGGGTGTGTAAAATGACAACACTATTTTCATTTTTGTGTGAACTATCCTTTTAAAACGCTGTTTAAAAAAAAAAAAAAAAGTCTTTTTTAACATGCGTCTTACCTTCCTTGACACGAACTTGTCCATTGGATTCCTCTCAGATTTAAGAAGGGACTCGACTGTGAGTATTATTTTCTGCAGACACATTTATAATATAGAATACAAAAATCTACTGAACATATTGAGTGTTACTGCTCAGGACAAAGGCACACATTTAGAGACCAAAAGCCACGTTTATAATATCAGCTACATACATGCATATAGACACTCATTATGCCAACTGTGCAATGCTGTGGGTTCTAAGGACCAGGATTTAAAACTTCCTAAACCTGTCAAACCTGTTCAAATATGCCGTCAAGGTTTAGTTCTACCTTTCATTTAAAGACTTTCAAATGTAACAACTAATTTTTCAATTTATAGTCTATAATAATCATTAAAACCAGAAAGCAATTACACGTTCTAACGAAACAAAACAGGTTTATTTACATGTCCACCGACCGACGCATTGTGTGCTGACTAGAGCTGACGGGTTAACTTACCAAACAATGAAGATGAATGTTTGGTTTTGCCTTCCTTTAAACATTCACGTAAACCAAATCAATTTCTGCAAATAAAGTGTCAGTAGAAAAAACAGGAAAACGAGAATTTCGCTTCACTTTCGAATTGAAGGTTTAAATGGGGTTGCTTTGAGAGCTTGCGCGCCATCTGGCGTGAGGGAGCGCCTTGTTTATAGATCCAAGGAAGAGCATTAGATGAACACTAATGAAAGTTCACGACAAACGAAGCTTACATCGATATTATTTATAGGAAATGCCAGAAAAAAATCTGTGACGTACAAACTCTTTTGTTTATTATTATAAATAAAGGCATAAGCAGGATTCAATTGATAGTCTGTAACTACACAATGCTAATAGCCTACTTGAAGAATTAACTTGGTAGACTAATAATATTACTTTGAACAGAGAATTTGCGTGAACACAAAAAATATCTGTTGTACTATTTACTAAATACTAATTACATGGAGCTTTTTGCTATTTATATAAAACAAATGACTATAAAAATGTAACTAAATTGTTTCTATTACTAGCCCTATTACTAGAGTTTATAAGAAATTAGAAAATAAAGACTAACATAAACAACAATACATTTAATATACAATTGGCGAGTTTTATTTTTGAAAAGTTTACAGATTCAGTGCCTTTACAATTAGGACCTTCAAGAGACTTCGGTCTTTACGATATTCATATATTTACAAATGTGAGATATGCCCATTTGAAACTGGATGTTGTGTATAAACCGAGTAATATGCCAGATACAGTAAAAGTCAGATGCACTTATATGCAGAATAATAGTATTCCTAATAACAGAAAGTCAAAAACAAGAAACAATGAAGAAACAATGAATATATACATTTAAACGGAATAAATTTTTGTTGGTCAGAAAAGGACTAGGAGATATAAACTAGTAGATAGAAGTATATACAGTTTATACTGATGACTGAAGATGGACTTTGACGACCCAGGACTGAGACTGATTAAAGGGCAGGCTTGTGTTAAGGGTTATTTTGGTGAATGTGGAGTTCAGAAGTTGGCGCTGCGGCGTCTCTGTTCATTGATCCAGTCCCCGGGGTTCACGTCCATTTGCAGCATCTTCATGACCCACTTGTCACGTCGTGCCCCATCTATGAACTCATCCAGAGAAAGCTCTCCTGTGGACACACCAAAAACGATCAGGACTGCCTCGAATCATTTAATTATTAACGCCAATGAAATTTAAATAAAAGAGGCTATATTATAATTGTGTTGAGAAATAATAAATCATAGTAGATTTTACCATCTCCGTTCTCATCCACCAGCTCAAATATCCTGTCCACCACCTGATCTGGGGTAAGTAGGTTACATTCTGCATCAAGTTCACCATGGCAGGCTTTTTTTAGTCTGTAGATTGACTGTAAAAGTAAGGTAAAAGGTGATATTTGTGCTTGTGTAATCATGAATGCATACAAACATATGGAAGCTTGTTTCTGCTATTTAAATAAACAATATATATATATATATATTCATTCATTCATTCATTTTCATTTCGGCTTAGTCCCTTTATTAATCTGGGGTCGCCACAGCGGAATGAACCGCCATCTTATCCAGCATATGTTTTATGCAGCGGATGCCCTTCCAGCTGCAACCCATCTCTGGGAAACATCCTTACACACCCATTCACACTCATACACTACGGACAATTTAGCTTACCCAATTCACCTATACTGCATGTCTATATATATATATATATTTATTTGGTAATTGCAAGTTAGCAACAGTTATAAACTGCTGATTCTGATTTTTTTCTACTCAGAATTGTGAATTTGTGTCTTTCAGTTTTAAGTTAAAAAACTTGTTCTCAAACTACTTTGTAAAAGTTTAGAAAAAGTTAGAGCTGCAAAATAAACAAGGAATTCTGAATAAATGTCTGACTTGCAAGATATGAACAATTCTGAGAAAAGACAAATATCAGAATTGAGAGAGAAAAAAGTTAATTCTGAGATGTAAACTTGAAATTCATGACAAAAAAAATCTAAACTGCTGAATATGTACTGCTTTCTGAGAAACATTAGAATTCATAAACATGGAACTCTATGTAAAAAGTCAGAACTGTAAGACATGAACAAAGAATACTGAGAAAAAACCTCAGAATAGGCGCACACAAACTTAAATCCTCAAACTTTTATCTTCCCTAAATTTGGGAGATAAAAAGTCACAGTTACTTTTATTTTTATTTATTAGCATAATCAAGCTTTCATATGAAAGTCATTATAAATATAAAGTACCATTATAAACATATGAAACTTCATAAAAACAAATAGTGGAATAATCTCAGCACACAAATGTCCTGCTGGCACAGAGGTCAGGCCAATTAATCCTATATAAAATATCACCAGTAGGTTTCAGTGTCAAGATAAAAGCTGTTCATCAAATTCTCATGAAACCTTAGCACCAGTGCAGCTGGAGATCAGAAAGAGATCCGCTTTTCTTTTTTCTTTGACTTAAACTAGTCAACCAGGAAGAATTCTAATCTCAACCGATCTGTAAATCGGCCTGATTATTGTCTGAGCTTGGACACAAAGGACACAAGGGATGATTACCTCCACAATCTCCTTGAGCTCTGTTTTGTCGATGCAACCGCTTCCATCCTTGTCATACATTTTAAATGTCCATTTCAGTTTGTGCTCCAACTTCCCTCGCAGCACTAGATTCAAGGCCGCCACGTATTCCAGAAAATCAATAGTATTGTCCTATAACAAACAAGAAGAAAATCTCAGGTTCATACATTTTATTATATTATTCATTCATTCATTTTCATTTTCGGCTTAGTCCCTTTATTAATCTGGGGTCGACACAGCGGAATGAACCGCCAACTTATCCAGCATATGTTTTACGCAGCGGATGCCCTTCCAGCTGCAACCCATCTCTGGGAAACATCCATACACACCCATTCACACTCATACACTACAGACAATTTTAGCCTACCCAATTCACCTGTACCGCATGTCTTTGGACTTGTGGGGGAAACCGGAGCACCCGGAGGAAACCCACGCCAACACAGGGAGAACATGCAAACTCCACACAGAAACGCCAACTGACCCAGCCGAGGCTCGAACCAGCGACCTTCTTGCTGTGAGGCGAACGTGCTACCCACTGCGCCACTGTGAGGCCCCTTTATTATATTAATTATATCATATTTTTATTTATTTCTATTAACCCTAATCCCCATTCATACTAATATTTCTTCTAGAAGTTACTTCTAGCTAACAGAGTGTTTAAAGAGGGTCAAAATTAAACATATATCCCAATATTTTGTAAAAGATCTGAAATCGAACGACTTACCCCATTTTTATCAAAAGCCCGGAACATGTTTTCTATGTAATCCGCTGCTTCCGGGTTTTCAGTAACACCAAAAAAGCTCTTAAACTCATGCATGAAGAGGGTTCCACTCGGACATTCAATCACAAACTTCTTATACCACTCCTGCAGTTCGGCAACATCAATCTCTTTTTCGTCCGAATCATCGCTGAGCCGCTGACCCATTACGAAAGATGAAAACAAAAACAAAAACACAAGCTCTGCTTCTCAACAAAAAATGTCCATGATCACACAGAGCTGCTTTAGTTTCCTGGAGTTCCTCCTGATCCAGACATCCCAATAAACCTTTAAGCTACTCAAACTGGTGATACAACACAAAAAAGACACTTTAAAGAAAAATAAGGGAGTTTAAAGTGTCAGTGTTTACCAAAGTGTAAAAGTAAACTCAGCCTGCCGGCGAAGGTGCTCTACTGGATTGGGATTCAGCACAAGGACTATTTTGGATCACATGACTGCAAGGGATTATTCATATCAATCCACGTCTGAATCAATTAGCTTGAAACAAGATCGAGAGCATTGCTATAATTTGTCATTTAGTCCACAGAGAGTTCCACTGTTCAGCTCAGGTTCAAGGGCTCCCTGAGGGTCCCATGTCAGAACATTAACCATGACCACACAATTTTTTACCTGTTCAAATTAAAATAGCCATTTGGGTTCAAAGAGACTAAATGTATCAGATCACTTTTTCACCTAATCACCAGAAAAGCTGCTCAAAATGGTTAAGGTAAAATAGTACTTTTTTTTTTGAATCAGGTCTTGCAGTTGGTTTGAGGACATAAAAAAAACAAAAAGTTACGCATTTTAAAATGTGTAGTAAAATGTATACATTAGTCAACATCTGAAGTGGATCAGAAAAGTTTTTCAAAATTGTCCTGAGGCAAGAATGGGTGTTGTTTGGTAATTTTAGGACAACTTCGATGAAAGGATTTGATCCACTTCAAATGTTGACTGTTAGTATTACAGAAAATGTGTTATAATCAAAGTTACACTCAAAAATAAATGTGCAAAAAGTTGTTTTGAAGTGATGTCACAGCAGGGAAAAGGTCTAAAAAATAAAAAACTTTTTCATATAGCGTGAATAACATTTAATAATCCAAAAAATGTTGTTAGGACGTTTTAGGACAATCAAAAGCAATAAAACTTACATTAAAAGAGTTAATGACAAACAGCATTTGGGACTCCAAAATGTTACTGGGAAAATGTAGCATTGGTTGAGGGTTTGGGATCTAATGGGGTACTTTGGATCTAAATTATCGAAGTCTCTCACTGGATATAGATCTTGACATACTCAATCCTGTGAATCATTCAGACTATCTGAGTCATAATCCCCTCTGCCCTTCCTATTAATAGTTTTTCAAAAATAGGATGCAGAGAAGTTTGCCCTAGTTTATGAGGGTGCTGCGTTTTGTCTGGACATGTGCTGCTTAGGACAACAATGAAAACGAAAATGCTATTTGTTGCAATGCTTGCACAAAGAACTTTAACATCATTTAAACCTTACATTTACATAATTAAATTTAGTTTTTATACACACTTTATAAACACACTTTGTTTTCACACTTTTATACACACTTTGTTTTTATACACACTTACATTTTATACAGAAAATTATTGTTTATTATCATTGATGGTGGATTACCTTTCACATCTATAAAAACGCACAAAAGTTTTATTAGGGGCAGCACGGTGGCTAAGTGGTTAGCACTGTCACCTCACAGCAAGAAGGTCGCTGGTTCGAGCCCCAGCTGGGTCAGTTGGCATTTCTGTGGGCGTGCTCCGGTTTCCCCCACAAGTCCAAAGACATGCACTATAGGTTAATTAAATAAACTAAATTGGCCGTAGTGTATGTGTGTGAATGAGAGTGTTTCCCAGTACTGGGTTGCAGCAGGAAGGGCATCCGCTGTGTAAAACATATGCTGGATAAGTTGGCGGTTTATTCTGTTGTGGCGACCCCTGATTAATAAAGGGACTAAGCTGAAGGAAATGAAAAGTTGAAAAGTTTTGAATGAATGAAAAGTTTTGAATGAATGAAAAGTTTTATTATTTAAATGTTCTTTACACTAAGAATAAAAAAGCTTATCCTCCATTCAAGGTTGTTTGGATAACCAATAATGATTGCTCTATAGGGGCTTTTGCGCCTGAAGAAAATAGTTCCTGTAACTATTGGCACATGTACCTGCTTTTTGCTGTATTTGCACTGCAGGAACTGAATATCAATTCAAGTTTGTTTGTTTTTATAGTTAAAGAATGATTTTTATTTAACCGTCTTACAACACATAAACAAAGACATTTTTGGTTCCTAAAAAACTTTAAAGAGAATGTTAAAAAAGTTTCATGTTAATAACCTAAATATTAATTTACCACCACAAAGAACCTTCTGAGCAATCGAAAGGTTTAGTAGATATTTCAAGTTCTTCGTGGAACACTAATGGCAATAAAGAACCATTATTTTTTTAAAAGTCATGGTATGCAAATGTATAACACACAACATTATAAATCATTTTTATGACCGTTCAGTGTCAGAGATTCTATTTTTAAAGTTCATATGTTATTATTTTTTAAAGCATTTACATATTGTTTTTGCAAAAATCCCATTTTCCGTGCCTGATTGACCCATACACTGCAAAAATGCTGGGTTCCATACAATCAATTTGTGCTGGGACAACATGAAGGAATTAGGTTCACTTATTAGTTTTTACAAATTAAAGTGGATTGAACATACAACAGTTAAGTTTTCCCAATTTGAACAATTAACAAAAATATTTTTTGAGTGTAAGGTTTTATAGTGAATGTTTAATGTATGCTCTACGACATATATTGCACAGATATACCCATATAACGAAATGTAGAATACTGATACAGTTTAGTCTGAACCGTTTTATCATGTAACATTTACTACAGACAGGGCCTCACGGTGGCGCAGTGGATAGCACGTTCGCCTCACAGCAAGAAGGTCGCTGGTTCGAGCCTCGGCTGGGTCAGTTGGCGTTTCTGTGTGGAGTTTGCATGTTCTCCCTGTGTTGGCGTGGGTTTCCTCCGGGTGCTCCGGTTTCCCCCACAAGTCCAAAGACATGCGGTACAGGTGAATTGGGTAGACTAAATTGTCCGTAGTGTATGAGTGTGAATGGGTGTGTATGGATGTTTCCCAGAGATGGGTTGCAGCTGGAAGGGCATCCGCTGCGTAAAACATATGCTGGATAAGTTGGCGGTTCGTTCCGCTGTGGCGACCCCAGATTAATAAAGGGACTAAGCCGAAATGAAAATTAATGAATTTACTACAGACGTTTTAGGTTGAAAATCTTCCTATAAAACCCCACAGAAAAATCTCAAAGAAAGTTTTGATGTCCTCCACAGAGCACTCTATTTTAAATGTTATTAAAAAAAAATCACAAACCTGTTTTAAACATAACAATGTTGCCCAGTTTCATTCATTACCTCAGGTTACAGCAAATAGTGCATTATATAATGACTGAATGAATCTGCTGGAGAAATTATGGCATCCTGTTACCAATAGTCTGCTTATAAGGCCACAATGTCAATAGTTCTGCAATGAGGTTGTATTACCTCGAGGAAAAGGGATTATACATGTGATATTAAAGAATAGGGCAGCACGGTGGCGGAGTGGATAGCACATTCGCCTCACAGCAAGAAGGTCGCTGGTTCGAGGCCTGGCTGGGTCAGTTGGCATTTCTGTGTGGAGTTTGCATGTTCTCCCCGTGTTGGCGTGGGTTTCCTCCCGGTGCTTCGTTTTCCCCCACAAGTCCAAAGACATGCGCTATAGGTGAATTGGGTAAGCTAAATTGTCTGTAGTGTATGAGTGTGTGTGAATGAGTGAGTGTGTGTGGATGTTTCCCAGAGATGGGTTGCAGCTGGAAGGGCATCCGCTGCGTAATACATATGCTGGAAGTTGGCAGTTCATTCCGCTGTGGCGACCCCAGATTAATAAAGGGACTAAGCCGAAAAGAAAAAGAATGAATATTAAAGAATAAAAATGCAAAGCAGCACACTGACGGTATATAAGATTTCATTATAATAATCTCTTTATATGTGGAGTGGAGAAGTGTTTGACTTGTTTGTCACTATAAAAAAACATTTTGGAATAAACAAGAAAGTACACATTGTACATTAGTGACGCATTAGTTAATGTATTTACTAACATGAAAAATGAACAATGCTTGTACAGCATAAATTAATCTTAGGTAAACATTTATTAATGCATTCTTAAAATCCAAAGTTGCGCTTGTTAACATTAGTTAATGCACCGTGAGTTAAACTATGAATTACTTTATTTTCATTAATCAACGTTAACAAAAGATGAATAAATACTGTAATAGTTGTATTTTTCCCTGTTTGTTCATGTTAGTAAATACAGTAACTATTATTATCTCATGGAACTCTATTGTAAAGTGTAACCTTAGTATTTTAGTCTTGCTACTTTAACATATTATGTTTAATTCAATCTCTGCAATAACTTAATTATTTGTGAAATATACTAAACTGTTTAAAAATTGTTATTTCAAGTCATTTTATTTTGTTTGTTTGCTGGAAGCACAAAGCCAGTAAAGGCTGCGTTTTGTCGGTCTGTGATATTTAAAGACCTTTTCCAAAGTGCTGACTGCATATTTCATGAGGATAAGCTTCTCTGGCCTAGAGCGATCCAGGACACTCATTGCACAATAATTAATAATCTTATTGGATTAATACAGGATGCAATAACAAATATGGAAAACAAGTATACAACACAAACTACACATACATTTGTAATGTAAAATAGTCTAAAAGCTGTTTCCTCATAGTTTAGTTTAGTTTAGCTTTTGTGCCATGCAACAGATAACGAATCTCTGTAATTACAAATCAATTACATCTGAAAACTATTCAGAGTCATAACAGCTCCAAATGAGGCGGTAATCAAGAAAGACTGATGGAGAACTGAGCGCTGCAGTGTTGTTCACTTTAAATAAGCTTAAATACGATTACAAGTCATAAGTGGATTTTAATATCTACTGTTTTAATAAACTGCCGAACAGTGTTGATTTTTATCTGTGACATTTTAAAATCATTCATCCCTGTTCTAATCTGGTATGATAAATCGGTTAGCAAATCTAAAAAACACAAATTTAGTTAAAGTTATATTTATACTCTGGCTTAAAAAATAATAAAAAATAAATAAAAATATTAATAATAATAATTTTCCCAGAGATGGGTTGCGGCTGGAAGGGCATCCACTGCGTAAAACATATGCTGGAATTGTTGGCGGTTCATTCCGCTGTGGTGACCCTTGTTAATCAGGGACTAAGCTGAAGGAAAATGAATGAATGAATGAATGAATGAATGAATGAATGAATGAATGAATAATAAGAAGAAGAAGAAGAAGAAAAAGAAGAAGAAATACTAACAGATGCCCCTGGGTGTCAGTGTAACAAAGGCTACTGTTTTGTACTGTGATTGGTTGATCATTTTCTTTTTAGCCTATATATAAAATACCTAACGGTGACTGATTTACACACAAAATATCATTTATAATTGTTTGGATGAAACAAGTGTACAGTCAGAAGGACTTTTGAGTATCTAACACAGGCTAATGCGATTACCAAGCTAAAAGTACCTCAGAATGATACAGTTCTCCGCATTAGTCAGCAAACTGACCGCGGGTGTCAACGTTATGCAATCAAAAACGACTCCATGAGGACAGTTATTCATTGGCCCTGAATTAAGATTAACGTCTGATCCAGTTGCCAGGGCAGAGAATAAACATCTCTTCTGTCTTTCATCTTACCTCCAAAAGCCCCTCACCCAAAACACACAGCAGGGAACTCGGAGTAATATTTCCTCACAGTACATCTCGTCCCTTTAATCAGAACGAGTAATAATGAAGCACATATACACACTGCGGGGAAATTAAAGAGCAGAAATTAGGATAAGTACAGACCGCTGCTGTTTAATTAGAGTATCAACAGTTACCTGCGTGCGCTCGGATTCAAGAGCTTATTATTAAAGTATTTTACTGTTTACTGTTAATTAATTTTTGATGCAAATTAATGAATTATTTGGCTACCTCCTTCATCTAATTAGGTGCACAGCCGGTTTGTATTTTAGGTTACTGAGGATAAGAGTTTGTGGAAAAAAATACATAAAATCATGGTGTCATTTAGACGACTGGCAGACCAGAAAGTTGTAAATCAACCCCCAACAGGCAGGAGAGAAAGAAAAAAAGACATCTTTAATCCCCGTCTTGCCAAGAGTTTATATGACATTTGAAGATGTTCTGCTTCATCCAAAATAAATGGAGGTGACATTTTTTTGGATTATTCATTTATCTTTGTTCAGTAAAAAAAAAAAATAGAAGACTATTCCCTCGGATAAACTCACATAAATTTCTTTGTGTCACATTGAGACTTTTTTCTATCCATCCATCCATCCATCCATCCATCCATCCATCCATCCATCCATCCATGCATGCATCCATCCATCCATCTATCTATCTGTCTATCAACAGATAGTGATAAATAAAACAAATCCCCAGCCTCTATTCATTATTTCGATTCAGCTGGAAATACTTCACTGTTTTTGTTCAATGCACTTCTGCACAAATCCTCACACTGTAACAAGTGTAGACACAATGTAGACAAGATGTACTGCAGGGAGCTTCAATGATTATAATGACCTTTGCGAGATCTAAGATGACAATGACAAGGTTTCAGTGATTAAAAGGAAAGAATTTCTGGATGCTTATTGAGTTAAGTATAAACAGAGGTCGGAGCCAGCTCCAAATGGGTGAGACTTGAGCTCCAATTGGGCTGTACAAATGTCCTAGTCATAGATTGCTTTATTTAATGTGTTGTGGACGACAAAGAGTCCAACCTATTGTGTTTTATTAATGTCTTTACCTACCCCAACCGTAAACCTACCCATTACAGAAAAAAAAGTAATTGTTATTGTACAGTGTTACAAAAATGATCCTATATTGATGTGCACATGCTTGGTAGCGCAGCTGTAACTTGTCTAGGTTTAACCCAGCCTACACATGGCAGAAGCCCCTCGCACTTTGAGGTAACCCAGCCTACTTGGAGCAAAAGTCCCTCCCACTCCGGGATGCAGTGATTTCTGGTGTGTTTTCTAGGCTATTCATTAATTTTCCTTTGGCTTAGTCCCTTATTTATCAGCGGTCGCCACAGCGGAATGAACTGCCCTGGGCTATTCAGTATTTGAAAACAGAAATGCTTATAAAATTGCTGTGATTGTCAAATCAATTAATTCAAGATCTCCATTTGCCATTGTGTAATGTTAACTACCACTTCTATTACAGTACAACATGTACAAAATACAGTGTGACTGAGTGAGGGTGGAAACTAATTAGCATATTCATAAATGTATAATGAACACAGCATTGGGAAAAACTATTCAATATCTTGTTTTGATTATCAGATATGTGGTTAAGAGATCAAATGAATGACTATCAAAGATTAAAAAAAGCCAATCACATCTCTAGCAATGTTTCAAATGACAGCATTACACACAATTTCAAGGAAGACACTGAAGCACACAGGATGACATAGAAATGTTCAAAGAGTTTATTACAGAAATCGCAGTAGAGGCACTACCTCACATATATAGGCACTGAACTACTGAACTGGACTCGCAATTTTGTGTCAAACACGGTTCAACACAATTCAGATTTCAATCCAGACCACGTTAACCCATTTAGAAATTTTTCAAGTGAAGTTCTCAATGCGATATGCAGCTCCATTCTCTGCTAGCATACAATGGGGGCTTTAACTGGTGCCAAAAGATTTCACTAATACTCTGTGCAGTTTATATATTGCTTTCTAAATATTCCTCACCCTGAAGACAGCGATAAAGGTGCTGCAAGACATTTTGGGAATACCACACTAAAAATATAACTACAATAGGACAGATATCACTGAAATAGGTGTCCTGAAAAATCACACCTGTGACAGAATGCGAAAACAATTAAGATAAAAAATATTCAAGGGGCGCCCACGCTGTTTTAGCCAATCAAAATCACTTGCCACTTTAGGATAAATAGTGGAATCTGTCAGTAAATTTGTACATTTGAGTCTCTGAATGATTAAGTTTCTGGTTGAATTATTATATTAGTGGAACACCAGCACTTACAGCACCTTTAAAGGGTCAATTCACCTAAAAATTCTGTCATCATTTTTTTCACTCTCTTGTCATTCCAAACCTGTGTTTCTTCTATAGAGCAAAAAGGAACTTATTTAATGCAATGGAAATATTTGAGCCCTGTGTATGAAAGCAAAAATAAATAAATGAATAAATAAAATGCATGTAATATCACTACATTTAGAAAACATAAAGGAAAGATTGTAATTTTATGCTCTTTTATCTCACAATTTTGACCTTTTCCCCTCATAATTAAAAGCAGAAATAGAGTAGAAGTAGAATTGTAAGATATAGGAGATAGATTAAAGCTCAAGGTCCTTAAGAACAAAAGTCAGAAATGCAAGTTATAAACTCAGAATTGTGTAAATAGTCTTTTCCCCAAATTTAAAAATATGCAATTCTGACTTAATTTCTCACAAATCAATATGAACCTCGCAAATATTTTTCTTTTGTCAGAGTTGTAAGATCCAAAGAAGTATTCCTAAGTTGCAAAAATAAACCTACTTAATAAAACTTTTCATAAATGTCTGAACTGTCATGTGATTAAAAGTCACAATTACCTTTTATATTTTTTCCATGGCAGAATCAAGCTTCCATAACACTGCATTTATAGAAAAAAGTATGTTGTATGACTTCCACACAGGCTTAGAATGACATGAAAGTAAATAACGCTAGAATTTTTCATTCACCCAGCTCCTAAAACACATACATTTGCTTGAAACATTTTCACTTTTACGTAAATCTTCACTCCACATCCATCAAAAGTCTAGAAATGAATAAATGTAGTCCCACCTCAACAGTGCTCATACAACATCAAATCTACAGTCCCACAGTTCTTCACAGAAAAATCGCGGAAAACAGTTACCTGTTTTTCAAAGTGTAACAACAGAGGTTGATTCAGTGCGTGGTCGACAACAGTACGCTCGAGGGTGAAACAGCTTTCACTGTGTGGATGTGTGCAGTGTAATCTCATGGGACATGGCAAGTTCCCCTGGGCCGCCCGCGTGTCTCTGCTCATCTGCCTCAGCGCGAAACAATCCACCATGGCAATATTTCACGTGAGGAAAAAAAACACAAACCAAAATTGTGTTTCCGGCTAAGGGCTAAAACCAAGACTTATCAGTCTAGATTAGTGATTATGCAGTGAGATCATGTGCATTCTGATAGATTTTTTTTGTAAGAAGAATATGCATCAGAAATATGCCAGAAATGCGCCAAGATTATTGGCACTGCGTGTTGAAGACTGTCAGAGGCCATCAGCTAGCACTAATACACCACTACATGATAGCACAACATCATAAAGAAACAACAGACCATCTCTACAGCTCCTCGGATTACCCATCACCTCACAAATCAACAAAACAAACAGATTAACCCACGAAACACTGGAGAAACTGCATTAGTTCAACAACCCACCACAGAGAATATTCAAAACACGAAAGAAGAAAACATGAAAAACCACTGCAAAACAACTGCTACTTAGAGTTTAGCTGATCACACGCTGCTGATCTTACTCCAGAGTGAATAACATGAAAATAAGAGTAAAGAACGAAATACATTTGAGCATGTTTGTGCGTTTAAAAAAAAAGAAAAGCCCAATTAATTGATGTCCCTTGAGTAATGTAAAGCACTGTGGAGAGGTCCACACCTAGGAAATAAAACATTTCGCACCTCCAGATATGAAAACACAGGCTCAATTCACCTCTCTGGCTCTCAGCTTGAGGACAAATGAATTCCGAAAACAGCCTGTTTAACATCTTGAGACATTTGTTTTTTTCATGAGAGTAAGGATGTTCAGCGTTTCCATTTGGTAGAGGCAGCAGAAATGAGTCTCAAGCAAAAGTGAAAAAATACTCTGCCAAGATGAGTCATGTGTCTTGTTGCAGAACTCACAGATGAGAAAAGAAAATAGAGGTATATTTCTCTCAGCATTATCTCTTTTCCTCAGATCATCTATTCACACGTTGTCGTCTCCTACGGTGCTGGAAGGGGCTTCAAATACAAACCTCTGTGACATTTAACCTCACAGAAAGCAAAGTGAAAATGAACTCGCTATTTGCAGCAGAGACTGCATTAATGACCATAACAAATAAAAAAATAAGGTAACACTTTAATTTAAGTAGCAATTTTCCCTATAAACAGGTTGCTTATTACCAGCCTATTGTTAAGATATTGGATGTTTATTAGTACTTATAAAGTACATATTCTGTATGATCTTATTCTACATCCCTAATCCTGAATCCTAAACTACCTTAATAAAGATCAATAAGCAGCAAATTCAGAGTTTATCAAGAGAAAAGTCATAGTGGTTAATCAATAGTGATTATTGTACCTTAAAATAAAGTGTGACCAAATATAAAGTATTATAATAAAAATATATCTTTTCAAAAGTAAATCAAATCTGACAGCTCATCTGCTGGTGTTGTCATTTCTTCCAATCCTCTGTTGTTTGCGAGCAGGAGGACTGTCTGTCATGGCTTCATACAGGCAGAAATATTTGTCATTTCCACTGTGATGTGATACATGAGATCAGCCTCAACCAGCAAAACACCACAGGTACCGGGGAGGAAAAAAATTTGGTTGTTCCTTTAATTTTGATGCTTCTAATGACTGATTCACACTTTACCGACAGACGCCAACCACCAAATTACAGTATGTCTCTTCTCAGACATTTCACAGCTCAACAAACAGCAACTGAACATGTTCGTTTGGCGAAAACAAGCACTGACTAATGCCAACAGATGTTGATGGTTAACACACTGATTTGCCAAAATCACATGAAGCGTTTGTTGCTGCTGGTCAGCTTTTGTTGGTGCAGTGTGAAGTGGCCTTAAAGACCCCCATATATTTCAAGCGAAAGCGAAACATTTTGAAAAAGCAATCAGGCCAAAATAAAGTTCAATTCAGGAGTTGAAAGAGCTTGCCATAGAAAACGTTTTGTAATAGTTAGCCTAAAGGCCCATTCACACTGGGATGCTTTTTGCTTGCGCTTTTTTCTACGTTTAACGCCTCGTAACTAAACAAAGAGCGCTAATGTCATTGTGCACACCAATGTGCAAAATGACTTTTAAAGAAACGCCTCATGCTCATTTTTTGTTTTGACGCACCGCATCAAAAGCTTCGCCACAAATCAGATTGGTACTTTATTTCACGTGCCTGGAGCTTTGCCTGGAAGTTACAGTAAAACAATCGAGGTGATCCCAGTTTCAGTTTCATTCAATGAACAAGATGATGCACAGATGAAAATCACCTGGGTTTGAATGGAGAAACGCATCTCGAAAAACATGAGCAAAAAGCATCCTGGTGTGTACAAGCCTTAAAAAAGCATTTAAAAACTAAGCAAAAAAATCCATTTTAAGAAGGAATACCAATGCAATTTTGTCACAGCTCAAGTTTTTAATCTAACACTGCAGGGAGGAGGGCATCAGAATGTTTGTTAATAGAATTTTATACTCCTTTCTACCCCTAAATAGAGAACAAAAAACTGAGTTTATCGGGGCCTTAATAGTAATTTAATGTAAGTTGATGAACCAAACAAATCACTATCTCAACCAAAAACACACAAACAGCCATTCGCACTAAAACAACGCTCAGTATGAATATGGATTATTATGGTCTTATTATGCCCTCAGGTGCCATATCAGCCCATAACAACAGGTAAGCAAACTGCCTGAGACCAGAACGTGATGATAATGGGAGCATGGGTGCACATACTTATAAAAACAAATAAATCAAACCCATGCTGATCCCTCATAGCGAAGCTGCATCTGAATTTAGTGCATCTAAGTCACTATTCATTGTGAATTCCTGACATGCTTGAGTTGTGTTTTCAGCATGTTAAATGAGCTCAGCGACCCGATACCCTTGTCAAATCAGTGAGGGCAAAACAAGACCCTTACAGGGCAGCGGTGAACAAAAAATGAGGCATGTGAGGTCTTACGTCAAGGGTTTTATCTCATCAAAAATTACAGGCAGTGCCATGAGTGTTCCTCTCTCGTCCTGTAAACGGGAACTACATTGACTCGAAACTACATTGACTAGATTTAATTCGCTTTTACCCCTGAAGAAACTGCTTCCAATTAAAAATGAATATCACTGCATGTATATTCCAGCTGTGAACACATATCTTGTGTTTAACTGGGTGAGCAATCTTTGAAATTTGCTTAGTTTACTTAAGTATTTATAAAACATGTCTAATAATTTAGTGTTAAGTATTTTTTTTCACGCTTTTTGTCAGACTTTCATTCTTTTCAAGCTTCATTGGTGTTAAAGGAATGTTCTAGGCTCAAAACTGTTTGCTAAATACTTTCTGTTAGTGCATTAGGTAGTAAAAATGAAAATGATGTTTACAGTAATGAACTTACAGTGGTCTGCTGGTGGGAGGGCATTACACTAGATTGATTACATCGATTAGGTTTCGAAAGAGTGATCGCTAAAATGAAACATTACACATGCTAATATGGAGCGAAAAAAGGTACACTACAAAAAAATCTCATCTTTTTATTATCCAGAATAATTAAAGGGTTATAGTATATTTAGTGTACATTAAATTAAAAACTTGTGATTTACTTTTCCTCAAGTTGGTCAAAACCCATAAGACTTTCAAATACAACAGGTTTCAAATGAAATCTGAGATTTCTGCACCTACATTTAAACTCTGCAAATGCTTTGTGCATACAACAAATAACTTGTATGCACAAATAAGACTTTAACAAGCAAATATTTACTGACTAAATATCACGTTACAAGAGAACCATGTGTTGTGTTTATGTGAACTGTAAAAACAGACATAATCATATTTCTTTTTTTAAGCACTCAAATCCTGGAAATACACACTTGTGCACTACTTTAAACAACAATAAAGGGACAAAATCAACTTAAACTGTAGGAAATGAAGCTCTACTTTTGTGTCCATAAAACACTGATGCACTTTTTACCGCAGGTTGACTTAAAATTTGATGTAGGTCTTGGAATATTTTACAATTCTGCATAAATGTGCATAAACAAGTCTTATGGGTTTAGAACATTTTCATTTTGGGGCAAACTATTTCTTTAATATGACCATGATATAACCGTCCTTTATTATAAATGCATTACTGCAAGCACATTTTTGTTTTCACCAACTGAGAAACACACTTATGTTATTGATAGTGCTACTCACAGTATGTCACAGACACTTTATACTTGGATGATTCTGAACCCAGAACATTCTTTTAAATAACCGTCAAGATTAACCACACTCTCATCTCATACTACAGTGAGGCATCAGTGATCCGCCGTTTTCCACTCACACCGATGCTCAGTTTCACACGTGCATGACTGCGAAGGTACAAAAACACAAACGTTCACGCATCCGCCTCCCATTTGTGAAGTCTCGCGTAGAGGATCCTCTGTTTGTCAATAGTACAAAAAGTGCTAAACATGCCACCCCAGACGGGCTGCGGCAGCGTGGTGGATATATGGCCCTAAGTTCCTCTTTAGTTTGCCAGAAAATTACCCTGCTTTGATACTGAAAAATGCAGTACAGTTCAAAGGCGCCTGGAGTGTTGCGTGTGCCTGTCTGTGTAGTTCTGCACATCTATATATGTGTTATTCAATATTCACTCTATTAATAATTATATTTATTAATACAGTGCTATAGTAAATATATATATGTATATAGGTTGGATTAATTATTATGTATTTTTTGCTTGTCTTACATCTCCAGTCCGTAACTCTTCTGCCCAGAGATGTGGACCGTTGTTCAAGCTCTAGTAGATTGTCTCCAATATTCAAAGTATAAAGCTGATGTGTCCTCTGAGGGAAAGTCTGTGAGTTATTTGTCAGAGACAAACACGTCAGCTTGACGTCAGAGTATGCGTGTGTGTGTGTGTGTGTGTGTGTGTGTGTGCTTGCAGAGCTTACACTTTGGAAAGTCCAGCATGTGAGGATCTGTGTAGCTGTTTATTTGTGTGTGTTTGTCAGATGGTCTCTTTCAAACAGAGGGCTTCCACAGCGTTGCTGGGACCCTGCGACACCCCTCCAATGAGGAAGAGCATGTTGGGGGTCTGAATGGAGGCACAGGAGCAGCGAGGGCTGGGTAAAGGGGCCACGGGTTCCCATCTCCTCTTCAGCTGATTATAACACTCCACTGATGCCAGCGGGGACGGCTGGTTACCTGACGGCACACAAAACAACAGTAAATCATGGTTAGAAATGTGTAAAACCCACAGATATGTGCTGAGGTTATCACAATGTTAAATACAGTTAACAATGGCTTACTTAGATTTAAATATTAAAATATATGGTTATATATATATGATAAGCTGCATATAATAGATGTCTATAACTATAATTTTAAAATTTATAATTAAATATAAAATAATTGATAATGGGATGTTGAATTTTTGCACAATACTGGTAATTGAGCCAAAACATAATATAGAATGGCTGTTATACCTTGTTTGTGCGTTATTTTCCAATAATTTAATGATCAGCCATGAGTTATTCTGATTACACCACAGTTACCACACTTCAAGACATCGTTCAGATGTTGTATTTCAAGACTTTTGGCAGGTTTTTACAAACAATGTAATACATTTTTGTATCATCTTAATCATTTCATATTAAGACAATGTATTTTTTGCAGCCACAAGAATTCTCATCCTGTAGATATTTGTTCAATCCTGTACATTGAATGCTAGTTTCCGAGAAGTATGAGAAGCCCTTTAGTTATTTCCCTTTCAAACTTTGTGTTTCGCAAAGCAGGTTTTAGAAGTAAAACAAAACCATTAAAGTCCTTGTTGTTACTTGAAAGAAAATGTGTCAACTGAAATAAAATATATATACATTTCAAACAAATAACTATTCTCCAAGTCTACAAGCCATTTCCACATTCATTGTTGCATATTTCAGCGTGATCAGCCAACATTTACAGGCAGATGCACAGAAACACTGCACATTAAACAGCCTCTCCAGCCATTCAATCCACACAATAACCTCCCCACATTAGCATACCACATCTACATCTCTCTCTCTCACACACACACACACACACTCAGACACACACACACACACTGCGGATGTTTCTTGCAGATGAGGCACATGCCACCTGGTGGGTTTTGGGACTAAAGCAGGTTTGAACAGGTGGCACCATGCAGATTTCTCCAAATTATGTAACTCATGCAGATTCTGTGGCTTATGCTTCAGGAAACTTTTCGTCTGATGTTGCAAAATAAATAAATAAATAAATAAATAAAAGCAAAGTTTCTGTGGTAACTCCTAAAGTCAAAGTGAACGATGGAAATGATCTCATCTTCCCCAGGGTCAGTTCAACTTAGCATTCCCCCCCACTCTTCTGCCTTCAGAATTCAGACCTAGATCAGCACACAGTATCTACCACCACTGAGTTAGTCAAATTGAAGTGCAGATGATATGGCTGGGCTGGTGCGCCGACTATTGTTATCATTATTTCCTGGCAGAACAAACACATGGGCGAATCCGCTGGCGGTAATCAGAAGTGTCACGTTGAGCTGTGCTCCAGCGCTCGTGTGGAGAGACTCTGTGTGCTGCTACACATCCTCAGGCGCTCTTATGTTCACACTAATACATATTGGTTAAAGCAGATTTGAAGAAGCTGCTTTTGTAAAGGCTGGATTTATCTGTGCTGAATAAATTCACTCCAATTCTCATCTGCACCCCAGCATTTCTTAACGGAAAGGACAATCGTACACATTCCATGGTTCTTTCTGATGGTAACTAAGAGTATATAAAGCTGAACCATCAACATACATTTATAAATGCTAAAAATCTATGTAAAAACAATGAAAACCACATATCTAAATTCCATAGCCTTTGTTTACACTGTACTTCATACTATATATACTAAATAAGAGTTACATAATATATTACATATATATTCATACTATATTAGATATAATATATATTCATTTTCATTAGTGAAAACCTGAAAGCAGTTTTTGCTATCATATTTGGATAATTGAACTATTAAAGCTTTGCAGGTTGGTGTGTTTTCAAATGATAAATTAAACTACTCAGTTCAATTATTTGTAAAAAAGGTTAATTTTAGCTGAAAAATGTTACATATTACTACTTATTACATATTATTGCTAGCATATTGTTGGTCACTAACACAAACAAACACTTAAAGAAATCCTATGTGCAAAGTGCACCAAGATCAGAGAACCTAAAGTATATAGTGAGATTCTGTATGAAAAAATGCTCTCTAATCTCTTTCTGGGTTTCTCTTTCTCAGGAGATTTAGAGCTGTTATCAGGACAAACTGAGGTTGCAAAAAGCATTGAAAAAACTATTTTGACCTACAATTTTGACCAATATGTTTTTTGAGAAAAATATATGAAACAGTTTTATTTCAAAGAATTGTCTAGTAATAATTCTTAATGAAGGATAAAACATTACAGATGTATTTTACCAGCTTTCTTCACTCATATTTATCAAGGATGCCAATAATTTTGACCACAGCTTGACAAAAACTACATTGGGGCAAAAGGGCATTCCTAATTGTGCTTTAATAGTTTTCACAGAATTGTCTAATTTAAGACACACGCAGAACAAAATGGCAAAACTGAAAATGGAGGAAAAAAGTAAATATTAAATATAATTTCTATCAATGTATTACCCTAGAAAATGGGGTCATACCACATTTTTTGATTGCAAGTACTGTTTTTGATTGCCAGTACTGGTTCTGCCAACAAGTATGACACATTCAAAGTCACTGAAGCCCTTTTTGCACAGGATTAGTATTATCTGGGCACACTGTATGATTTACAAAAGAACCCCCTTCAAACCTGATTTCATGTGGGGCATTTGCATGGGATAACTGCTGTGATGTTACTGAAATTTACTGACTACTCTCCCAGACAGAATATCACAGCATTCTATGATTCGGTTAAATGCTAAAAATGGAAGACAAATATCATAAACTGAACAATGTTCCTTACTATACACTGATATGCTTTCCATCTAATCATTATTTAGTTTTTGCTCTTCTGATGATAACTTCTGATGATTCAGCTTTCTCTTTCTGCAAATTGTATATGTGGATATGATCCAGCACCCACAATACTACCTTAACACTTTAACACAGCCTCCATTCACAGTGAAAGATGCACAAGAAAAAAAAATTATAGACAACCCTGCCAAATCCTGGCCAAGATACTGATTTGCACGGGATTAATATTATCACAGGGGCACAGTGTTTGGTAAAATAATGGTTTACTATACAGACATTGCCGATTCGCACAGTTCTGCAGTTATTACAAATGACTAGAGGTCATCAGATAATCCTAATCCCATGCCAATAGGCCTTTAAATCACCTTTCTTCATCATTCTGATGTTATGTTTAAACTTCAAAAGATCATATTAACCACATCTACATGCAAACTAGCAGTTTGCAAACATGAGTTTCAGTCATGTGTTTGACTGATTAGATATGTGCATTAACACGCAGCTGGACGAGTGTGCCTAATAAAGTGGCCAGTGAGAGAATGAGAGCAAATCAAACCAAATGTTCCTAATGTACCCTGAAAAATACATCCATTCAATCCTTGCTTAACACTCTGCATACTGTGGTAATACCTTAACTAATGAGCATAAATAGGTATAAATGAGTACATTTGAATGAGGCCACAGATGATTTAGGGACAAAGCATTTGAAGAGCAATTTCCTGAATATCATCTACAATATGGGCCTAATAGGAGCCATTAATTCTGAAAAGACACAAAGAGCCACAGGGAATGAAGCATCATCTCCTCTAGTTATGTGATTGTGTGAGTGTGTGTTTCTGTGTGTGTATGTGTGTGCACTTATGTCCATATGGCCTGAATATCCAACAACACCAGTTTGCAAGAAGAAGAGAAGAAAAAGTTAACTAAAAACTAAACCACTATGAATGAAGACATAAAAATATCTCAAAAACAGTAGCAGATAAAAAGATGTACGGCAAGAGCAGTAGGCTGTAAAAAAAGACACGCAACGAGACACTGCATGAAGGCGAATGAGGACAAAACCACAAGTGGTGGAGGAAAGAGCAAGCAGGTGATAAAGGAAGAAGTTCAGCGCTCAAACGTGAACGTTCTCACACTTTATGAATAATAAAAGATGCTCACGCACGTACACAATCCTCCATCGACTCCTGTGATGCCTGAAATTCTGTCTATTTCTAGACATGGGAAAAGATGAAATAAAAATATGCCATGTTTAATCTGCAACGCTCTGCCCTAAATATCACTTTTTTTGGGGAAGACGCAGGAATTTCTCGCCCACTCTTTGAGCTGACATTTATTGAAGAAATTTCTCTCTCTCTTTCCCTCTAGTAATGTAGCCACAGACAAACAGACCGGAAAGAAATAAGGCGGTATTTGAGACTGATATTCAGACCCTCCTCAATGGAGCGTAAAGAACAAAATGAACAAATGATTTGGCTTAAAGTCATGCCAGTCCAGGGAACAGGCTGTCATTGTTTCATATAAAGTTAAGCATGAGTTCGATTGACTTTCCAATTAAAAAACAAGTTCTGCTTATGAATGAAACCAGGGAATGTCAATCAAAGAGTCAATGACTACTGTTTCCTAAGAGAAGGTCGGACAATTTATGAAGTTGTTGAGATGTGGCCTGTAATTGTTGCAGCTGGTGTACTGTGAGGTAGTTTCTTGTTGCTAGGTGACATTAGCGCACAGGACTTATTCATGGATGCACATAAAGACCTGACATAATGAATCCATTTGCTTGATATGGCATTTTATTATGAGGCCATTTCTGCTGCAGGTTGAACTGAAAAAACCGACAGTCCTTTTGCTGCGCTTTGTGGATTTCTTTCCTTGGTTTTCGAAGCTGATCCTATTTGCATAATCTATTCATCATTGGTAGTTACTTACCGAGTCCTCCTGCAGCAATGACCCGTCCACCGAGACAACCAGCTACAAAGTCTGCCCGCTTCTCTCTCATACGACAGCTCCGCGTGGCCTTCAACCACACACCTGGTGAAAAACACATGACAGAGGTCAGAGGTCAGGGTCATTATTATTTTTTTTAAAACCTAAACCATGAAAAAGCATTTAATAATAGTAATAACAAAAACTAAATAAACAATAAAACTATATAGACATACAATAAAACCAATATACGGTGGAGATAAAAAAATAACTTTTTGAAATGATCTTAATGGGTAAATGAGCGAATGTAAGCACATTTCATAAGTTAATTGTACATGTAGTCATCTCGAACTGTCACAATACAGGCATCACGGTTTGGTTCATGTAATGTTATTAACTGCACTGTAAAAAATGCTGTAAAATTTACAGTATCACTGGCAATTTAGGTTGCCAGTATTACTGTAAAATTTAAAGTGCAGTGTAAATCAACAATTACAACTGGGCTGTAGTTTTACAGCTCAATTGTAATTGCTAATTTACAGTCCACTTGTAAATTCATTCATTCCATTTTCTTCAGCTTAGGCCCTTTATTCATCAGGGGTCGCCACAGCAGAATGAACCGCCAACTTATCCAGCATATGTTTTACACAGTGGATGCCCTTCCGGCTGCAACACAGTACTGGGAAACATCCACACACACACGCACGCACGCACGCACGCACGCACGCACGCA
>CAIGQW010000317.1:3424456-3443068 GCA_903798125.1 Danio choprae | reverse complement strand
AGGAATAAAGCGAGAGTGGAAGAGTGAAAGATGTGACAGCAGGACATCGGGCCCGAAGGCGACGGAGAAGCCCAAACTGTAACCCTCAGGCCTGCCCGAGTGCTAACCGCATGGTGGGGAGCAGCAGGGGTGACGCACCCTAATGCTAGGGTACGCCGCGACCTTAACTGTGCTACAGTCAAGCCCTCGCAGTGAGGGCAAGAACTGTCCGCGAGCACCGCCTCAACATGCCGGACCCCCAGACATGTGATGCAATGCTCGTGTCCGTCATCCGGGGAGAGGAAACGACCGCATCCAGAAACGCACGGTCGGAACGACATCTTGAAAAAGACGCGTTGCTCGACCGTGTTGCTCTCTTAGGGAACTCTGCTCTTTTAAAGAAAACTGCTCTTTTATTTTTCACGCCAGTGATACGCCCAGGGGACGGGAAACCCAGATCGACCGCCGCTTCTGCGTCTTCTCCCACACTGGTGAGTAATACTTTCTTAGTATCAGCTTGCAGAGGTTTGCTCCAGTCTCAGTGAGGCTCTGAAGTAACAATTCTAAGGCTCGCTTCTCAGCAGGCAGCTTATATAGCGTTAATGGATAAGCGCTGTCAGCTGTGGAGCTGAGCTCCGCCAATTCACTTGGCGTTCATTGGCCCGTTTTTTAATCTCCAGAGTGATTGGTCGTCTGACGTACTCCCATAGTCTGTAAGACACACGTTGGAGTTCCCATATGAAGGGGAACAAGATTTTTAGTTTTGGGTAAACTATCCCTTTAATTTAGACAATTTTAAAGGTGAGTTTCTCAGCATTTTAAACTATGATTATTTTGAACTCTCAGATTCCAGATTTTAAAATAGTTGCATCTCAGCTAAATATTGTCCTATTGTCAAATATATTGTCTAAACAAATAAAAGATAAATGGAAAGCATATTCTGCTTTCGGATGATGTATACATCTCAATTTCCAAAAAATTTTCACTTATGACATGTTTTGTGGTCCAGGGTGACAAATATATTTTTTGGCCTTTTTATTTTCTTTTGTTTGAGAGGACAATTAGGATTTTGACACATGGAGAAAGAAGAGAATTGGATCAGCAAACCCAGGTCTCCAGATGTGCAGCTGCACTATTTATCAAAATGATGTCCACTATAGGCTATTATTTTTAATGAATCATGTATTACAGAAAACTACATTACCCATGATGCAGTTAAAGTGATAATTCACCCAAAACAAAAATTCTCACCATTCACTTGTTCCAAACCTGTTTAAGTTTATCTTCTGCTAAACACAAAATAATTTATTTAGAAAAATGTTAGAAACCAGTAATAATTGACTTTTTTCCCCTATGTTTGTCAATGGTACTGGTTTCCAACATTTCTCAAAGAATCTTATTTTGTGTTCAACAGAATAAAGAAAGTCAAAAAGGGGTTGTGACAAGTAAAAGGTTAAGAAAAGGATAACAGAATTTTTCCTTAGGTTGAAACCACTTGATGGTGAGTAAATGATGAGTAAATTGTTTTATTTGTGGGTGAAATTTCCCTTTAAGAAAAGTGTCATCTATTATTTGGAAGTCTGAATTTGAATCTGTATCTGTCTCAATAATAAAAATATTTGTCTTCAGTTTGAACAAGCTATAGGCTAAACCTATACCATAAGTGTCAAAAGTCAATTTAAAACCCATATTTAGAACATTATTGCATTTACAGTTTCTCTAATAAAACAATCAATATAGTCGTTAATAATTATTCATTCATTCATTCATTTTCATTTCGGCTTAGTCCCTTTATTAATCTGGGGTCGCCACAGCGGAATGAACCGCCAACTTATCCAGCATATGTTTTAAGCAGCGGATGCCCTTTCAGCTGCAACCCATCACTGGGAAACATCCATACACACCCATTCACACACATACACTACGGACAATTTAGCTTACCCAATTCACCTGTACCGCATGTCTTTGGTCTTGTGGGGGAAACCGGAGCACCCGGAGGAAACCCACACCAACACGGGGAGAACATGCAAACTCCACACAGAAACGCCAACTGACCCAGCCGAGGCTCGAACCAGCGACCTTCTTGCTGTGAGGCGAGCGTGCTACCCACTGCGCTACTGTGAGGCCTATGTTAATAATTATTTTTATAACAAACACGTAAAATAAAGAGAAAATGGTTCTGCTTGAAACAAAAACTTTCTTTTAATAATTGTTTTTTATATATTTATTGAAATTTTATCTTTGTGCCTGTTGGATATTCATTCATTCTTTCTTTTTCTTTTCGGCTTAGTCCCTTTATTAATCTGGGGTCACCACAACGGAATGAACCGCCAACTTATCCAGCATATGTTTTACGCAGCGGATGCCCTTCCAGCTGCAACCCATCTCTGAGAAACATCCATACACACTTATTCACACACATACACTACGGACAATTTAGCTTACCCAATTCACCTATAGCGCATGTCTTTGGAATTGTGGATGAAATCCGGAGCACCCGGAGGAAACCCACGTAAAAACGGGGAGAACATGCAAACTCCACACAGAAATGCCAACTGACCCAGCCGGGGCTCGAACCAGCGACCTTCTTGCTGTCAGGCGATTGCGCTACCCACTGCACCACCGTGCTGCCTGTTGGATTCTAAGTTTACAATAAATAAATAAATCTATATTTATATTTGATTAAATTTTTAAACCTGTATAAGGAATCTTCGGCACACATAGTTTCAAACCTGTGCTTTGTAAATCAAGCACAATGGAATGAAAGCAGCATTTTGATCCCCACTGTGCATCTCAAATCCACACCCAGATTAATCGCTGATTGTCCTCTGCACACTCAGGAGACTGTGAGATTGATTAGAGCTGATCGATGGGCTTAATCCACAAGAGCAGTGCATTATATCAGTCAGTGTGATGCTGCAGTGGTGTGCTTTTGGAGTTTGTGTTACCGGAGCCGCTGGTTCGGATGACCCTTGTGAAGCAGGAGAAGAGAGCTAAAAATGAAGAGAAATGACAGGAGGGAATGTGTAAGGTCAGTCGGAGAATGAGGAATAAAGCGAGAGTGGAAGAGTGAAAGATGTGACAGCAGGACATTGGCGACAAGACCTCGCGCACCTTAAAAACCTTCAGGGAGGAGGTTTGTATGAAATCCTGCATTGGTGGTACACACAATCCCTTTTTGCATGCTGTTACTGTGAATAAGAATGAGGGATCCAGCATTGTTGCCAATGCCACACTCATTCGTGTACAAAAGCCCCCAGAACACAAGCTGACAATAGCAGGCGTCACGCTTAATGAGTGAACACAGTCTGCCTGTACAGCACTGCACACTGTGCTGAGGTAATGAGTCTGTGTTTTCACAATGAATGTGAGAAGATGTGTGCTTTTACGTCTACAAAAACACCTACTGAAGATACCATTGTGTCAAACTGAGCCAATTTTTTTTTTACATTTGTCAACTGCATACATTACTTTTTTTTTTAAACAAAATATTACACACCTTTGCCACCTCCATATTCGAGTCAGTCATTTGAAATATTATACAGCTGAGTGGTGATAAACGTTATGAGGGACAGCAACTTCTGCCTGATGAAGCCTATACAGTGTAGACATCATTTTATATTCTGCATGGGCCAAAAATATGATTGTTTGACTCATATTTGCATACAAGAGTCTAAATGTGATACAGATTTGATCACAGTTCAGTAAATAAGTTAATGTTTTATTTTAGTTTTTCCCAAATGAAAATTTTACATATAAATAAATGAATCTCTAATCAACACACAGTAGTGTTTCCTTTATGAATGAATCTGCATTTTTAACCAACGAGTGAATGAAACTTTTATATAAAGAGCTACTTACTGCAATACTGAATGATTTAGTGAATGAAAAAAACAAATCAATGACTCATTACGTTACTGAACCTATTCATTACTTATATTTTCAAATAAATATATATCTTGTTGAAGACAAAATTATTAGTCCTGCTGTGAAATTGTAATTGTAAACCCCAGTGATGTTTAATAGAACAAGCCACATTTTCCCAGGACTTCCTACTATACATTTCCTTTAGAGAAAGTATTATTTATTTTAAAAACAAATTGTAAAAACTTTAACCTGCTCAGGTTAATATTATTAACTCCCTTAGTCATTTGTCTCCAGATTGGCTACAAAACTAACCACTGTTGTCCAGTGACTTGACTAATTAGCCTATCTTGCCTAGTTAACCTAGATAAGCCTTTCAACTGCACTTTAAGCTGAATATACATGTATATCAACAGACAGACAGAAAACAATATTCTGTTATCATTTCCTAATCTTCATGTATGAAACCAAAAACCCAAATGAAAACATGGGTTTTGAACAATCTTGTTTTCCTCCAATAATTTCTTTTCAGCTGAAGAAAGAAAGTCACATATCTTATATAGTATGTGGCAGAGTACATAATCAGGAAATGTCCATTTTTGTTTGAACTATTCCTTTAAACACAAAGTCATAGTACAGACTTCTCATTTGTTCATTTCTTAGTAAATGTATTTTCACCAAAGCAGCATGCAGCAAGGTTATGGTGACCGTTCAGAACAGCACCTAAAAATCACAAAAGAAGTTCTTATTACTGGCTCTTTGTAACAACAAGAAAAACAGGACTTTTATTCGCCACAGCTGGCTTCAGCTCCATCACTCACAATCCAAGATTCAGAAAAAAATCTGCTACTGGCCACAGGACGGTACAGCAACATTTTCAATAATACTGTAAAAGATGCGACAGTCTCCAGTGATATAATATCAGTAATTCATTCATTTTCATTTCGGCTTAGTCCCTTTATTAATCTGGGGTCGCCACAGCGGAATGAACCGCCAACTTATCCAGCATATGTTTTACGCAGCGGATGCCCTTCCAGCTGCAACCCATCTCTGGGAAACATCCATACACACTCATACACTACAGACAATTTAGCTTACCCAATTCACCTATACCGCATGTCTTTGGACTTGTGGGGGAAACCGGAGCACCCGGAGGAAACCCACGCCAACACAGGGAGAACATGCAAACTCCACACAGAAACGCCAACTGACCCAGCCGAGGCTCGAACCAGCGACTTCTTGCTGTGAGGCGAACGTGCTATCCACTGCGCCACCGTGAGGCCCCTCTTAAAGACAATTGCAATAGAAAAAATAGTTTACTATGTCATTTCAAAAATAATCTATTTGTGTGACAGCACTGAGCGAATACTTTCACGCAAGCAATCTGGTTCTTTCTCTTTAGAGTGATTGGATGTGTTTGATGCAGCACAAATTCTCATATGCAAACAAAAAAGCATGTGCATATTTATGCAAAACTAGCTAAGAGCTAAATGTCGCGCCACAGTGTTGCTCTAATACACAAAAATCTCTAATTAATGCAAGCTGAAAGTGCACCAATTGAACTGCACGTGCAATTATGAGTCACACTTAACAGTATGTTTATGCATAATATGTTAATATGCATGTTAACATACTGGTTGATCAATCATATTTGCATAAGATTAAAGAAAGCTAACCAGGAAAACAAAGTTTCAAACAAAGGCAAAGGAATTAACAGAAAAATGATGTGAAAGCATTAAAGGTGACAGGAAGGAGGCAATCAAACTGTGTGTGACGAAAAAACTAAGAAATAGGACAGAGAAGGAGACACAAACAGGCTATGATTACGCTTTGATTCTTCTAAAATGTCAAAGGCTCTTTGTGTGCACTCTCACTTAGCTCTGACAGAAAGAGAGATAAAGAGAGTCATCTCGACTCATAAATACTGGCAGATGGACAAAGGAGCTGGCCAGAGGCTAATCAGATGTTATGGGCAGTGATTCTCTGGTGTACACTTCACTTTCATCCAAAGCCATTTGGTTAATTGATTTGACATGTTATAAATGTTTAATATGTGCAAATGCAGTACACATTTTTCAGTGGGATCTTTGGGATTTATTGAATCACACTAAAAAATTAACAAGCTTGTTCACTTATAAATTGTGTCCTCATGTACTAACCTTCATTTGCTTTCTTTAGTGTTTTTTTGGAACGTTTGAACTCTTTTACTTGCCATGTTTTCCATTTAATGACAGCGAATGTGAACATGGGCTGTTGAGCTCTAAAATATTTAATGTTGTTCATATATGACATTGTTCTGTGAATTACAACTTTGGTCTTGCAAAAAGCAATCATTCAAAAGACTTGTAGAATAGTAATGTGGCCGAATTTTATAATGATCAAAAATAAATCTGATTAGCGATTGCTCGTGTCTGCGATTGCTCCATCAGTCATGTTACCTTAAACAAGTGAATAATTCATTCATTCATTCATTTTCATTTCGGCTTAGTCCCTTTATCAATCTGGGGTCGCCACAGCGGAATGAACCGCCAACTTATCTAGCATATGTTTTACGCAGCGGATGCCCTTCCAGCTGCAACCCATCACTGGGAAACATCCATACACACCCATTCACACTCATACACTACGGACAATTTAGTTTACCCAATTCACCTATAGCGCATGTCTTTGGACTTGTGGGGGAAACCGGAGCACCCGGAGGAAACCCACGCCAACATGGAAAGAACATGCAAACTCCACACAGAAACGCCAACTGACCCAGCCGAGGCTCGAACCAGCGACCTTCTTGCTGTGAGGCGAACGTGCTACCCACTGCGCCACCGTGAGGCCTCAAGTGAATAATGCATTTCTATATTTTGCATATGACAATATGGCAAAGGACAGATTTTGCTGCTTTTGGACATACAGATAACCCAAGATGACATGCAAATGAAAAAATAAAAAAAAACAACAGTAAAAACATACTAAAGTTCTGCTCAAAAATGGTATGCAATCAATTTGTATTATTATAATTTCCATAATTAACCCTTTTTGCACATAATGACTTGCTTAAATAAATATGCTTACTATAATTGTTTCCACAGCCTTCAAATTACACAGGACAACAGTATTTCAATTCATAATAAATAAAACAATGAGATTTTTGCTAAGTAATAATTTTGGGAAATTTCCACATTTATCAAAGAAATAATACACAAATTCATCATGCAAAATACTGTTAGTTACACACCTACATTTGTTTTGCTGTAATTTTGTAGCCTAATAGCATTGTCATTAAGAGTGAGTTGTACATTCTTCAATGTTTCTACTTTTGAAGCAGTAAAGGTCTTTATACACTATTTTTCAGTCAATAGTACCTTTAAAGACCAATTTGTAAATTACTTAAAGGGATATAGCTCACCCAAAACTGAAAATTCTGTCATAACTTACTATTTCAATTATTCATTCATTCATTTTCATTTCGGCTTAGTCCCTTTATTAATCTGGGGTCGCCACAGCGGAATGAACCGCCAACTTATCCAGCATATGTTTTACGCAGCGGATGCCCTTCCAGCTGCAACCCATCTCTGGGAACATCCATACACACCCATTCACACTCATACACTACGGACAATTTAGTCTACCCAATTCACCTATAGCGCATGTCTTTGGACTTGTGGGGGAAACCGGAGCACCCGGAGGAAACCCACGCCAACACGGGGAGAACATGAAAACTCCACACAGAAACGCCAACTGACCCAGCCGAGGCTCGAACCAGCGACCTTCTTGCTGTGTGGCGAACGTGCTACCCACTGCGCCACCGTGAGGCCCACTATTTCAATTACCTTTTTGAATTTCATTCTTCTGTTAAACACAAAAGGAGTAAGCTGGAAACCTTTAACCACTGACTTTTAACCACAGTTTTTGTTTTTCCTATATTGAAGTCAATGGTTACAGGTTTCCAGCTTTCTTCAAAATATCTTCTTTAGTGTTCAACAGAATAAAGAAACTTATGAATTGGAGGGTAAGTAAATATATAGTAAATTTCCATTTTTTTGGTGAAATATCACTTTAACCATCCCAGTGAGCTCTTCACAATACCTATATAGCTTATACTGTATATATACAGCTTGGATTATAAACTAAAAAGCATTTGTGAAGTCAGTTTACCGTGCAGCCTGACAAATCTGAACAGATTAAAAATGCAATAACCGTCATGCATATTGCATTATTCTGCTTGTGTTTTGGAGGAATTCCCTGAAATAAAAAGCTTTGGAGTGTTTGAAAAATAAAGCCAGAAAAGCCGTCTTCACACAATTTGAGCATAGCCTCGGTCTATAATAAACCATCCAGGAAGTAGATGAGGAATATCCTATTCTGTATAATTTGTTTGATATTAAGTGATAAACTGGCTTTAAACAGGGCTTTCATTGGAACACAGCAGCGATCTGTAGGGGTCAAGTGCTGCCCTTTAGACAGACTTGTGGGATTGAGGAGGCTTGAGGAGATTTGTAAGCCATATGGAAGAGAAAAGAGCCAAACAGACAGGAGTTTTCAGCAAATAACACTGAGACTAAGCTCTACCGGTTTTTGCCGAAGACACTGATGAACTCTGAAACCAAAGTCAACAAGCGGAATGAAAAGGAAAGACAGATAAGGAAATACAATTGTGTTAAGTAAAATTAGACAGGGAAAAACAAAAGAAGTAATCCAACAGCACACAAAATAGATCGATTCATTATAATTTACTACAGCAGCACTATTAACATGCAAAGTACACATGGGGGAGTTTTTACGTTAACATCTAAGTCTAATTAAAAAATTGGTTGTACTTTACTTTGTTATTGAAATATAATTTATAAGGGCGGCACGGTGGCTCAGCACTGTTGCCTTAAAGCAAGAAGGTCGCTGGTTCGAGTGCCGACTGGGTCAGTTGGCGTTTCTGTGTGGAGTTTGCATGTTCTACCCGTGTTGGCGTGGGTTTCCTCCGGGTGCTCCGGTTTCCCCCACAGTCCAAAGACATGTGGGACAAGTGAATAGGGTAAACAAAATTGGCCATAGTAAATGTGAGAGTGTATGAGTGTTTCCCAGTACTGGGTTGCGGCTGGAAGGGCATCCGCTGCGTAAAATACATGCTGGAATAGTTGGTGGTTCATTGCGCTGTGGCGACCCCTGATAAATAAGGGACTAAGCCGGAGGAAAATGAATGAATGAATGAATGTAATTTACACAGTGGCTTTCATAAATTGTTTTGTGACGTTAAAGAGAAACATATAAATCTCTATTTGAATGTATTCACTAACGGTCAATATTAGTGTAAGTACCCAGATGAGCCAGTGTTATTAGTTTCAACGGTTGTTATCTGAGATTGTTACAAGGCTGTCTGGAATACTTGATTCTCATTGGTCAGTCGCAACATTCCAAGGTATTTTATTCAGAGATAACAACCGCTATCTATAATATGTATCTGCTTGTCTGCTGTCTTTGAATGTTATTCACTGTTTGTCGCCACCTTGTGATCGATTAATACATAGGTTAGTGTATGCTCCATTTAGCCGTATTTGTTTCTGTCAGCTTTGCCTTTAAATAAATATTTAATAAACCAATGTTTTGTGTCAAGTAGCCGTGTAATAAGCTGGAAAAGTACATCCAGGCGGTTGTTATCACAGAATAAAGCCTTTCAGTCTTATATAACAATAAGCCAATCAGCCTGTCTGACTTTATTCTGTGATAACAACAGGCTGTATGCACTTTATCCTTTACATAACATATCTTTGAATGTCGTGATTGACCAATCAGAATCAAGTGTTTCAGAGAGCCAGGTAATAATATGGCGCAACGTACCTCCAGGCAATTTATACAATTCAATTTCAACAGGTTGTTTTTCTGAATAACAACAGCTGATATTTTCTCAGCTGCAGAATATGAAACAACAGGTCAATATTTGATCTAATGACGTGATTGTGATCACAAACATTTCACCTAAGAATTTTGTCTTTCTTTGAGCCCGCAGGAGATCTGTTCAATCATGAGAGCTGAATAAAGCGTGATTTCTCCTGGTTGTCTGTGGATCTTCATTTTGACAGAAGGCTCTCTCCCTGAAGCTTCCTCAACGCAGCGCCACATAAAAGAGCAAGCGGAGGCTTGTTAGAGCGGAATCATTAGTATGAGTGTCCTCTCCCTGCCTGTTTCACAGCTCTCCAATTCGCCAAGGAGAACATTCCTTTTTTATGGCTTCATTATTTAGTATATTGTTCAGCACTGAATTCCTTTCATTTAAACCTTTGCTTTAACCGTAATCTCATTCTTCTTATCATATTCAACTCCTTTGGCTCCTTCTAAAATAAAACATTTACATAATTCAATTGTTGAAGCTTTTCTATGCAATTAAATAAGCGTGAGCCTTCTAAGCAAAACAATAAATAGTTTTGGTCTAATAGTCCCTTTGTCCGAATTAATTTAGTTATGCCTACTAAACGCAGTGAAAATGAGAAGGACTGAGCGGGATTTAAACCCGGGGACCATATCACTCTAATTTAACACAATTTTAATGCTTTCTGCAGGCTTTTGAAAAAAATATTATAATTTATGACAGGGGTCTTTGTACGGAGCATGTAAAGGTACAAATGTTAGTACAAAAAAACTTGACACTTAAGTATAAGCAAATACAGACACAAAATAGAGATTTGAGTTTATAGATGCTTATACTACAATATTTAATACATTTACTGCATTAATATTACCGTAACACTATTAAATAATATAAATACTGTATCAATGGTGCTACTGATAATTTAATCCTCTGGATTTATTTATACAGTGTAATAATGTTCGCGCCCACCTGGCCGCCGGGAAGGAGGCGGAGAACCGACGAATTTTTATAAAATATTTATTAATTAAAGGGACGGTAGCTCCTCACGGAGACTGCCGTCTAAATCAAAACAAAAGGAAATAAAACATAAATGTCCAGGCCTGGACCTCTCTCGGCTTCCTCTGCCTTCGTTCCTCCTCTTATAGTCCAGAGCTCCTTCCGTGGGATTTGAGGCCGGTGTGCGCTGCACCTGTAAGCACTTTGGGCCTCGGCCTCATTCAGTTCCCACGGCTCTCGGCCCCGCCCCGTCACCACATACAGTAAATGCAATCAGTTACTGAGCTGGTCTGAATGAAAGATTGAAACCATTATCATTAGTTTGACTAAGTTTTTATATTTTCTGTTTTCACAGATATTGTTGTTACTCTAATTTTTGTGTGTTTGTTAAATGATAAATGTGTGTTGGATAAATGTAATTGTGTGTTTAATAAATGTATATTTAATACTGAATTTAATTTGACTAATCAGAATCAATTATTTCAGAGTGCTGATAAAAAAAAAAGAGTTATTTTTTAAAATGTTTTTAGTGAATCAATATTGTGAAACACAATGTGACAGTTTACTTCACACAGAGCTAAAGAGTGCTTATTTTTAATTGCTAACTGAATTAATTACAAATACTAAATAAATAATTTATTTATTTATTTATTTATACTTTATTTAAAGTATAAATAAAATAAATATAAATATTAGATGAAAAACTATAAAAGCTAAAATGGAAATAATTGCTAAATTACTAAAACAAAAAAACTGAAATAATTCAAATGTAAATATAAATGTGAAATAATAAATACAAGCAATAAACTACTAAAACGTCAACTGAAAATTTAAATAGAAACTAAATATTTGAAAAAAATGAAAGCTAATTTTCAAAATTAATGAGTACTATAAGAGTTAACAAATAATACTAAAATTACACTATACTACATTACATTATACAAAAAAGATACAGCTGTCTACTGATAGCATTGCTTGCCTGAACCGGTCCATGCAAATCAGTTAAAGTTTACCCTATTAAAACATATTACAAATGCTCATCGAGATATATATCTGTAAATTTCCTGCATCATTTGAACATTTAATAAATTACAGCTGCCATGATCAATTATATAACCATCAACAGCTCTTACCGTACTTCTGTTTAACATGCTTGCTTGATACAATAACAATTTCACAGAGACTGAACCGGGAATTCTTCATATAAGATGCAATCAATAAAAAGCCTACTTTACATAAGAGTGTTTACACTGAAAGGAAATTTAATTCCATCACTTAATTGACATGCTTTGCAAAGGAACACCACAAACTAATTAAATGAATTTAGACCCAGTGGGTTCCAGTGACCAACAACTCTTATCCCACAATCCTGCAATCAAATATTTTTCAGACAATGACACTGATTTCCTACCTACTGTAGCTCATATCTGACTCTTTCTTCTTACATCATTTAGCAATAATGACCGCTTGATTGTACATTACCGCTTACAAATTAAACTTACATGCATGCGATATCAAAGCTACAATGCAAAACAATGCACAATAATTCCTCTCCATTGTAATGCAGGACAACTCATAAATACTCAAAGGCACAGACGTGTGGTCCTGTGTGTGCTGAATGGGGACATTAGAGAGCAGTAATGTGTAATTGAGGATATGGGCAGTAAACGTGGGCTGGTAATTACACTGGGCGGCTTTTCTCTATGGCCTCTACAGTAATAGCTAAAGTGATAATGGAATTAGTGATTGCCACTTACACAAGAAGGACCGACGCTATAGCCTCCATTAACCGTACGCACACGTACAACAGCACATGGCATTTAAATGCAAATACATCCTATTAAAAGGAATAAACTGAGCAGGTTACAACCTGTCCCGCTCGCAATATTCCAGGTGCTTTTTATCTAAACAGCTTCATATTTCAGGAAAAAGCACGTAGGATTTAAAAAGGCTGGTGTGTAAACATCCAGGAACCTTTTTACTTTTATATTGATTTTTTTTCTCCTTCAGCCCTTCAATGTTTGTCCCTTTGCCTGAGTGTAACGGATAGAGACATTCGGGTAGCAGAATATCATTTAGGAGGTCAGAGAGAACGACCTTTATAACAGGAGAACAGATCAGACTTCATTCAATGTCCTGAGTGTGACAAACACGTTCCAGCACACACTCAAAGAAAATAAAATGAGAAAGCGACAGAAGATGAGAGAGAGCCAGTAACATGTATCTTTTGTGATAAGGCCCGGTGGACCCGTGAGGGTTTAGCTATTTATGTGAAGATGAGAGAACACTCTTATTTTTGTTAGTGCAATTAAAAGCTCCTCGAGTGGTGCCCCTGGGATGGGGGAAATGGTTCACACAAAACAGAGAATTACGGTTTAATTAAATGCCAACAAGGCTGGAGAAAACCAACACAGAGGAGCGTACACAGCGGGGGTCAGAAGTTTCAGAGCGCCAGTAAAAAACGCTTCTACACTCTTTAAAAAATTATGTTTTGGCTAAAACAAAAACAAAACAACAACAACAACAACAACAACAACAACAACAGATTGCATCAATCGTGTTGACTTACGACAACTAAAATGAAATTATGTTCAACTAACAAACTTCAAAGTTTGATTTAAAATATACGTTAATTTAAGTTGATTACTCAAAAAAACAACATAATTTGTTTCAACCAATGTTTAACATTTGTGCACTGCTCTGCTCTGCATTATGTAAAAAAAATTACAAGAATGACAAAAAAGATTTTCAGACTGGTCTGCCTTCAAGCAGCACTCAAAATGCTTGAGACATGCTCGCGACAATAAAATTGTAGTAGATTTACAGTTCCCCATCATGGGAACTCCAACGTGTGTCTGGAACCAGACATATAGGAGTACGCCAGATGACCAATCACTCTGAAGAGTAAGAAAGCGGGCCAATGAATGCCAAATAAATTGGCAGAGCTCAGTTGCACAGCTGATACTGATTAGTCATTAGCGCCTATAACAGTGCCTGCTGAGGAGCGAGCATCTAGAATTTTAGCTTCAGAGCCTCTCACAAGAATGAAGACACACTATCTGCCAACCTGATTTCAAGACTGAAACCAGTTTACTCACCAGTGTGGAAGATGCAGACCTTGGAGAGGTGGAGAATTGTTCTTTCCCCGGTGGAGGGTCGGGCCCCCCTTCCCACGAATAAATGTAGCGATCCGAAAAAAGCAGCTTTTCCTCAATCTGGGTGTGAAAGCACAATTGCTGCCAGCACTCAGCTTTGGTGCACTTCGCCACAGGCTTGAGGGCGCCAGAGGATGAGCTCCTTCTTCAACCTCCAGCCTCTCTACGAGATCCTGGAAAGAAGGTAAGAGTCAATCTCTTATTTTCAGCTCTTCCTCGGGAGACTCTGCTTCCCGGGGTGAGCACTCCCCATCCTGGAGCTGCCCCTCCGCGGGTACGTCAGCAATCGTTCTGGTGGTGCTGCTCGTTCGCATTCCGTCGGCCGGGTTAGTGCTGCTCAGCCCGTCTTAGTAGCTCACGCGGACGGTCAGACTCGGCAATGCGTTTCAAGTCGCTGTCGGCCTCCCGAGTTCCCTGTCTCGCGTGAGAAGATTGTAAGATTGAGCCGGTTCCTCCAGCCGAGATGAAGAGTGGGTTTACGCCCCCACTTCATCGTACCCAGAGAGCGGTGGGTTATACTAATCCTATCTGCGCGTTTTGATCTGTCATCTGTTCAGGGTGCCGATCAGGATGCTCATGCAGAAACGCATCCCCCAGTGCGTCCGTCCGTGGAATTGGTTGCAGCTATAGACCTGAAGGACGCTCACTCCATGCTCACTCTCTCCCTCCTTATACTGTGTTTTTTTCCGGTGTGCAAAGGGGACCAAGCATGGCAGTAAATGGTCCTCCCCTTTGGGCTCTCCCTGTTTCCATGTGTGGAGGATGCCCTGTGCCTGGTTTATTGACTGGTTTATTTTTTCAGGTCTTTGAACTAGTCAATTATGCACAGGGACCTGGTGCTCCGGCACCTCGGCCTGTTAGGGTTTCGGGTCAACTGAGAAAGAGCAAGCTGGGCAGAGCTTCTCTAATCTCAGGTTGGAGCTGGACTCCGTCTCTATCAAGGTGCGCTGTTAGCGCGCCGGGCTAGTACTGCCCTGTCCGATTAATTCGGCAGTTACAGGGATCTCATTGAGGTTTTCAGAGGCTCCTGGGGCATATGACTTTTGTAGCCGCAATCACGCCGCCCAATTGTTCACACGAGACCACTTCAGCGCTGGCTTCTTGATCGGGTCCCCAGATGGGCATGGCGCGCAGAGACGTGGGGTGTCTATCACCACGCTGTGCCCTGGGTGCCCTTAGAACAAGTGTCCAGTCACGCTGTCACTCTGACAGAGGCTTCCACTACAGGCTGGCAGGCTGTGTGTATCGAGCACGCAGCAGCAGGTTCGTAAACCGGACTTAGGTTGCGTTGGCATTCAATTGCCTGGAGCTGTTGGCAGTGTTTCTCGCTCTCCGCCGTGTTGGTTAGGACGGCCAGCATGGCTGCGATCACCGTTTGGGTAATGTGCGCTACCGCCGCATGTCTCAGCTTGCTCGCCATCTGCTCCTCCGGAGTTATGCGGCTAAATAGCTGCACGCCAAATGAATTGGCATAACAGTGCTTATGGTTAGGTCCGTTGAGCCACTCAACTCAGTATCTATAAGTTTTCTGTCCATGAAGGTTAATATTTTTAATATTAAAAGTGGTAGTGAGCCTGCAATCGCTGTCTGCGGAGGAGGCAGACCCGGCCCTTTCATTGCTATATCCGCGCACTGTGCTTAATGTGACGTGTAGAGCATACGTCTTTAAGCAGCTCTTTTCTGTTATGATCGGCAGAAGGGAAGTGTTGTATCAAAGCAGAGCTTGGTCCATTTTATAGTTTATGCCATCGCCATCGCCCTCGCTTCATGGGCCAGGGCGAGCTGTGTCCGGTGGGAGAGAGAGCACACACACAAAAAAACAAAACAGCGGTGCCTTCTTTTTGGCGAGAGTATCACGAATTAAGCAGAGCTGCGGGCCGGGCGACACCTAAAACATTTCGCAAGATTTTATAATCCTGGAATGGACTCGGTTTCTTCTCGATTACAGGGTTACTCCGGTCAATCGGGATGAAATTAAGCTTGGTGTCAAAACGCTTGCTGCGCCATGCTCCCCAACCTGGAGATACGTGCACCTTTTCTATTCCCAACGTACTGTCGTATTTTAAAATCCCTAGTCTATATTAGCTAGGTAAAAGCACATTACGACCGCTTAAATTTTCTAATTATTCCCTGTAATGGTAAATAAAGGGCCTAGGGGACATTGGAAGGTTGCGCTCTTAGTGATGCTTGTGCGCTCACACTATGCTTGGCAAACTTCACATCAGGAGCGTGACAGGCTTAGCTGCTGTGGCGTTTTCCATATACTCTCCCATATGTCTGGTTCCAGACACAGGTTGGAGTTCCCATGATGGGGAACGTCCTGGTTACGTACGTAACCCACGTTCCCCGAATAGGGGACATCACCTGACTGACAGCACCTCACTGCCACAGCACCTGAGTCTCCAGCTGTTAGCTGAGTGATCGGCTCTTCAGCAGGCAAATTCTAGATGCTTGCTCCTCAGCAGGCACTGATATAGGCGCTAATGACTCATCAGTATCAGCTGTGGATTCATTGCCAATTCATTTGGCAGTCATAGGCCCGTTTTCTTTCTTCAGAGTGATTGATCGTCTGGCGTACTCCCATATGTCTGGTTCCAGACACACGTCTCCGTTCCCTATTTGGGGAACGTGGGTTACGTACGTAACCAGGACATCATTCGTCTTAGTCACTGATTTATCAGGGGTCACCACATCGGAATGAACTACTAATTACTTTAATTACTCTACTATATTTTATGTGACAGATGCCCTTCTAGCCACAACAGATTTACAGTTCAGAAATGCAAAGTTCAAATTCTAGCAAAAAGTGGCAGTAACGTTGAAAGAGAGCAAAGTAATATTGAAATAGCAAAACACTAAATATATAGAAGCTGTTTTTCTACAGAAATGTTAAATGACAAACTGTAATATCCAGTAATGCAAACTACTCAACCTGCATTGGAAATTTTATTTTCAGGGCTATGTTAAAAATTATTAACAGGTTATAGATGTAATAAATCTATTGTACAAATGTCATAAAAGTAGCTGAAAATACAAAATGTCACTCAAACAGCACCAGAGGGTTTAACCCAAACAGCCCATTCCCTAAAACAACACTTACTTTCCACAGTTACTCTGCTTAGCTGTAGGACAGGGGTGTACAAACTCTGTTCTGGAGGGCCGGTGTCCTGCATAGCTCCAACTTCCTTCAACACACCTGCCTAGACGTTTCTAGTATACCTAGAAAGAGCTTGATTAGCTGGTTCAGGTGTGTTTAATTGGGGTTGGAACTAAAATATGCAGGACACCGGCCCTCCAGGATTTAGTTTTGGCACCCCTGCTCTCGGAAAACACACCGGAAACAAGAAATCAATAATTAATTGCAGCTTTCACAAACTATTACAAATTATATTATCGACTAACACTTTTGTGAGCCTCTTCAAAAATCATAAACACTTGCACTAGATTTAAAAACCCACATTTACACAGCATGTTAAATCAAAGTGAAAATTAAATCAGTGAGTTTTGCATAAATGCCTTCAATAACAAAAAATGATGTTTTTCCACAGTTTTATATCTAACTGCGCCTCAAGGATCAACGTACAGTACATTTTATATCCACCGCACGATGTTATTTTATCCGTTTCAACATTTTAAATGGCTCATAAACTCTTTTAAAACTGCATGTGGACCAGTCAGCGTAATGTAAAGCTGATACTGCTGAATTCTGTGAACTGAATAACACTTCCTATGCTTGGAGGAAGGTGGATAAACATTCAGCGTCCCCCTGTTGATTTCCTTGACACAAGAAAATAGATTACAAATATGCACCTTATAAGACCAATGATTGACTAAGCAGTTTTCACAAGGACTTATAGATGGCTTTTACCAGGACAGCATGCTGCTATACCACAGATTTCCCCCCTGCTGCGCGGTTAGAGAGAGAGAGGAGCAAATATATTTCCATCCCTCGGGTCCTGTATGTACAGTGAACGCAACAACACATCAATCTTTCTCCTGCCTGTCACACAGTGAGGCTGAAGAGATTGAAGCTGCGCTGTCAGAGAGGATTCAACCACAGCATCAATAGAGGAACAGAGAGAGGAAGCCATGTAGAGGAGACCAAAATGATGTCAAGATCACTTTCATGATTCGTGATTTCATGACAGATCAAATGTTGATTCTAAAACATGTTGACTAGTGAGCAGACCAGTGATTGGATAATGTTCAAAGACATTGAAATCAAAATATATTTGCATTTGTAGTCAACGTTCTCACCTGCTAATGATGACAATTTGGAGGATTTTTAATTAGATTTTTTGCTATATATAAATATTTTGTGATTGATTGTCCAGTATTTAATGTACTTAATTTGATTAAAAATTGTACATTGTTTGACAACCATATTTAGTTACAAAGCTACAAAGTTTTGATCAATTAAATTATACATAATAAAAGCCTCACTGACAGATTTCTTTTTTTTCCAGATTATTTTTGGGTGAACTAATATTTTAACCTGGGCATTAATGGTGAATTATTTGCTGTTTTACAAGCTTATACAAGATTTTAACAACATCAAAAATGTTCAGGAGCAGTCGGCTTGAATTCGTGAGGTGTGCCGATCTGTCAATCAATCTGAAGCTGACCGAATAAACTTGCTGAACTGAAAGCGCTGGATGATGTGTCATGCATGACAGGGTTGCCAGAGACAATAGTTAACAGTGGACTAGGCTTTATAATTCACACACACACACACACACACACACACACACACACACACACACACAC
>CAIGQW010000317.1:3373850-3394975 GCA_903798125.1 Danio choprae | reverse complement strand
ACACACACGCACTAGGTTAAAAATGAATCATTGTAAATATACTGACTATTATCATTTATTACTACTGTTTTATCCTAAGGTGTTAATTGTTAAATGTATAGTTTATTTTGAGTTGTTATTATTATTATTAGAGGGGGCCTCATGGTGGCGCAGTGGATAACACATTCGCCTCACAGCAAGAAGGTCGCTGGTTCAAGCCTCGGCTGGGTCAGTTGGCGTTTCTGTGTGGAGTTTGCATGTTCTCCCCGTGTTGGCGTGGGTTTCCTCCGGGTGCTCTGGTTTCCCCCACAAGTCCAAAGACATGCGGTATAGGTGAATTGGGTAAGCTAAAATTGTCCGTAGTGTATGAGTGTGAATGGGTGTGTATGGATGTTTCCCAGAGATGGGTTGCAGCTGGAAGGGCATCCGCTGCGTAAAACATATGCTGGATAAGTTGGTGGTTCATTCCGCTGTGGCGACCCCAGATTAATAAAGGGACTAAGCCGAAATGAAAATGAATGAATGAATGAATTATTAGAGGGGCGACACGGTGGCGCAGTGGGTAGCGCTGTCGCCTCACAGCAAGAAGGCCGCTGGTCGCTGGTCAGCTGGGTCAGTTGACGCTTCTGTGTACAGTTTGCATGTTCTCAATGTAAATTGGCCATAGTGTAAGTGTGTATGGATGTTTCCCAGTACTGGGTTGCAGCTGGAATGACATCCACTGTGTAAAACATATGCTGGATAAGTTGGCGGTTCATTCCACTGTGGTGACCCCTTATGAATAAAGGGACTAAGCCAAAGGAAAATTAATGAATTAATTATTATTAGAGGGAAAGAGAGAGAGAGAGAGAGAGAGAAATAAATAAATAAATAAATAAATAAATAGATAAATAAAATAGTAAATGTAATGCGATTTATAATATAAGCTCTTAATAAAAAATAGTTTTTTTTAGGTCATATGTCATATTTAGTTGGTAATTTCTGCTGAACAAACATCAGTGAAGAGGGTTTTGGTGCCTACATTATTTACAGTAGCTAACTAGATTGTGCAAACTAGCTAAAGATCTTATGTTGGAAATCAAAACTATAGAATATAAGAGAATATTTAAGTCATTTTTGACTCATTTTCCCTACATGACGATCCTATTTGAAGTGCAACTGTATTCAAATGAAGAGCAATGCATGTCCATTAGGTGTGTAATTGGTTGTCACAGAGAAAGTAGCTTGGTCATACAACCCTGTCTCCTTATTAACCGGCTTAATGAATAGCATTTTATAGCAAGATTTACCACCATTCTTCATCAAATGAACAAATGCATGCAAATCAAATTCTACAGTCACAGTGATAATTCATGATTAAACAGGACTCATTTCTGCCAACATACCGCTCTAAACCCTGTTGTTATCGCTAACTAAAAGTACATTTGCATGACCTTGTTTTCCACTAAATATGGAAAACTTTATGACAATCCAAATACAAGTTTTCAAGGACAAGTTTTAGAAAATAGCATCCCTGTCTCAAAAATGTGACTTTGAAAACTCATGTGCATTTATAAGCATGAGCGATCACTGGACCACCAAAACAATCAACTACAGGACTGTACAGTAGGTGTTTATTTTCAGTGACAACACCAACTACTGGACTGCCATCCTAAGACTAATCATTCATTCATTCATTTTCTTTTCGGCTTAGTCCCTTTATTAATCTGGGGTCGCCACAGCGGAATGAACCGCCAACTTATCCAGCATATGTTTTACGCAGCGGATGCCCTTCCAGCTGCAACCCATCACTGGGAAACATTCATACTCATTCATACACACACTCATTCATTCATCCATTCACACTCATACACTACGGACAATTTAGCTTACCCAATTCATCTATACCGCATGTCTTTGGACTTGTTGGGGAAACTGGAGCACCTGGAGGAAACCCACACGAACGCGGGGAGAACATGCAAACTCCACACAGAAATGCCAACTGACCCAGCCGAGGCTCGAACCAGCGACCTTCTTGCTGTGAGGCGAACGTGCTACCCACTGCGTCACCGTGAGGCGTAATCAAAACTCTTTTTTTTTGCAATTGAATTAAAGCTTAATTTAAAAATATGATAATAAATAAACACTACAAATGCTCTGGAAATAACTTTAACTTAAAGATAACTTTGAAATAACTTTAGGTAAATTTGTTTTTTCAAAAATGTGTTTACTATAACTGAAATAAATCTAAATTATAGCTATATTGAATTAAAAAATAAATACCAGTAAAAAATGTTGATTAACAGCAGCCCTTAGCTTGTGATGTTTGTTTGCGTTCTCGTATTTCATTATGGGACCATGATCTCTGCTCCATCAACATTTGATGTTGCAAATGTAACTACTTATGATTTTTTTATGGCTACTTATGGCCTTCCCAAAAAGACAGTCAGACAGTTGCAGCTCATCCAGAACGCTGCGGCCAGGATTCTGACCAGAACCAGAAAATCAGAGCACATCCCAGCTGTCCTCAGGTCTCTACACTGGCTCCCAGTTACATTCAGAATAGATTTTAAAATATTACTACTTGTCTATAAATCACTAAATGGCCTAGGACCTCAATACATTACAGATATGCTCACTGAATACAAACCTAACAGATCACTCAGATCTTTAGGATCAAGTAAACTAGAAATTCCAAGAGTTCAGTCAAAGCAGGGTGAATCAGCCTTCAGCTACTAACAGCGCCCCCCGCTGCTGGAATCAGCTTCCAGAAATGATCAGATGTGCTCCAACGTTAGGTACATTCAAATCCAGACTGAAAACACATCTGTTTAGCTGTGCTTTTACTGAATGAGCACTGTGCTACGTCCCACAGATCACACTATTGTCTTTCTTTTCTTTTTTATTCTTTTATAACCTGTTTTAACACATTTTAATCCGTTTTTATCTGTTTTCATATTATTATTTTTTTATTATTTTTTTTTATACTTGTCTCTTTTATTCCTGTTTATGTAAAGCACTTTGAATTGCCACTGTGTATGAAATGTGCTATATAAATAAACTTGCCTTGCCTTGCCTTGCCTTACTGTGATGGAACAAGAAATGCTATAATAGCTTCAGAAGAGGCTAAAAGGGTATGTTCAACATTGGATGTTCAGAAAAGTGCAGACTAATGAGGCTCAGATCAAAGATCATGTATCCAGTGATTAAAGAATGCATACTAACTTCCAGTGCTTAAAACGGTAGAAATAACAGTCATATGATTAAAGAGAAAGCAATCAGAAGTCTCATTTGGGCCGTGAACACATTTTCATTCCTGCAAAGAGCAACATGGAAGTGGTGTCTGGTATATGCAATAAACAAAGAAAAATTTACCTATGAGTCACAAAATCTCAAGATATTACTTCTTTAAAGATTTCCAGATGTACTTTGCATGGCACATATTTAAATAAATATTCATATAAATGAATTCAAATTAATGCAGTCTTGTGCTTATGGCCAAATCAAATACAGTATATGCTGATTTAGGGCTTGTGATATATTTAGCTGAAATAAACAATAAAAGCCCATTCAAAGAATAAAAAAATGCTATAATAGCATATAAACTACACTAAAATTACATCTGGCTTCAACCACATTAAATGTTCCTTTTATATGTGCTCAATTGATTATTCTGATATTATTTCAACTCAACTTATTTATTGTTTTCATGCTGCTAAAGAGGATAATGGGTAGCCACAAACAGTCACATCATTCATTGTCTAAAAAAAAAAAGAGTGTTAATTTAGCAACTGAATGAAATCTAAAGTTACATGTTTTGCTGTTGCAAAGATTGCAGCAGTGATGATTGGGTGGAAATCAACGGTCTACGGAGCAAAATGTTCTTCCTTCAGCATCTGATGCACACTCGGCTTCTCCGTCTCTATTCTGTGGCTTGCTATCTGTGGAAATTATTTTTGGTGAAGATTTATTTTTGTCCTTTTCGGAGCTTGACAGCCACAATAAATTGTTTTTGCGTGCCGAAAACAGCTCCGAAACAAATCCTGAAAAATATGCTGCGCAAGAAATAAAAACAAATAACAACAGCATACAGAGCAACAGTGAGAGTGACTGAACAATGACAGAGGTCTCATTTTTGGGGTGAACAGTCCATTTAAAATTGTCAGCAAATGTAAAAAGTCTCAGCGAATGTTTTAGTATTTAAAAAAAAAAAAAAATTACACACCTATTACATCACCTTTAATGCTCGAAGAGAAGACGTGAGAGAGCAACAGCGAATGTAAGAGCAGAAAACAACACTGAGAGATCATGACCACCATCTTCACTTTCATCCTCTCCACCGCATTCACTCTGAAGACCACAAATGATTTCTTCTGTTTGATTCGATATGGTCTGACATGTTCAGCGCTGTGTAAAGCTCGAAAGAGACCGAGAAAAAGAGCAGGACTGAAATATCTGAACAGCACAGAAGGATCTAATGGCTTCAGAAACTAATGCTCTCAAAGAGACATTTCGTTTCATGTTTTCTATAAAGATTTGCCAAATATGAAATAATTCCACAGACACTGAAAGCACTTTGTTGTATCCACCCACAACAACGTGATCAAACAATAAAGGCTCTTTGTAAAGCAGAACTTTTATCATAAACATGCACAGCAGTGATAAGCAGTGCTGTAATGTAACAAATCACAAATGCTCAAATTACTGTAAGCAGTTTTACTCAGGAGTTGTACTTTACTACGTAGTTTTAAAACCGCATACTTTTACTTGAGTACAATTTTACTGCACTATTTTCCTTCAACCCGCTACTTCCTTCAAAGTCACTACTTTGTATGTATATGTTTTTTCTTGTCTACTGTGATTAGTTAAGTAGAATAGTCAGTCTCGTGATTCTTGTCCAATCAAATTGTAAATACAAAAATTGCATTGGACAGATCGACCTCAAGACATCCCTACCTATGACGATTGAGGGCCTTAAACAAAAGCTAAATGCACTACAGAATAATACGTTTTCAAACACATTGCAATGCATTCTATCAGTGATTCGTGGCCTTGGTTTGCAGTGACAGCTGTTGGACACTCATAACTTTTTAGTCAAGGTTCCAAGTGTATAACCTAAGCATAACATAACGTTACAGCAGAACATTTTTGCTTGCTTTTCTGTTGGCTTATTTTTATGTGCATATATTAATGTAAGGTGTTCTCACATTAAATGAATCGGTTCCACTTTATATTAGGTGGCCTTACGTACTTAGACTGAAATTAATCATTTGTTACATTGTACTTACTGTGTAAATACATGTTTTTGCATTGTACTTGTGAATAATACTTAAATAACTGGTTACATTACATAATAATGTACTTAAATAAATGCATGCAATTACTTCTGTAATTCATTCATGTACTTGCATGTGTAATTACATGGTTGATCATCACTTGCACCTTATGTCAGGATTCAGAACGGACACAAGTGCAGGTCTCTCACAAAATTTATTTAGAAACTATTTCTCCAAAAAAGGTAAAAAAAATAAAATTAAATTAAATAAAAATACAAGAGAGATCAAGCCAAAAGAGTTAGTTTCAAAAAGACAAGTCAACAAAAACCACTCCGTAGAGGAAAGAGAAAAAAAATAATAAGTCTCTTAGGGTGTAGTTTTCCTCCCGTTCGGCAGGAGGAGATACAGCGGTTTTCTGGATCAGGTGGGCGGCGAAGCCGAGCGGGAGAGCAAGAGTACTGGGACAGGTGAGGAACGGGAACACCGATCGCTGCGACAATCAACCAAACTGCGGGGATGTAACGAGACTGGGTCTGGAGATTACAGAGAGGGGTGAAAAAAAAAAGCAGCAAAATAAAAGGAATAACTGACCGGGAGCCAGGCACGAAACGGCACAACACAACAGGGACCAACTGGACTGGAACAGCGAAACCGAAAGAACGTTGACAACAGACACATGTGACAACGAACTGACAAAGGACAACAAAAGGAGAGCGAACTAAATAGGGGTGGAAATTACGGCAAAACAATGAGAACAGGTGAGTGAAATCTTGGCTTAATTGAATAATAGGAAAGATGGGTGGAGATGTGTCCTAGTAAGCGTGCAGAGAGTGCAAACAAAACACACCATGTGCTAAAGTGACATGAAAACACAGAATAGACAACAAACACCGGGTGATCAGACAGCGGACCTGACACCTTAACCCACCCATAAACCTACCCATACCACCAAACCTGTCCCTAACCGTAAGAGCACAAGAAGTGTTTTGCAATACATTATGAACACAGTAAGTCCAATGTATTTATTTTTTGATGCAAATACATAGTAGTTAAGACCACCTAATATAAAGTGGGACTGATGTAAGCTACATTTTTTAATTTGCAGGATATACTGTGAAATATTTTTCACAGCATAGTATTCACTACTCACTACTCTTGAGTACTATTAGAAGGGCTAATTTTTACTCATACTTTGAGTAGTATACTTTGAGTAGTATAACAACCAGCATGATCATTTTGTAGTTCCGTCCACTGTGAAAGCTCCTTGGTCCAAAAATCTGGCTTCTCATTGCTCTCATTATCACAAATTTCCAACTGGGTTTATTTTAGACAGTGCAGTTTGAGTTCAGTGCGAAATGACAAATTGCTTGTACTGTAGCTACAAAACATTTCATTATGTCTGGATAGGACAGCGTGTCAGTTGTCAGACAACAGACTGAAACCAAATGTATGTGTTCACTCATTAATAAATGTCAAGCACTCGTTAAACAACCTGTCTCAGAGAACAAGACATCATTAAACATGTAATGCGCTGTGCACAAACTCCTGGCTACTCAGAAAAAACTATATTGTTGTAACGGTTTGTAATTTAACCGCTTTTAAGCTTTCTGTCGCAGCTAGTGCCTGCTCATATATTTCATTCAATTTAAACAAGTCTTTGTAAACAGTTCTGTCTTTTTCAATAGCTTCTCTTTTCCCAGGGGACTGAGGACAGCAACAGCGCTTATTCTTTTCATGTATCTGACATCTTTATAAAATCTTGCTCACACTAAAAAAAAAGAAACACTATCAGAGCAGCTGTGTTTAGTTAGGAGATTTTTTTTGGTATTCTAAATATTTATATTAATACTGAATAATACATTGGTAAGCTCCTGCAACTGCGAGTAGCTACATAGCTTAAATACAGTTTGTACTGTGATTGATTTATCATACTTTGTGACATGCAAAATAGTGTCTTAGCATATGATTTAATGTCACGCTGTGTTTCATGCTGTTAGGTCAATCTGCGGCCAAACTGAGCTCAGCAGAACCACAGCAGCAGTCACTCTTTCTGCATGAGGAAAAACACATTAAACTGTAACTTGAGGCTTTCACAAATGTTTTAAAACAGTACTAAAATTCATTTAGCTTGAAAAAAATGTCATATTAAATTGTAATCCAAGATGTAATTTTTTTTTAATTCAATTGTTTACTGATAGGGCCTCACGGTGGCGCAGTGGGTAGCACAATCGCCTCACAGCAAGAAGGTCGCTGGTTCGAGCCTCGGCTGGGTCAGTTGGCGTTTCTGTGTGGAGTTTGCATGTTCTCCCCGTGTTGGCGTGGGTTTCCTCCGGGTGCTCCGGTTTCCCCCACAAGTCCAAAGACATGCGCTATAGGTGAATTGGGTAGGCTAAATTGTCCGTAGTGTCTGTATGTGAATGTGTGTGTATGGATGTTTCCCAGTGATGGGTTACAGATGCAAGGGCATCCGCTGCGTAAAACATATGCTGGATAACTTGGTGGTTCATTCTGCTGTGGCGACCCCAGATTAATAAAGGTACTAAGCCGAAAATAAAATGAATTAATTAATTAATAAATTTTTTACTGATATATATGTTAAAATATATGTTTTTATATTATATGTGATACACTAGGTTTCCATGGGTCACATAGTAAATGTAACGTTCCCTTGTAGAACGTACTTTGGGTATGTGTGTGCGTTTGTTTGTATGTGGGTGTGTCGTTCTGTGCGTGTTACAGGTATGAACGGCATTGGATGATCCGCATGTCGTACTGATGACGTTGGCTGCTGACGCTGGGATCGCGCCACCAATCGCTGGTCGGCGTAGCGTTTAAAAGCTGAGCCCAAACTGCAATGGCGATCTCTCTCTATCTCTCTCTCTCTCTCTCGATCTCTCTCTTGATCTCTCTCTCGCATTTTCGCTCGCACTTTTTCTTGGGTCTCTGTGAGGACAGTCTCTCTTGCGAGGACTAGTCTGAGAGAATGTGTTTTTGTTTGTTTTGTGATTTAACGCTCTTGTCTATAGTCTTTTGATTTCACAAATTGTAATGTGTTTGCTTGTGAACTCGTCCAGTTAGCTGATACATGTTTGAGTAAATACCTTGGAGAGGATGTAGAAGTGACCAGGTCGCGCGATATACATATCCTACACTCAGTATCACTTTTTGTATTAGTTCATTAGGTTCAGGAGAGTGTGCTGGTTTGTGTATGTTTTGTTATTTAATTAGAGTAGTTTATTTAAGACGTTTGGGTACGTTGAAGATGTTTCTTTTCCTGTTTTTCTTTTGATATTTAGTTTAGTTTGTTTAATACAGTTAGTGTGTTTTGTTATATTTATTTCTTTGATTTAAGCACCTTTAACTACCTCCTCTTCAGCAGGTAATTTCTTTATTCATTTATTGTAAATATTTCTTTCACTGTACAATATTTTCACTGGAATCATGGGCAATAAATAATTGCAGTGATTATTTGGTCTTTCAGTTGTTTCTTTCTCCCTCCATTTGTTACTCACACACTAAACTACTGTATGTTATGTTAAATACCCTTATTTTTAATTAACATCAAAAAAGGACGTAACAGTAAAATATAGGAGTAAAGAATGTGAGCAAAAAAATGACATGTAAAGTAAAGAAATTGAAAGATTGATATTTGTGGATGCTAATGTTGTTATACTTATAGTCATTGACCTAAGGGTCCTCTGTTCTCTGTTCTTCATTCGTTACCCTGGGAGACCCCATAGCAACCAAACACGTCCTTTGAGACAATTAGAAAGTAGTGGATTGACAGGAATAAAGCGCTGAAAAACAGTGTTCTTGGCTGGAATGGGCCCTTATTCTTACACTTACTTGACAAAAAAAAACCTAAAGAAAAAACCCTTCTACCTAGAGCTTTTAAGAACGATATTCAATGGCCTTCTGTTTGCTTAAACTACCAATGAGAAAACAGAAATCTTTGTGGATTGTGTACTCCAGGTTACTCAACAAATTTAGCATTTTATTGTTCTAGGAAATGTTTCTTTATTACCTTATATGATACAGGCTTTATTACGCTCAATGTTACTTGTTACTCATTACAGTAATAGCATTACATTTCCCACTAACTAGTGTAACGAATGACTAAAAATATTTCTGTAATAACATTATAGTTGATGGGTTGCAGCTGGAAGGGCATCCGCTGCGTAAAACATATGCTGGATAAGTTGGCGGTTCATTCCGCTGTGGCGACCCCAGATTAATAAAGGGACTAAGCCGAAATGAAAATGAATGAATGAATGAACATTATAGTTACGATCCATCAAATAGCTAGTTTTTATTTGCTGCTTCTGTCACTTCGATTTTCAACAATTCAATCATCCCTGGATGATTTTTTGTGATCATGACTCACACACACACACATGGTATCATCCTTGCAGAAAGCTGGCCTGGAAGATGAAAAGCTGAAAATGCACCGATATGATCAAAAGTCTTATTAGAAAACAAAACAAAACATTTTTGAAGACCTTGTGTTGATTCCTCTGACAACATGTACCATGTGTGCAGCAAGTGCATTAAAGCACAATTAGCATTAAGCTTATTCACAATATAAGATTATTCCCTGTATTTGTTGACCTTCAACTAAACCATAACAGCAGATGCAGAAATAAAAACAGTGCGAGGAACCACTAATCATCACAACACATAGAGTTTCACATAGAATAACTCAGTGGAAAATAATAGAAATGATGAGTCAATCTAAAGAAATATAAGATAAACTTGTAAATACACCCTGATATATAAAAAAGATGTGCATATGCAAAGGCACCATTTTGAACCAAAGTTTGAGAATGCAGTTTAATATAAAAGTAATATAACAAGTAGGGCTGTGCAAAAACATCAATACATCTAACTAAAAACCTTCTCCGACCTCCTCCTCCGCTCCAGTAGATGTCGCTAACTCGCTATCAACAAAACGCTAAGTAAGTTAGTATGGTATCAGAAGTAAGCAAGAGTGAGCTGACGTGTGGCTACACTTTGGTTTTAACACTATACCAGGGAGTACTGAATTAGACAAAAATAAAATGCCATTTGTAAGCTAAGCAAATCTATCTATCCTAAAATATTCAGGAAACACTACAAACTTGCGTTTTCACTTAACAAGACACCGCGCAGATGAATTAGCGGCACTGCGACCTCAACCGAAACCTCTTGATTCGAAGCAAACTACACTGGATAACATCATCAACAAGCTTCCATCTACCTCAACTCGCGCAAAGAAGATATCGGAATCAGTTGTGCATTTCGTTTGTAAGGATTTGCAGCCGTATAGTGTGGTAGAAAATGGCGGCTTTAGGCATATGGTGAACACTATGGAGCTGCGCTACGTGGTCCCCACTCGCAGACACATAACGGATGTAGCAGTGGCCACAATTTATGAAAAGGTAAAGATACATGTCAAAATATTGCTTGCTGCGGCAGAGAGAGTGGCCCAGACGTGCAATGCATGAACGTCCAGCGCAACCGAGTCATACGTTACGATTACGTCATATTACATTTCAGATGAGTGGGAACTCGTTTCACATGTTTTGCAGACAAAAGCAATGCATGAGAGCCATACTGGCAGTAACATTGCAGAGTTACTGAAAACTGCATTGGAGGAATGAGACATAACATGGAAGGACCCTGTCGTTGTAACAGACAACGCGTCAAACAAGACCGTAGCAGCACAGCTGGCCGGCATGTTGCATGTGGCTTCTCAGCGTGCACTGAAGCTTCCATCAATCGCACGCTTACTTAGAAGAGTGAGACGCATAACGAAACGGTTACTACGTAACCCTCGTTCCCCGAGGGGGGGAATGGAAATGCTATGCGGTAAACTTCCACTATGGGGATTTCGTCAGAAGCCAATCACCTGAAAGAGTAATAAAACGGGCCAATGAAATGCCAATGAATTGGCGGCGTCAGCGTGCACAGCTGGCAGCAATCACAATCAATCGTGTATAAAGATGCCATCCGTGCACAGCAAAAACACCTTTTCTAGCTAAAGAGCCGAACTACAGCTGTCAGCTAAGGCACAACCGCTGTGGCGAAGGAACATAGCATTTCCATTCCCCCCCTCGGGGAACAAGGGTTACTTAGTAACTGTTTCGTTCCCCAGCGGGAGGGGAACTCCAATGCTATGTGGAAAATTTCCTCATTCACTTTATCCAGCACACATGAGGAAAATCAGCTCCACTCAAAGATTATAGACTCTTACAAATGTATTAGGTGTCGCCCAGCCCGCAGCTCTACAGATGTCTGTTAGAGAGGCGCCACGTGCTTATGCCCAAGAAGAGGCGATACTCTAATCGAGTGCGCTCTCACTCCCGGGGGACGCGGCTCACCCTGGCACAGAAAGCGCAGGAGATGGCATCCACTATCCAGTGGGCCAACCTCAGAATGGATACGGCACTTCCTGTCTGCCGATCATAACAGAAAAGGAGCTGCTTAGAGTCGTAAGCTCTAATGCGGTCACATAGTGCAGAGCAACACAGCGAGAAAAGGGGCTGGGTCTGCCTCCTCCGTGGGCAGCGCTTGTAGATTCACTACGTAGTCTAAAAGAAACGCTGTAGGAACCTTGTGCACCTAGGTGGGCCAGGGTCTCAGGAAAACGTGAGAGTGGGCCAGCCTGAATTGCTGGCACACTATGCTGACCGAAAATGCCACCAGATACCCAAACCCTCTTGACTGATGCCAACACAACCAGCAGAGCTGTCTACCTGGACAGAAATCTTAAAGATACTGAGTCGAGTGGATCGAGCAGACCTCTCCTAAGAGAACCTTTGATGGCTTGGTTAGGAACTGAGACTGGTGAAAATGGATCCTGATTCCTGAACACAGCCCTTTGCGATCAAGAGTCTATAGCATCACCCAGGCTTTACCCAATCCTCCATCTCCAAACTGTTTTCTCCAATTATTTAAATTCAACCCACCCAACTCGACTTGCCTCTTTCCCCCTTCTGTGAGCTCTGTGTGCTGGTCACCCCCTGCAGACAGCACTGGCCAATCAAACGCAGTCACTTCTAATTACAGCACTCTGTTCTGATCTCCGTTCGTCACCCTATCAGACCCCATAGCAACCAAACACATCCTGTGAGACAATTAGGAAACATTGGACTGACAAGAAAAGCACTGAAAAACACACATCCATTAGCTTGCATTAAACCAGAGCACATGATTGAACAAACAAATCATGCATTAAGCCTCACAACAACTTGATACAGAAATGAAGGGATGGTATTTTGAACAGGAACATTTTCAAGTTTTTTTATCTGTGGCAAAAAGGAAAGAGCAAATGCAAGGCTACAAGAATGACTTAGATGTTTTTAACTATAAAGCAGGTTTCCTGCTGTAAAGATCACATTTAAAGGGCAGCATGAGGTCTGAACTTCATCTTACATTTGTTTCTACAGCTTACAGCAGTGGAAAATATGGTTTTAGACCTTGGTTAGAGAAGGAGGAATATTTAAATGAATAAGATTGAAGCTATGAGTTTTTTAAGATCATATACGTGACTCTGGACCAGAAAGTCAAGTCATATGTTTCATAGGCATATTTGTGAGAATAGTCAAAAACATATTGAATTGAACTTATTAATTTTTATTTTATGCCTCCCCCCCCCCAAAAAAAAAGATAATTGGGATATTAGGTAAAGATCATGTTCTCATAAAAAATATTTGTAAAAATTAATTATTGATTACTAATATTCATTGCTAAGAACTCAATCTGGAAAACTTTACAGGTGATTTTCTCTGTATTTCGATTTTTTGAACTCTCAGATTTCATTGCCCTATTATCCTAACAAACCATACGTCAATATAAAGCTTAGTTCTTCAGCTTTCAGATGATGTATAAACCTTAATTTAAAACAAAATTAAACTTATGACTGGTTTTGTGATTCATGGTCACAAATAAGCTTTAAAATGTTTTTCAATGATTAAAAAAATCTAAATATTGAGAGAATCGCCTGTACAGTTGTCCAAACTAAGTTATTAGCAATGCACATAATCAAAAATGAAGTTTTGTTAATCTAATCTAATCTTAATAAAACATGATCTTTACTTAATATTTCAATAATTTTGTCTCATTGTTTTGTCTCATAAAATGTATTGCTGGCTATTCTTACAAATTTACCCATGCAACTTCTCTTCAAGACTGGTTTTGTTGTTCAAGCCACATATGTCATGTTTCATTTTAATAACATATTTCCAATATTTAGTAGAATGAACGGTTGATATTAATTACTGTATGCATAAATCCAGTTACCAGTTAACTAATATATGTAAGGATATTCTGAATTACTACAATCATCAGTCAGACCCCATACCAACCCAACACGTCCTCTGAGACAATTAGGAAGTAGTGGACTGACAAGACACACACACATTATTTGGTTTGTATTAAACCAGAGCACACATCTGAACAAACAAATCATGCATTAAGTCATATGGCAGCTAGAATTTGGCAAACATGTGCGGGAACATCCTCGTCCACTCGTGACATGCACAGCCTCCCCAGTGAAAGAGAGACCCTTATTAAACAGACCACCTGCTGCTGGTCTTCCTTCACTATTTTCATGTGCGCAGGCAGGAAATATGGTCTTCATCTCATCACGTCACATGTCCTTCTGCCTGTATAAACCAGTTAAACTTTATTGAGCCCAAAATAGAAGTCTGGACTAATGCCAAAGCAAATGATCATTCCTGCAGTTCGTCTTCAGCTTTGAGATTACAGATTTATTCCAGATATACCATACAGCACAGGAGGACATCAGGTTAGAGGAGTGAATGAGAGAGAGAGAGAGGGAGAGAGAGAGAGAGGGAGAGAGAGAGAGAGAGAGAGAGAGAGAGAGAGAGAGAGAGAGAGAGAGAGAAAGAGTGAGAGAGAAAGAGAAAAAGAGAAAGAGAGAGGGAGGAAGAGAGAGAGACCTACTGGCTGTCCCTGAGGAAACAACTAGTACAGAAATGCCTTGTGATTTTAATCCCATCCAAATCCGAATCGACATGTTTGTTCTGTTCCCTGTGGTAAGAAAATATCTTTCAATAATCTATTGTTTTATGCTAACTTGGGGGTCTTCTGACAAACCAAAATTGTCCTATACAGTACATCTGAATATTAATGTTTATGATTGTAATAGTGAATTTTCCTGAATTTAATTAGATTTTCATTGAATAAATGAAGCCATGTAATCAAAGCTACTTTTTGGACTTTTAGTTTTTTTTTACAGTGGACAGTCAGGTATTGTCTGCTTTTTAAAACTATTTTAAAATAATTATTTAGCTTTTTTCTTTACTTCCATTTTAAATAAACACTGTTTTTGTGTAAATCTGATTTTCTATAAATCAAAAAACTCTCAACTCAAAATATGAAGCAGCACTATTACTGTTTTCAACATCACAATATGAAATATTTCTTAGGCATTAAATCAGATATAATGAGTAATGATACTGAAAATTCAGTAAAAAATTCCCTTAAACAATATTACATATTAAAACATTCTAAAACAATACAAATTTTACGTTGCAATAGCACTTTAAGGCATAGGAGTTGTTAAAAAATGCATGCAGGTTATTTTTATTGTATTGAGTTTATTGTATTTATTTTATTGACAAGGTTGTAAATGTTGCGAATGCAGGGACGTGAAGACTTGGTTCCGTAATGCGGTATTTATTAAGAGAATGGTCAGACAGGCGGGAGTCAAAAGCCAGCAATACACAATAACAGAGACAATCCAAGAGCGTAATCCGTTTAACATGCAAAAGGTCAGGACAGGCGGCAAATAAATCAAAACACGATAAACAATGCAAGGGTCAAAACACAAGAAGGCAAAAACAAGAAAAACACTTTGAAGTGTATGCAACAGCTAAACAAGATTCAGCACTGGAAGTGTGTGGGAGCAGTGTATATATAGTCCGTGTAATCAGTCATGATGAGCTTCAGCTGTGTGTGTAAGTAATCAGGAGGTGAACTGAAACTGGTGTGTGACTGCGGTGCATGATGGGATATATAGTTCAGGTGAATGACAGGGAGTGCTCTCCAGCTATGTCGTTGGTGATCACAACAGTAAACATGAAATTAAATCATATGTTTGCCGTTTTTAGTTGAAAACAGTCTTGCAAACAACACAAATTAAGTTGCTGCCCTAAATTTTTAAAAGCAATTTAATAGAGGTGTGAACCTACACTGGTCTCACGGTTCAATTAGAAATTTCGGTGCATCACGGTGCATTGACGATGCTTTGCATTCACAATTTTATATTTTAGTTCACAGCGATTCTTGTACTAAAAAGCATAAATATATTTATATATTATTTTTAATGCAATTTTGCCCTTTAATACAAGCAGTCAGATATATGAACTGTACCTTTAAAAATTCAAGTACATGCACAGAACAACATGAGCAAATAAACGGAAATGGAGGAAAAAACTCGCTCTGCAGACACACGCTCATGTCTGGATCAATAAGTATCACTGTAAAAGGAGAGGAAAAGTTACCTCACGCCAGCGGGTCAAAGGTAGAGAGAGAGAGAGAGAGAGAGAGAGAGAGAGAGACAGAAATAGAGTTTACTTTCATTTTCTCCATAGCAGTAAAATAGGGGCTTCTGCTGTAACTTCAGTGTCAGAGAAAGACTGTCCAGCAAACGCACACGAAGTGAATTATGCAGAGTTTCTGCGTTTTTACATAGTTGGAATGTTTTAATTACTCGCACTTGCTTCCCTCGCCATAGTAAGCTACCGCAATATAGCGCATATGAGATAAATGACGTCAGTACGTAATAACCAGTTATGATCTATTACTGAACCGATACCAAATTGTCTGTGTCTGCATCGCAGTGCACCGAAGAAACAATTAATTTTGACACCCCTACAATTTAAGCTGATATTATATTAAAATTTATATTTAAATTAAGTTGAAACATTAATAAACATTAATAATTTGTCAGAACTTATCATTTTTTACAGTGTAAAAATACACCCTCACAAAGAGTATTCTTTGAAAGTGGATCTACACACACTAGTCCTTGCCATCAAAAACTTTACAAATCCATGGCTTACAGAACAAATCCTGTCCAAATAGTGAAAAACGTCATTTCCAAATTGACTCCTCTCTAAAAGGTGCTTTAGATGGGAATTTGATATTTCATGCCAGTAAACTGACTGACGTAGGACTGCAGCCAAAAAGCCAAAACAGGCAGATCTCCAAAAGCAGCGGTGCATATCCAGTTTGACAGCAGAGTTAAACGAGTGATATTTACAGAGAGATTGAGGGGCGGCGTGGCAAGAGACGGGTGCAGTGTTTTAATAAGTGAGCTGAAAAATCAAGTTGCCCCAACAAGAGCCCCATCTGTTGATAACACAGGCATCATCTCCCATCGTGCCATTTAAAGGCCACTCATTTCTGTCCCTCACATAAGCACAAATCGATATTCAAAATCACTAGAGACTCTCAGAATAGGACACTGATAAAAGCAGGATGTATTCTCTACGCAGTCGGCAAGGAAAAGGAGAGAGCATACTATGTCAATAATTCACCGAAGGATGAAATTTTAGGAAGCCTACTCAGCTTTAAAAGGGAAAGAAGGCATTCAATATATGGGAAGACAGGAAGTTTGTACCCTCTAAATGACAAAGTCAGAAAACCATCATAATCCAACTAAGGTCGCAAATTGTGTTGTTACAATTTTAGTTCAGCTATTTGGCGTTTGTTGCAATGAACATTCACAAACTGTGTCGCAAACCTATGTGGTTGCAACTACTCCTCTAGAGCTGTAGTTAGAAGCATAGTTCCTGGTTGTGTTCTATTCCGAGTTATTCCCCCTATGCCCTATTTCTTTTGATTGTTCCAACATCCACTTTGAATGATTAATAAAAAGAAGCTTAAAGTTATCTCTCTCACATGTAATTTGCTTTCAAAGTTTTTTTTGCAGTTCAGTTTTAGCAAACTTCAGATTGACAGTTGCGCTCCCTTTGTAGTGTACAGTACTATGAAATCATTTATGCCATTTTGAACGCAGCAGTGGCTCATAACAAAAGCTATTGACCTATTGTTTACAAGCAGAAATCCATTACATCTCCAAAACTTGTGAAAACAAAAAATAATTATGTAATTAAAAATGTAATTATGGCAAAAACTAAAAATAAAAGTAGTTTTTACATCATTATTTGACCATATATATGATTTATCTCACAGCAAGAAGGTCGCTGGTTTGAGTTCCGACTGGGGCATTTCTGTGTGGAGTTTGCATGTTCTCCCCATGTTCACATGGGTTTCCCCCACAGTCCAAAGACATGCGGTATAGGTGAATTGAATGAACTAAATTGGCCATAGTGTATGTGTGTGAAAGAGTGTGTATGGATGTTTCCCAGTACTAGGTTGCAGCTGAAAGGGCATCCGCTGTGTAAAACATATGCTGGATAAGTTGGCGGTTCATTCCGCTGTGGCGACGCCTAATGAATAAAGGGACTAAGCTGAAGGAAAATGATTATTTGATTTATAGGCTATATGAGATTAGCCTACATGCTAGCTATTGTAAGCAGCTTTATGTTTTAGAATAGAATATAGAATATTCTCCATAATGTTTGTAAAAGAAGTATAACTAATATTGGACTAATATAAAACTAATATTGGATTTTAAAAAATGTTCCTGCATGTGCGTGTAAAACTATATAATTTGTACAAAAATAAATAAATAAATAATTTTATGCTTTAAATGGATTTTCTCTAAAGAAGTTGTTACTCCGCCCCATTTAGAGCATCATTATGGACGTTTTACGTTATAACTAAAATGGTTCAAACTATGGATCTACGACAGAGCAACTGCGGTTTTGGGAAACACTCGTCATTACATCATTCATTTCTCAAACAATGCAATTCACCCGCGAGTTACATTGTTGTTTGTTATTTTTGCCCAATATTCTTGAAAGGAAGATGTGGAAACACACTCTGGAAAGCATTTTTGCCATCAGGCCTCAAAGACGAGTGACTCACTGAAAGACAAATGGCCTTTTTTGATATTCAGGAAGGAGAAAAGATTGGACCTTTTCACTAGGAAATCTTTGGACAGAGCCTTCTATTATCCCTTAATACTCCAACCGTTTCAAAGAAAAAAATGATAGAGGGATGGTATTTTGAACAGAAACTTCTTCAAGTGTTGATCTGCGGCACAAAAGAAAATGGAGTGACTTTGCTGTTTTTCACTATACATCTCTGGGAAAGCAGGTTTGCTGCTGTAAAGATCACCTTTACAGGACAGCAGGAGGTCTGAGCTTCAAGTGTGAACCTCACATTTGATCCTCCTGCTTATTTGTAATATATATACTTACATAAAGAATGGCGCAATGAAAAAATAAGCGTTTCTTTAGACCTTGGTTAGAGATGAAGGCATATTAACAGAAATAAGAAGCTGGGAGATACAGTTTGTTTTTAAGATCATATGCAATGTCTGATTTTAACAAGATTATTTTAAATATATTGCCAATGTTTTGTAGAATTAATGACTGAGATGTACAGTTGTAGGTTACTGAAGAATAAATTACTGTATGCAAACATCGACAATACATTTTTTATATAGAGTATGCAAATGAAATAACGTATGTGTGAATACATTTTCAAAATGAATTCTGAACTGTTTTGCCATTGCGCAGCTCCAGTTGATCAGACCCAAGACCTGTGAAGAGATAATCCTGCCAACCCTATGAGGACTTAAAGAGATAATGCCAACCAACAGGAATTGAAGTGATGATGCCAACCCTGTGAGGACTTTAGGGACAGCAATGCTTAAGCAATGCACAATATACACCTTGTTCTTAATTAATCTAATGATCGGGTCACTTCATCAAAAATGTTTTACAGACAACACCTTTTTGAAACGTACACAGCATTTGTACTGTCCTGATTTTAATGTTATAACATGCGCCTTTTGTAAAGCTGCTTTGGAATGATAATTATTGTGAAAAGCAGTTGAATTTAATTGAGTTGAATTGTGCCTAGGGCCTCACGGTGGCGCAGTGGATAGCACGTTCGCCTCACAGCAAGAAGGTCGCTGATTTGAGCCTCGGCTGGGTCAGTTGGCGTTTCTGTGTGGAGTTTGCATGTTCTACCCGTGTTGGCGTGGGTTTCCTCTGGGTACTCCGGTTTCCCCCACAGTCCAAAGACATGCAGTATAGGTGAATTGGGTAAGCTAAATTGTCCGTAGTGTATGAGTGTGAATGGGTGTGTATGGATGTTTCCCAGAGATGGGTTGCAGCTGGAAGGGCATCCGCTGCATAAAACATATGCTGGATAAGTTGGCGGTTCATTCCGCTGTGGCGACCCCAGATTAATAAAGGGACTAAATGTAAAAACAAAAACATTCTAAAATCAGTGATTTTTTAATACTAATTCACTGTAAATTTAGCCATCCAAACATCATGTAAAGTATGATAAAAGTTCAATATTCATTTTGAGATTTGATTGAACAATGTTATTGTCATTTTAAAGCAGTTTAATATCAGTTCAGGCCTAAACATTTTTTGATGTCATTTCTGAAGTCATTTAATTTCTCAAAAAGAGCACCATCATATTTCTTTATTTCCATTTCTGTGAATCATGCACATTATGGCAAGAAATATTTTTCGTGTTAACATTTTCACCCCACAGGGCACATATACCCAGCACACTGTGATTGGTTATTTGCTTTACTGTTCCAACCTAATTTAATAATCTATTTGATTTTTTCTTCCACAGACCTTAGAATATGAGCCTGGTGTTATGCATTGACACACTATACAAATGCCAAATAGGTTTTATAGCCACAATAGAGGGGTAAACTACAGGTAAATGACTTCAATTTCAGTCTTTTCCTCACAAAAATGTATTGTGTCACTTCAAAACTCTTAGAAGTTGTATTGACTACCTTAATCATGTTTTTTTATTCTTCACAGCTCATAGTCATCATTCACTTTCACTAAATAAAAGAGCAGCATGAACATTCTGTAAAACCTCCCCTTTTACCTCTCCTTTTAAGATAAAAATATAATCAGACAGGTTCTGAGTGACTTGATGGTGAAATGTCTTTTTTTTCACTTTAGGTAGATTACTTTACAGACACGTTTTCATTCAAAAACCATATGTAAACAATATTTATCTGATTTATCAATATTTGTCTTTTTTATTAGTCTTTTATTCAAGTAATGTATTAGATTCATTCAAATGATTCATTCAAAACAACTGATTCATACAGAAAACAACAAGTGACTAATTTAATTAGTTATAAATTGATCATTATATCATTGACTCAAATGATTATTACAAAATAGATTAATTGAGGACCTAAACGCCACATGTGTTGCTTTAAGATGCACAGATGTTCTGTTCCCACTTTGTGCAGAAGTTTTTTAATTTACAAAACAGAAAAAGTCTAACATTTTGTGTCATCACAGCCCTCAAGATGCCTTTTTGTTTGTATTTTTACAAAGTGAGCTACATACAATTATAATTTTATCATGGATTACTCATATCGCCCATCCCTAGAGTAGACTACATCTTTATCTATGATCTTTTCTGATGATCTATTATTATTTCTCCCTTCAGAACAGGTTTGTCCCTTTCTTCATCTTGATTGGTTTTTTCTGTTGCAATATTTCAGTTTCAGTAATGCCTGTCTTTGTCTCTTTATTCTCTCTCTCTCTCTCTGTCATCAGCACTCTTTTAGAGACTGTCTTTAGTATTCATGGCACAAACTGAAAACAAGCAGCAAAACAAGTTCATAATGACAGATTTCCCCACCTCTCTTTTCTCTAATGATCTTTTCCTCTTCAGGCCAATGATTAAAATGATCCAGTGAAGTGGCAGTGCGCTATTTCACACTGACCTTTACTCTCTCTCTCTCTCTCTCTC
>CAIGQW010000317.1:3321782-3332120 GCA_903798125.1 Danio choprae | reverse complement strand
ATATATATATATTAACTGTATAAACAATTGTTGCAATTGTAGTTGGGTGACCAGATGATTTTTGTTGTTGTTTATATCCAAGCTCTGGGGCCAAATCATGTCAATATAAGAACTTTAGACAACAATTACATATAAAGTGGGAATGCATGTTAAAATCAATACAACCGAGAAGACAATCAGAGAATTAAATAAACATATTTTAGATAACAATTTTATGTGATGAGGGAAAAGAAACTTAAAAATAAGGTTTGGAAAGGACGAAGGACAGCAAAGGACAGTCAAACAAGTTGCATAAAATCACTCACACACTAAGATACCATAAACATCAGACATGCACCACACACACGTAGGTTGACTGGTTTCAGAAGACACTAATGAGCTCTACAGTGATTGGGGATGCATTCAGATCAGCTCAATTAGACGAGCATCAAAAATGCACCTCAAAACAGGTGTCAGAGCGAAAGCGAGATGATGGAAATTAGCAGTTGCATGTATTCTTCCCTATTCTTTGCGATTCCTCAGAAGAAAGTGGCCCGCAAAAACACATCGATCAAACGTGCGCCGCAAACAGAGGTCGCAAAGCAACATCAAACAACCCTCGCACAATAGCAGAGAGGAAGGGACTAATGGTTTCAGCTTCTTTTATTTCAGCGTGCACGTACGCGTTCGCAAAGACACACATCTACGTGCGAAAGCCATATTGTACTCTTTGAGCACCATCTGTGTCGCAAGTTACCACATCTAATAATGAAAGCATCAGGAGGTGAAACTTTCCTTTTTGGAGAATTTGAGAGTTTAAAGCGTGTTTGTTTCCGCAGCTGTCTCATTCCGGCGTGAAGCAGAGATGGATGCGTTTCCATAGTGATCTGCATCTCCGCTCGCTTTCCAGACAAATTCATATAATGAGATCACACAAACACATGCGCACACAAACACGCCATCATCTTCACGGCTGTGCTGATAACCGAATGACAAACACATGCTAGGACAGCAACATTCTATCAGCAGCTTGCACACCTACACACACAACATGGGCTGCATTGAGACATGTGCTAACAAGACCCAATCAGATCAACTGAGCCACTTGTCTTTGCATTTACACTCAAAAACTACATTATCTGCACTGCAACTTCAAGTAAAACATTGCTGATGGTTTAGGGAAAACAGAAAAGGTTGTGTTGGTCAATTTTATTCAGCTATTCAACACTCAACAGTATCACTTTTTTTATGGAGGCATAGTATAAAAACTAAAATGCATGAACTTAAAAACAAACAAACAAATAAATTCAGTAAAATAAAAGTCAAATATGGTGCCATTTAGGCAAACTCTATCAGATTTTGGTCCAAATTAATCTGTCACTGGGAGTAAGCTGAACACGCACCTAAAAATAAATAACAATTGAATTGTATAGTTTGAGCTCTTATTTGCTTTAACCTAGTTTCTTTATTCTAGTTTTTCCACCAGTCCTTAGTTTCCATGACAATTCATTAATTAACGCACATGTATCTGATTTAATCATAATTTAACTTCTGTCATAATTTACTCTCCCTTGTTGGAAAATCCCTTATTCCAAAAATGCTGGAAAGTGGTAGCCATTTACTGTCATCATAGTATTGATTTTCTTACTATGGATGTCAATGGTTAGTTTCTGACATTCTTCAAAATATATCATTTTGTGTTCAACAGAAAAAAGAAACTCATATAGCTATAAAAGCACCTGTTGATGAGTAAATAGTGAGTACATTTTTCTTTTATGGTGAACTATCCCTTTAAGTGCCTCCGTTTATTGTCTGTTCTTTTTTGGTGGGCTAATTTGTAGGGCTGTGAACCTACACTGGTCTCAAGGTTCGGTTACAATTGTCATGCCACCGATTTGGTTCAATTCGATATCTCGGTGCATTGACGATGCTTTCTTCACAACACAAGAAAAAAAAAAAAATTATTCAAATAAATAAATTTATATTTATATATTATTTGTAATACAATTTTGTCCTTTAATACAAGGAGTAAGATATATGAACTGTACCTTTAATTTTACCTGCTCAAAGAAAACACTCAAATTTGAAGCAAATAGACTAATGTAAATATTATCCCGCTTGCTTTTTGAGCACTGTCGAGTGAGTTCTTACACTCCTATGATTGGCCATTGTCTTCACCCGCTCAACAGAAAGGGTTGTGATAGGCTCTAGAACTGTCAGTACTGTTCAGCGATGAGTGACGGGGGAAGAACAGCAGCGATTACAGTCTATATGCGCATAATGTGCGGCAGGTAATCCGTAATAGATGCAGTAGAGAAAACTCGCATTACAGACACGCTCATGTCTGGATCCACAAGTATTGCTTTAATAGCCGAGAGAGGAAAAGTTACTTCACGAACACGCCAGCGGGTCAAATGTCTAATGTGAGATAAAGAGAGGGAGAGGCAGAGATGGAGTTTTACAGTTAAAATTTTTTCCCTAGTAGTAAAATAGCGGCTCAGGTGCTGTTCTTAAGTGTCAGTAAAAAACTGTCAAGCAAACTTACAAGCAGTGAATTGTGAATAGCGCATAGGAGATAAATGACATCAGTACGTAATAATCGGTTATGATCTATTACTGAACTGATATCGAATTGTCCGCGTCTGCTTCGCGGTGCATCAAAGAAACAATTCATTTTGACACACCTACTAATTTGTGTTGCTGATGCATTTCTCCTGCAATCACGTTGGACATAATATTAAAGAGAGCTTAAACGGGTGGTTCACTGCGATATCATTTTAAAGTTTCGTTTTTATGTAATGTAGCTGTGTGAACATAAACAACATCTTTAAATCAAAGACGCTCAAAGTTCAATGCAAAGTTTGATACATCCAGGTTAATGTTGTCATAAACCCTTCAGTTTACATTCCCCAGGAAACGTGCAGCAAAGGGGCGTGGTCACAGACGCGCTGTAAGTAGCAGAGATAGCCATCCAAACACTGCGGAGCTTGTTCCATTTCTGTATTTGGGCTTCCAAACGACATGACAGAGTGAGTGAAGAGGTTACAAGTTTTTGTTTTTTTTTTTGTTCCAGAGAATTATAAAAAAAATCTCTAGCATTTGACAAAGTACAGCTTCCAGAATCTATCCCAGTTCCATGCTGGATTCAGTCAAAAACTTCTCAAAAAAGGAGCTGTTCCAACGATAATAGAAGATAGAAAAATAGATTATAAATCATAAATGTATTTACATCTGATATATTTAATTAGGAATTTTAGGAATTGTAAGACAATTTCTATTTATCTGAATTCAACATCACAAAATGTGCTAGAGTGTCTCATGAATAATTCTCAGACTGCAGAGCCTTGTCCTATGAGAAGGCGTGGTCTTGTGAATATTCATGAGACAGTGTGACATTTCCTCAAGACAGACACTTCAAACACTCAGACACTTCAGTGAGCGAGTCGTGCCGAAACATGTTTTATTTGTCTTGTTTGCATGGCTTCCACCGCATTCAATCAATGACAGATGTTTATGTGAGAGCACAATTTATTACATAAGAGTTTCTAGATTTATTGAGAGGTGGACCAGGGCTCATTTCTACATTTAACATACAACATCCATCCATATTATGAGCAGTATAATTACCCAATTATACTTGTCAGTCAATAAAATGAAAGGGTCTTGAAAGTCATTAAAATGCAAAAGCTCATTTAGGTATCATCTTGCAAAGCATAATACAAACAACTCAGCATTTATTTGTGATTTAAAGGGGCTACATATAAGAAATTCCCTGTATAAATCACATTTTTATTGCCAATGTGTGAACAGATTGTAACAAGACTTAAAACTTAAACCTTTTCTGATCTCCTAGGCTGTTCATGAAAGACTGTAGACTGATTTTTATGTGACCGACTTGGGATATTTGAGAGAAAATCAGAAGGTTATTTACATGCGCAACCAAAAACCTTACATTTTTGACACATGAAACTAATGATTATATAATGTTCAAGGCTTACTGCATGTCCTGACCTATCCTGAGATCTTTTAAAATGATCAACTATACAATCTATTACTCTATAATTATTACATTTCCACAGAAGAATGATAAGCCCGAAGTCACACTTTCTAAGCCGTGGTCTAAAAATGCAATAACCTGCTGTCTACATTTTGTCAAACAAACTTAATGACTGAAAAAAATGTCAGTACAGTACAGTAAAGTACAGTAGCTGATATCTATTGCTTCCTTCAAACATGCACTCATTGCACCTATGATTTTTGGGTTTCCCTGATTTAGCTGTAGGATAAGAGAGCAAAATGTAATGTGACAAGATATAACAAAAACTTTTTTTTATGTTAGTTTACCCAGATATTTTAATTCTGCTGTAATTACTAATCCTCATGTTGTTCCAATCCCCTGAGATGTTTGTTCATCTTCAAATCACAAATTAAAATGTTTTAAGTGGATTATGAGAGATCTCTCATCCTCCATAGCCAGTAAAGGCTGATTTATACTTCTGTGTCAAGCGCATGCGTATGGTCCGGCCCAACTTCGCACGGTCGCATAGCCCGAGTACCACACTCAAAAAATGTAACTACACGACGCAACGACGCATAGCACAAGCTCTGTGATTGGTCGGCTTTGTAGCTATGACAAGTGTTGGCGGTGCTAAGAGCAGCGAGCCCGATGGAGCGAGTGTTTACAAGTGTGGAGTCCCATGAAGAAGCTCCAGATGGAAACTTTTGTTTTGTGTTTACCTTATGATTAAAGTTATTGCACGTCCACCGGTTCCCGCCTCTGAATGAGCACGTTTTAGCTACTTGTACATTAAGGTAACATTCAGACAAAACAAAACATCCGCGAAGAAACTCGATACAGAGGAACATAACATAACCTACTGCCAGCTAGCGTTTCGGCAGTGTTATTGCAGAGTAACACAAACAGCACGCAGAAGTATAAATGCAGGCGCTGTGGGTCACGCTGATCACTCGACGCAAAAGTATAAACCAGCCTTAACAGTCCCGAGAGGTTAAAAGTCAAGAAAAGAAACCAAAACTATTGTCAAAACATCCTATGTGACATCAACTGTAATCATACAAAGCTCTAAGAACACTTGTACTATTAAAACAATAAAAATAACCTTGTCCATCTCTGTCTTCTGCATCAGATCAAGTTGTTTTTACAGTTTTTTGGTGTACAAAACTATTCTTGAAGCTTTGTATGATTACAGTTGAACCACCGAAGTCACATGGAATCTTTTGACAATGTTTTTGGTTTCCTTTCTGGACTTTGAGCTTCTCAGGACCGTTGCTGTCTATGGAGGATGAGAGAGCACTGATTTAATCTTATTTTGTGTCCTGATTTGTGTTCATTTTTAACTCAAATAACCCTTTAAGATGCTGACTGCAGTTCACACAGTTGCAAACGGTGTTGCTAATATCAAGGGTTTCTGAATTCAACCTATAGCTCCTTTCAATTACTAACATCATTTTCCCCATAATTTATTTGCAGTTTAATTGGCTGAAAGCATTTAAAAAGCTACATATTCCCCGATGATTTGTAAGCAAATTTAAGCATTTTCTGTTCACGTGCCTTTATTTAGAACGGACAAAAACTAATGGCACAACAAGATAGTTTATTTTTAATAACAAAGTTTTAGCGTTCAATAATGAGGAACATTGTTAAGGCTGACCTCGATTTTTACTTGTACAGTTATATTCCAAGAAGCAGCACTTTCACTGCATTTCTGAATAATTTACTGAAGGAAAGCTCACTTAGCCTCAATCACATGCTTCTAGGAAAAGTGGACCAAATGGGTCCACCAGAATTACACCAGAGACATTCACTGATATGCTTTAAAATTCATCTCCAGGGGCTCCTGTACAAACCGAAAGCTGTTTTTAATGCTTTTGTAACAGATGGACAAACTGTTCATACTTTTTTAAAACGAAAGTGAATGCGGAAAAAGCCGAGATGTCTGCAGATCCAGTGTGTCAAGAAGACACGATCCAGTTTGGATCAACAGATGGACTATCAGAGCAAATGAATAGGGAAATCTCTTACTGCGATGTATCTGATGAACACAGAGGGCATTATGGGTATTAAGGGGGCAGAAGGGCAATAAGCACTTCTCTCAGCCTCTCTTGTGAAGAGAGAGAAAGAGGCAAGTAGCGCAGCAGTAAGTGAATCATGGATTGGCATTGCAACTCTGCCTGTTCTGTTCTAAAAATGTCTCTGGGTCAAACACGCACACACAAATGCATACACACACACAGATTTACACACCTGTTGCCTGGCAACAAGAATGCTCTCTTGATCAAATGATGGTAGGGAAGTGAGAGGGATGGTAGAGAGGGACATGCAGATAGAGACAGAGAGAGAGTCCAGTGTCACCAGCTCATCAGTGTGCTGTTCAGAGGGCTGTCAACTCAAGAAAATAATGGACTAAAGAAAATAGGAAGACCTTTCTCTTCAGCTAACAAAAATGAAATGCTAAAGAGTGACAATGCATGAATGAAACACATGTATTTGTACATACCTGGCACAGTTTCACTGAAATTGAAACATTTCACTGAAACATTTGCATGCTGTCTGAAAGGTGTCTTTCTTTGTGATCACTTTGAGTATGTGTCAGAGAAATCTGCTGGTCAGTACTAAATTCAGTCCTCTTTCATGGTTTATTGAGATTCTTTGCTTTCATCCATAAGTTTTTGATCCTCTAATTATTTTAAGCAGTCATGCACATATATTTAAATACAGATAAACTGTACAGAACAATCTGCAGCATCTATTATCAATTTAAACACGAAAGCAAATTCAAACATTAGATAACTATCAATAATTGTAAATTTAGATTAGTTTTGATCAAAATCAGTTTTTTCAGCCACTAAATAATTCTCAGTCATTTTTAATTTGGTCAAAAATAAAGTTATGATCAAAATCTGACAACCTGTTTTAGACTGTAATTAGTCCTGTAACTAGCATGTTTTGTTTGAATAAGCGCATATGAAAAAATAAACTCCACTAATAAATCCAAATTCAATAAAAAAAGCTTAAATTTAATTGTTTAAATGAACACATTCAAATTCATGGAAAAATGCTTCCTTACGTAAGATGTGAAAATGAGAAACGTTTAAAATAGTGCAATTAATGACTAATCTGTCATTTATAACATTGGTACTTCCCAAACTGACATAAATACCAGTGCTCCAGCTGTATTTTAACAGCAAAACACTAAAACATGTGACAAACTGCACCCGACATTGAATTTAGCACAGAATGAATGTGTCTTATGTGTTATGGCTAGCACCCCTTAACTGGCAGACACTCTGTTCCCTTAGAGATATAAATCTGAAATCAAAAAGACCTTGTCTGCCTAAATAGCCATCCACTCTAAAACGCCATCCCAGTGACAAACAGGTCAACGTGATTCTGACACATCCTTACACTCAATTCTCTCGCTAGACAACAGCGCACACTGTTAAAAGCAAAAACACGAGACAGGTTTTGACCGGCTACAGCTGCTCCTCTCCAGCTTGACTCTCCATTATTGTCATTATCACAAACTGCATCAGCTTTTTTCTTCCTTATGATTAAGATCAAATCCTGAGTGGATTGTTATTTACAAGGTCCAAAATGGTTTGGCTCAGACCCTGACTGATATTCGGATACAGAAGGTGTCCGATAAGCCAAAGGGGTGCAAAGGAAAATGGGATTTCAAAGCTATACAAATACAGATTGGACCCTCAAAGCAATTTCTCAGTAAGATGACGTGAAGGATATCAAAGAGAACAAGCCCCGCTGACAGAAAAAAAGCGGTGAAAACGGAGGTCTTTGATACCAAAGCCTGAAACAGAATTGTGGCTTCATAAGGCCTGTTTTAGAACCTTAATGTTTTTTTATGATGAGAGTTGGAAAATTAATTACAGTGACACACCAGCTATGTTTTTGACTCAAGTGACAGATTCAACTTGTAAAAAAGTGCATTAATACACTTGCAAATTAAGGACAGTTTACATCTCATTTGTTCAAAACAACAAAATCATAATTTCCTGGAAAACTGGTAATTCTATATATTGGTGCAAATTCTATATATTTAATGACTTATGCATCAGAGTGCACAAAATACACGCATAAAAATGTGATCTTCTGATCCTGTGTTTGGAGGTGAATGCCTGATGTTTGTGAACAAACTTATGTCAAAGGGCCAGACAGAATCTGTGCACATTATTTCTGTTTCTATGCAGAAGTTCGTAAAAAAAAAAAATAATAATAATATCTGTGGATGTATGCAGAATAATTTTGAGAGTATAATAACTAACAACTTAGCACATGAAATGAAGAAAAATAACTTTTTAACTTTTATTTAAAGTCTGTGTGACAAAAATTTCCAATGTTTATTTTGCTAATGCATATTCATAATGCATAATATTCTTTAGGTGAACAATTAATTCATACAAGTTAATCCACTGAAAAAAAAGGTTCTGGTAATCTTCAATCAAATCTGACCATTTGCTTCCGCATTTGGAGTGGTGGTCCTTCTCTGTTGAAGTCAGTTTGACTGCAAATAACCAAATTCTTACCCACGCATTCATATCGCAAGTTTGCTATGAGGGAATGATGCACTAAAAGTAAGCTCCGCCTCCACTCAGTATTCCGTTTCAATTGTAAGTACATCAACATACTGAAATACATTAAAACTGAAATCAGCAACTGCTGGTTCACACTGACTTTAAAGTTTCCAATTCAAATCAAATTAAAACCACTTGTTTGGTAAACAAAGTAAGTCTCTCATAATATATATCTTCTAAAAGACAGAACAAACTTTATAAACTTTAAAACTTTAAAACCTGTACAACTTACTTTACAAACTGTAGTGCACATAAATCATCTATACATTTGCATATTTTTCAATAGTATTCTGAAATGAATATTAAAACTAAATTTAACAAAATGTAAAACAAAATATAAATAAATAAAATATAAAACTAATATATATTTACATAATTAAATACATAGACTCAATCATGGGCTAAATAATACAAATTTCTTAGGAGCAATTCCATACGGGCCTTTAGCAAGTTCTATGATGTAATTTAATCAACTACAGAATTCAAATCATAAAAATAATAATAATAAAACAAAAACTTTTTTTTGAAGAATAATAAGCCGTTTTTTTGGAGGGGGGTGGTAATTTCATAGGAACCTACTGAAAGTTGGTTGCTATTGACAACTGGTAGATACAGTTTACTGGTGGTTACACAAAAAATTTTTGACCAGTTAGAAACAAGCACTCCAGGGAGCTGTATAATAAAATCTTTCAAGTTTAATTATCAGTCCACATGGTGGTGGCATATGGTAATTAGCATCCGCTTGTTTTAATAAGGCGAGGCATGGATCATGCTGGTATTTACTTTTGTGTGATTTGTGAGCCCTGAAAGGGAACACAAGAGACTCAAACTTTACAAAGACCAAACAACAGAGGCATAATTATAAACACGCGAATGCACATGAATAAACACACAGTCCTGCAGCTCCTTCCCCGGTGTGGTGAGCTCATATTCAGTGACTACAAATTCATATCAACTGGACCTGACAGCACACCAACCACAGCCATGTTGATCTTTCATACGCAAAGAGGCTAGTCAATCACATAGAGAACATTTATATCTTAAACGGCCCAATATAAAAAAGTACAGTACTCACAAAATGTATTTCCTATAGTTATTTACTCATTTATATAATGTCATGTCAAGATATGACACTTTTTGACTTTGTTCTACTGTACCACTGAGCACAAAATATTTAAATAATAAGAAAGTAAACAAAGACAAAATGACTTCTGAAGTCTTTTAAAAATGTAATTGTTCTTACTTGGACCATTTCAATCAATCAATAATTCTTAACAGTAATGCAGGAATTAAGCTCATCCACTTCTAAGGTTGCTAATTATATTGCTAATATTATGTTGCTAATATATATATTTATATATTTATTTATATATATATTCATTCATTCATTCATTTTCTTTTCGGCTTAGTCCCTCTATTAATCTGGGGTCGTCACAGCGGAATGAACCGCCAACTTATCCAGCATATGTTTTACGCAGCGGATGCCCTTCCAGGTGCAACCCATCACTGTGAAACATCCATACACACCCATTCACACACATACACTACAGACAATTTAGCTTAACCAATTCACCTATACCGCATGTCTTTGGACTTGTGGGGGAAACCGGAGCACCTGGAGGAAACCCACGCCAACACGGGGAGAACTATATATATATACATTTTTTTTTTTAATTAGCAACCTTAGAAGTGGATGAGCTTAATTCCTGCATATATATATATATATATATATATTTTTTTTTTTTTTTT
>CAIGQW010000317.1:3274362-3313413 GCA_903798125.1 Danio choprae | reverse complement strand
ATACAAAGAGACAGGACAGACCGATATACAGGACAAACAGACAGATATATAGGTCAGACAAACAGGACAGACAGATATACAGAACAGACAGACAGACAGGACAGACAGACTGATATACAGGACAGACAGACAGATATATAGGACAAACAGGACAGACAGACAGGACAGACAGATAGATATACATGACAGACAGAGAGACAGATATACAGGACAGACAGAGAGACAGACATACAGGTCAGACAGACAGATAGATAGACAGAAGATATACAGGACAGAGAGACAGGCAGGTTACAGACACATAAATAGATAGTATGGGAATACTAATAAAAATGTTATACTTAAAAGGATGAATTCTAATTGCTAAGCAGCACAGGAGTCAAACTAGAAGATGGAGGAGGGTCTGAACATTGTGATCTGAGTGAAAAAGATGGACTGGCCTAGGGCACAGCTGACTGTTCTCCAGAAACATACTGTTGGATAAATCTTGGATGCTGCACAAACAGTTCTCAGTTTTAGCAGAGGCTCCATGGATGTTCTGGTTTTGTTTCTGCTCATCTGCACTAGAGGACAGGCATTATTCACTTTTCAAAACAGGTTCAGGTCCATGTCTGAGCTGCAGATAACATTTAGAAGACTGATCAGCCTTAATCCCACAACTTCACTACTGATCCAGGCTCAAAGAGCACACTTTCTTTATCTGTTCCTATCATCCTTCCTATCATTCGCATTTTTTTCACGCTTGTTATAATAACTTATGCCCTCTCCTACCAAGTGTACATGTACAGTACTTTTCATTCTCCCCCATCCTCTCACATCAGCTTCTCCCTTCTCACTCTCACTGACAGTCGTCAATCACAAAAACATGCGCATTTCTCGGCGTTTAGCCTTGGGCACAAAAACATGATTACTTTTCTATAAGAGAAGTGAGCTGAGCCGCTGGGGGCACTGAAGAACATGCTGGGTGTGTTCAAAACAGCCTCAAAGTATCACAAACCATGTTATAGACATGAGAACATACTGACTGCATCAGATTTCTTCAAGGAGCAATAATGCAAGGAGCAAAGTTAATTAAGCCAAATGTTTCATAAGAGTCATAATTGTAAGCATTTCAATGATTTCCTTCTTGTTTTTCGCCTTAGAAAACAAAAAATGAAGGAAACAATGCATTCAGCAGGGGGGGAAACTAGGCAAACATAGCATAAGGTAAAATAAACAATGAAATTCAAATATAAGGGCCTGGGGACCCACACTGAAAGAAACAGACAATGGGATTGTGTGTGTGTGTGTGTGTGTGTGTGTGTGTGTGTGTGTGTGTGTGTGTGTGTGAGCGTGCGTGTGCGTGTGCGTGTGTGTTAACACCGCAGCAAATATGTTCCAGGATTCCCTTGGTGAATCAAGTAATCAAACAATTTACTGCCTCACCACTCAACATCTCTACTAGCACTAAAGGCAGGAGGTAATAGTGTGTATAAACTCATACATCATCTTGCTGATTTTGGGCTAACATCGAATGATTTTTTAATAAGCTAATGATATTTTCTTTCCCCTAAAACCAAAACATCCAAACAAACATTTTAGGGTTTTTTTACATTGTCAAATCATTTACCCTTGGGAACCAAATTAAGGTTATTTGTGTACTTTGTGTGGTGCACCTACTGAGAATCGTTAAATTTAAAAAAAAAATGAAAATACACAAATACTGACATCATTTCCTGAAGAAAAATGTAATAAAACAGAAAATAAAAACAAAATACACTACCAAAACTCAGAAAATGCAGGATTATTATCTAAATGCTGACCTGTGGCTGGTGGGTGATTTTTTTCAGTGCTGGGTAGTTTTTGTGGCACTCAGTAACTGGTTCAAACACAGTCCTCCGGACCCTGACATATACAACCCAATGGTTAATATAATTAGAGCAGGTTTATTCATCCTCTTCAATGCAGAAGATTCATCTTTAAAAGCGACTTATCTACTGTAAGTCATTTTATTTTATAAAGGGACACAAAATACAGGGAAGCAATGCTACACATCTAAACAAGTGTTGTTTGTTTTTTGTATGATGAAAATGACTGATCTTATGCACAAAATAATCATTTTATTTGTAAAGAGTTTTGTTTATGGACAGGTTATATAGAATTGGCATTACCATAAACATATGTTAAAAAGATATCAAATATGTGGAAAATACTCATCAGAATTATAGGAAAATGTAATGTAAACTAGGGGTTGTGTGTTTAATGTTAAGACTGAAACTGAGACTGAAACTCCAAACCCCTCCAACTGTTAATTGAAATGTATATTACATTTTATGAAGTTTTTATTGTAGATTTAGTCAAATCAAAAATGTAATATTGTGAGCTCAGAGCTGGTCCAGTTTGGGGTTTACAAGTCTTTTGCGAAAAACACTAACGGAGCAAATGCTGCTGAAAAAGTAAGGACCACTGCATTCATGTCAAATCCCAACCACCATGTCTACACGTACACTCTATGTACTACTGGCACAGTAAACGTTTTATTAATATGACACTCTCAAATCAAAGGGCACAAATTTACACTTTGAGACATCTTCTCCTTACAGCCTGCAGAACCTATTATTATCTCTTAACTCCGTTTTACACATCACTACAATAAGTGATGATTATACAGGAAAATTATGCAACGGGAACACATTGTCTCACAAGACTGAAGAGGTTATTCTAATGCGTACCCCGAGGGTCCTGCACACATTCATCTTACTGTCCAACAACAAAGAGTGAAAAAGATCTTTCTTCCACTTTATCTGAGCCCTGACCCCATAATCTATTTCTTAAGAGATAAGAAAAACTAGGTCAGCCAGAAGAAAAAGTAAATTATCATAGAGTGAATCACAGAGTGTGTAAAGTTAGAACCGTTTGGCACATGCAACGTTTTAAAGCATGGGTGCTCAACCTTTCTGCAGAGTTCACCTCCCACCCTGACCAAACACAACTAAAGCCCTGCTCACACTGTGGGATTTGGTGGTCTGAGACAAATTTGGGAAATCTTAAAAGATTTCTGAAATCCTAGGCTAAAATCTGTGATCTTTGATCGTTGGTTTGACATGTTCATTGACAGCTGCTTAATGGCCATTGCAATCAGATTTCCATTTTAGGAATCATTTCAGAACACAGGATAGTGAAAATGTCACGGGTGGATGACATCAAACTCCAATTGAGTTTTTTTCCGTGTTTGGCACATCTTTATTGTCATTCATTCTCATATTATGACTGAGATCTTACATTATGACATGGGAGCCATGTTTGTGCAGTCTGACATTAGACAATCATTTAGGATCATTAAAAATCACTCAGTATGAGCCGGACTTAAACCAACTAAGTAGGATCTGAAGGAACAGTAATTAAAGACAGGTGTGTTTGATCAAGGTTGCAGCAGAACTCTGCGGGAAGGAAGATCTCCAGGAACAGGGTTGGACAGGGGACACCTGTTTTAAAGGATAGGAGCTTGAAACACTGTTGACTCATGTTGTTCCATACATGTTTCACTTTTTCTTCTTTGCCCAAACAATAAATGTCAGAGGGGTTGCTGGTCATTAGACTTCACTGATAGAAAAGAAAACCAACAATAAAAATGGTCAATGTATATGTCATTATACAACAGAAAGCTAGCACTTCAGACTGTGAATGTTGTCAAACCTGTAGATTAGTAAAAGCGACATGCAGGGCAAAGTGCCACAATCCCATTCATTTCAATGGAGAGCTGGCGACTTATTGCAATGAGAACAACGGTGACTGTTTGCAACAGAATGTAGGTGTGGCAAGCAATGGGAGATGCACCACAAAAGCTACTTGATGCTAATGAAAAACGATGTTTACAAGTGATTACCAATGGAAGTGAAGTCAGTGATGTGCAAGTGATTCATCTGATGTAGCTGGGTAATGGACACTTCATTCAGCTGCTGCTCCTCCACCAGCCAGTAGTAGGAGCTCGAACTTTAATTATTTTATGAACCTGTTTGTGCTTTATAGATATATTGCCACAATGAGAAAATTCATGAGTTGCTTCGTTGTTCATTATTCATTGTTGTTTATTGTTGAAAATAAACAGTTTCTTTACTAATTCCCCTCAAAAGTTTGTTTTTAGAGGCAAGAAAAGTGATTCATTCAATACATAAAGGATAACAAAGTTAACATACTTTGCAAATGTAACTAGGCAACCAATAGTGGGATTGCCCACTAGGGACCAAACTGTCAGCCACTGGTGACAACTAGCAATAAAGTTGCTGGTGGTGTGAATGTGGCATCAATGTATCATCAGGAGCAATGAGTTTTATTTAGTTTTGCTTGTATATGGGGCCTCACGGTGGCGCAGTGGATAGCACAATTGCCTCACAGCAAGAAGGTCGCTGGTTCGAGCCTCGGCTGGGTCAGTTGCCGTTTCTGTGTGGAGTTTGCATGTTCTCCCCGTGTTGGCGTGGGTTTCCTCCGGGTGCTCCGGTTTCCCCCACAAGTCCAAAGACATGCGGTATAGGTGAATTGGGTAAGCTAAATTGTCCGTAGTGTATGAGTGTGAATGGGTGTGTATGGATGTTTCCCAGAGATGGGTTGCAGCTGGAAGGGCATCCGCTGTGTAAAACATATGCTGGATAAGTTGGCGGTTCATTTCGCTGTGGCGACCCCAGATTAATAAAGGGACTAAGCCGAAATGAAAATGAATGAATGAATTAAGTCATACCGGTTTGGAACATCATGAGAAACAGAATTTTCTAACTGTTTCTCTAAATGTAATGCAAATATCCAACAAAATGACATTGTGAAAGTCCACTGAATCAGGTATCAGAGCATGTGAGCTTCACTCTGTGAACTGACACTGAACTATCATGTCACTGCAGATTTTGTGAGAAGTTGATCTCTGCCCAAGTTTTTTCTCATTGCCTTTGGCTCTGTGTCTCTTGTCACTTAAAATCACCAGCTCTCATTGAAAATGAATGACTTAGGGTAACATTGTCACTGCAAATTTTAGTCAGTGTAAACGCCCCTAAATTGTGTCCCTAAGCATGACATGTTCTCACAGGTTGAACCAAGAAAACAGTCCCTCCAGTATTTGAACCTCATCACTTCAGCAGGATTCACATGCGCATTCAGTGTTCAACAATTGCTGGCAGTAAAGCATTAATTAAGGGTTTAAATCTTAATTGGAACACACAAACCCATATGGACTGAATAATGAGCAGAAATGTAGGCTAATGCTGCAGGTCTGTGCAGCTATTTCTGTGAATCTTCTAAAGATGTGCAGAAAAGCACTTTCCACACTTTGTTAATGTCCAGGATTGCGTGCAAATGGCCCATTTCCCTTCTCTGCCTCTGCTTTCTTTTCAGGCTTTTTCACAGAGCGCTCAAGGTGACATGTCTTTTTAAACACTGACCTTTTGAATTATTCTAAAGTGCTGTGACTGAAGATGGACATTGAGCTGGAGTGGCTTTAATTAAAAGAACTCTCAGAGTCTGTAACGCATTAAAAAAAAAAACTTCAAAGAATTACATGAACAAATAAATGCCAGGCTTGTGTGTCATTTAGAACTGGAATGATTTACATTGCTAAAGCTGAATCAAGCAATCAAAATTCTGAATTATAATGCGAATTTGATGAGTATGAATAATAAAAACAGAAAATAAAAAATATAATAAAAAAAAAAAATCAATACTATTCAACTCTTTGAAGGCAATAAGATAAAGGATCATTTTAAAAAGAGAGAAGGAAGTTTATAAATATTATATTGGTAAAAACAATAATTAAAAGGAGGTTAAAAAAAAGTTCTTTTGAACTATGAATCCTGTAATTAGTATAATGATTTCTATACAAATATTAAACAGCACAACTGTTTTCAACACGGACAAAAACAAGAAACTAGAGAAGAATAAATAAATACATTTTTTCAAAAACTTTTGAATATTAGTAAATAGTGGTGTACTTTGGCTTTAACTTTGAACAACATTTTATATTTTTGTGCTAGCATGCAATAATAGACACAGGCTTATTCAGTGGGTTCTTGCTGATGTTATTCCACTGCAGCTTTCAATACAAAAATCACTCCATAAATTAGAAAGAGGACAATTATTTTATTTTAGGTACCATTTTGTACTTTTGTTTTTTCTTAATTGAAAACTGTGTTTTGCAAACATTCCCTTAAGAAAGCCAAAGAATTGCAACTTGGGCATCACTTTTCAGCATTTTGTCTGTTCAGATGACTCTTCACAAAACTTCTCTTAAAGCATTAAACCTTTCAAGTATCAAACTACTGCATGCAATTTTAATTCTAAGTTTTTCTCCAACGCTGGCAAACCCCAACACTGCCCCTCAGTCAGAAATATCAACAGCTGGCACATAATAAAACCTTGTTAACTTATCTTTCATAAAACTAAGCCAATGGGAAATGGGGAGCCAACTTCTGAATGAATTAATACACATTTCTTCCTACCCAGCTTCCTACCCATTTATTCATTTAGCAAGATGCTTTTATGCACAGAGACTTCCAAATGATAAACATCACAAGCAATTTACAAAGGGACGCGACAATATTTGCTCTACATAATGCCAGATATGAAGCATGAAGTAGATTTGTTGCTTCTTCAACTAATGCCATCATTTAAGTGAACAATTTAAAAAGCTAAAAAATGACATACAGGAACAGACAGGAATGTTCGCACTGCACAGCGTAGCCCTTTAAAATGTTAAAAGAAACCTTTTTTATGTGAAGGGCAAGCAAGGAGAAAAGGATTATAATTGTACTAATCTGCAGTCCAGTGAAATGATCAGGACCACTTGAGACACAGAACTGAAGACAGCTTCCTTTACAACAGCTCTTATATGATCTTCTCATTCCTTTCTATAATCATCCTCCTCTCACTCACACACACGCACGCACGCACGCACACGCACGCACGCACACGCACGCGCACACACACGCACACACACTCTTATTCCGCAATGTTCAATGTGAATACAGGGATTTGCATTACTATTTATAAAAGACCTTTGCATGAGTGCAGTGCCTAAAGCAAATAAATAAATCAATGGACAGCAGACATCAATTATTACAACTTAATCAACTGCATTTCTGAGCAGATGTAATTTGTATGCTAACTGATTTATAAACAGGCATAGCCATAATGTAAAATAAACAGTCATGCTATAACTTAGAATTTTTCTGTAAAGCTTGCTGTAAAACATTGTTTTTCGCACTTAGAGTAAATAATATTTTAGTACATAACTACAATTACCTGTAACAAAAATACCATATACAACAGTAGCTGGTACAGTGAAGATCAGAAACAGTAACATTATGGTACACTGACATTATGGTCCATGCAGTATTAACTTCCTAATGTTTTTTTTTTCTTTTTAAAAGGACAAGGACTCACTTTTTAAGTTTGAGTGAGATGTTTATAGGTGCAAATATGCACTCATTCTTTTGTTTTTCTCTACCTTCTTAATTACAGGGTTATTGAAAGTGTCTGCTAGAAACCAATTCAGCGGCCAGGCTGTTCAAACAATTGAACTTAAATCATTGACTAAATTCACAAAAAAAAAAACTGACTTAAAATAGTGATGCGTTCATTCATTCATTTTCTTTTCGGCTTAGTCCCTTTATTAATCTGGGGTTGCCACAACGGAATGAACCGCCAATTTATCCAGCATATGTTTTACACAGCGGATGCCCTTCCAGCCGCAACCCATCACTGGGAAGCATTCATACACACTCATTCACACACATACACTATGGACAATTTAGCTTACCCAATTCACCTGTACCGCATGTCTTTGGACTTGTGGGGGAAACCGGAGCACCCGGAGGAAACCCACACGATCACAGGGAGAACATGCAAACTTCACACAGAAATGCCAACTGACCCAGCCTTGGCTCGAACCAGCGACCTTCTTTCTGTGAGACGATTGTGCTACCCACTGCGCCACCGCATCACCCAATAGTTATGCAGTCATTGACAATTATAACTGGAAACAAAATACATGAATTACATCACAGCCAAGATGGGAAAATTGTGAGGACACAGATCAGCATATGGAAATCTGCCATGACATGGCATGACGTCTTTGCACCCCATCATTTTGTAAACACAAATAGGCCTGTCACAATAATTAATATATCAACTTATCGCACAACACATGGGCATGACCTTAATCATTTTTGGTGATGTAATATACTGTATATCGGCCATATAATAACCAATTCTAGCAACATTTTAGCTGATTGTGCAACATCTCGATCTTTATTGGAGGTGTCAGTGTCAGTATGGTTAAAAAAAAACAACAGTATTTACTATAAATTACTTTAGTGTACATTTTTCATGTGGGTTTCTCACAACTGCAAATAGATCTGGTACCAGATATTGCAGCCTCTGTTACCTTTTATCTTGCACTTCTTTGTTAACATTTATTATTATTTATTTAGGATATGCTTTTTTCACATTCTGATTCCAATGTAATAAATATTCTTAAGAATAAAGTATTTTGTGTTCTTTGGAAGAGTGGACTTGCATTGTGATATTATATTGTCGAACTGGCATTATATAATGAGTTGTCTTAAAATGACAATAATATCGTTTATCACAATATTTTTGTGTGCAATATATCGTACAACAAAAAATACATATTATGACAGGCCTAAAAACAAATACATAATTTTGCACTTGCACAGTCTGATTATTTCCCTTTTTATAAGACCTCAGTGTGTTGTCAGGAATCACAGGTATTAACTTTGTTTTGGCTGTATATGTTTTTTTTGTGTGTGAGTGTCACTCAATCAATATCCTTCAGCTTGGTCCCTGATTTATCAGGGGTCTCCAAAGGACCACCAATGGAATGGACCACCAATGGCGGTTACAATGAACGTGCATTTTATGAATAACTAAGGAGAAACGGTTAATTTATAAACTGACTTTAATATATTCATTCATTCATTTTCATTTTCAGCTTAGTCCCTTTATTAATCTGGGGTCGCCACAGCGGAATGAACCGCCAGCTTATCCAGCATATGTTTTACGCAGCGGATGCCCTTCCAGCTGCAACCCATCTCTGGGAAACATCCATACACACCCTTCACACTCATGCACTACGGACAATTTAGCTTACCCTATTCACCTGTACCGCATGTCTTTGGACTTGTGGGGGAAACCGGAGCACCCAGAGGAAACCCACGCCAACACAGGGAGAACATGCAAACTCCACACAGAAACGCCAACTGACCCAGCCGAGGCTCGAACCAGCGATCAGCGACCTTCTTGCTGTGAGGCGAACGTGCTACCCACTGCGCCACTGTGAGGCCCGACTTTAATATATATGAAGTATAATAAGTTCTTATGATGTGCAAATTAAAACAATTGTTTGGTAAACTACTCTTTTCAACCACCAGCAACAAAATGATGGTCTGCATAACCTTAAACACAGATAATCCTAATAATATTCAAGCTCATTTATAAATGCTATTTTAAAATACAAAGACACAGTGGCCCTTTCTTCTCTCTGCATGCATATGAAAGTCGCCGTTGCCAAATAACCAACCTTTCACCAAACAGTCTGTTTGTGCATAGGTGTGTTGGTGTGCGAGTGGGTGGTGTGAAATTCAAAGCATATTAACGTGAGCATGTTCTCCGGATAGCTATTAACAAGTCTATAATTAATGTTGTAAACTTGGTAGGGTGCAGGGGCTGTGAAGGGGACCCAGGGGCTGATGGCTAAGTGAGTGTACTCAGAGGCCATCCATCTCCAGTGACCGAATCCTTTCTCTGTGGTAGAGGAGCACTTCACGGGAAGTCTGGCTCCAGGTCATTATTAGCTGTCTTTGCCGTTCCCTCAGGTTATGTGTGAGCCTAGACTAAACTATTCATAAGTCAATACAGGGAAGGTGAGTATAATTGGAAATCCACACATGATCATCTTTTTTACATTTGCATATTGATTCAAACAAGGGGCTTTTGGCCTAATAGTCAGCCATAATTCTGTATGTCTGATTGTAGTGTCACCTCAAATGTTTGACAGCACAGCGAGGATCTGAAATAAGTGTGATTCTGAAGTACGAAACCCCCTTCAGCCAACTGACTTAATGAAAATTAAATGAGTGGATTAGGCGGTTAATTGCCCAGCACTTGGACATGGATTGACATCTATGTAACAATGAACTGATGGTGCTTTGAGGATTGGTGGCGTTTAATTTAAATTCAGTCTCGTTATTAAATGATTATGGCACAGACTGCAGTCTCTAGATATGACTTTCTGCTTTCCGTGAATTAGCCCTCGAGCGTTTCTTTTCATGGCATCTGGGTTAAAGGGCTTACCAGTTCTCTGTTTTCTGGAAACTTTATGTTATTTAGCAGAATTGGTGTCAGGTCACATTGAACAGGGGGTGAAGAGGCACGTCCCTTAAATCCAGAAACTACATAGAGCCATAAAAGACGGCGTTTATTGGGAGCACACACATCTCATTACATTTCTCATTAATTACCAGATGACAAAGCAGCCTCTTGCATATCAGCCTGTGGTGTAAATGGAAAAAAATGCACGTTAATTTTTCTAATGATTATGCAAATGATCGCCAAGCAGACGAAGGTTATCACGTCCACACGCAAGGCAGTAATTACCGCCACCAGGGATAAGCACGAGACAGAATCATTAAGCAGTAGAGTTCAGTATAATGCAGCAAAGCATTTAAAACACTGCTTTAACAATCAAGTGGTCAGTCTAAAATGTTTGACATTTATGGTTGTGTAGTTTGGTTAAAACAAAAGAAAATAATACATTTACTCCCGGTTTGCTAAGCATTCACACTGTCATTTATAACAAGATAAACTTAAAGATACAACAGGGTGTATGATTTATTTCGCAACAAAACTTAACCAGAGCTACAAAATAATGCTGTGTATTGGACTCATTATAAGTACATAAATGTGATAGTATTTTTGATAATTAATGAAGTGCTTATAAAATTTGTAAATGAGTTAAAACAGTGCCATAAATTTGTCCACTGCACACACAAATGAAGATCTTCTGCAAGAAGACAGTTTCATTGCTTGAATTATAGATTACTCTGCTACTACCACAATAGAAAAACAGGAATTGTTCAGCATTCAGTACTTATGGTCACATCCTGCCACATCCTATATTTAGCCCCTGTTGCATTCATATTTCAGGAGAACCACACCAGAGTTTGTTTGGAAGTGGACCGAGACTCTTTTCAGTGGTCTTGCTCTGCCTGTTTGGTGTGCACCAAGGTTCACACTTATTCAAATAAATTAAATCAAAACATGCTTTAATCTGAAATGGTTTTCCTTTACTGTTAAATTCAGGTAGGCCATGCGTTTGTATTGACGACCAGCTAGTACTGTAGCTAGTCACTCCACAAGTCTCAAGAGAAACACTGCAGACACTGGGGCAGCAGACTTAATGTCCTTATTAATGCACACATTCTAAGATTACATATTACATATTCTCAGACAAATAAATTACAAATTTAAGATTCCAGTTGCACCCCCCCCCCCCTTCACCCTCATTTATCATTTCACTTAAAGAGAAAGTTTTCCTAAGGTTTCCTTATGCTCATTTTGTTCCAAACCTGTATGATTTTCTGTCTTTTGTAAACTGAAATTACCACTGAAGCCCAAAATAAATTACAAATTATGTTCCACAAAAGAAACAAACGGTATAGCTTTACAATAGACCTGGTTGTAAATAGAAGCAGGTTATACATGTTTGGAGTATAAATATTAAACATTTTTCAATCTTTATGTTGTCTTAAGTGTCTGCTAAAAAATGAAATATTAACAGCAACAACAACAAAATGCTCAAATGAAGGCCGTGGACATTGCACCAGATGACAAGTCACACAAAATATAAGCTTAAACAGATTAAGAGCACAACTGCTAGTTTTATTACCCTGAGCTTGTAAAGTGCTTTTGCTGAAACATTAATCTCACAATGAAAATGAAAGAGAACAGCCATGCAACAGGTGATTAAATTAAACGAGATTACTGCAGTACTGTGTACTGAGACTATAAGCACTTGTTGTTATTGGATTTGTTTAATCAAGCGATTAATAAAGTTGGCTGCCTCACACTAAACAACTATTCCCCATAATAAGAAATGGCCATTCTCTTAACAAAAACCTTGAGAGCTTTGAAGCACTTGAGCATGTTATCAGCTGGGGGTTGTGCAGAGCTGATCTAATGCGGAACAGCCTCTCCAAAAGCCGTGAAAACACACTGAAGACACGCTGCATGGAGCGCAAGACCACCTTTCAAACTGAAAATGATACATTTGTATACAGTCAGTCCATACTATGTCAACGAACATATTCAGATTAAAATATACAGATACTCGTCAAAGACCAAAATCTTGAAAGCTTAAAATATCAATTCAATATTTTGGCGCGCTTTCCATACGACATAAAAATATGCAATACAAACAATGATATAATTTTACTCAAAGCCGTTTAACCCTTGTTTATTGCTAACAGATAGTGATACAGTGGATGTTCTCCAAACACAAAACTGCAGTCAGTCACCAAACCATGCGCTTCGAGTCTGTGCAAAATAACACGACAAAACTTTCCATAAAAAGCTTCTCGTGCTAATTGTTACCTTCTTTTATCGTCCAGCTCCTGCGAATCTCCCAAAGTCTCGAAAGTTCACTCAGAAGATGAGCTCGACGCGCTCCTCAGTAGCGTTATTATGCCAGCGGTTAGTTTAGGTGTCGGACAGATGCTGCTCTCGTCGCGCGAGTCTCTCCATTGGCTCAGCAGCATCACTCATTTCGCCCTCCCCCGAACGCTCACACGCGCTGTCTGCATGCTGGAGGTTTTTTTTTGTTTTTTTTTTTTGCTTGTTTGTTTTCTCCCTAAAACCCCAGTTACTTTGACTGAGAACTACAAAGTGAACACTTGAAAAATCAAAGCAAACAAGTATAGATTTATATGAGATACAGTAGCTAAGTAGGGAGCTCGTGGGATGAAGTCGCTTTTCTTTGTTTGCAGTGTCTTAGAATTGCACGTTACTAAAATATATTTATTCATGTCTTATTTGTTGAAAAACAATACGAATTTGATCGTGCTTTAATTGGTGTTCATTTAGAAGGCTGTGCTAGTGCGCTCATTGTCGCAATGTCATTAAAAAGCGGTTGCTCTTACATGAAAAAAAGACGTTAGAATGCGTGAAATGAAATGAAGTTCTTCCCCCGAATCATCCTCTGCCTCTCCTGCTCCGACTATTAAAAGAAATGACACGGGTTATGGGGAACTGCGAGTGACAAAAAGCTCACTAATGAAGTGCATCGCTGCAAGCTGGCTCTTTGAAACACTACTGCCCCCTTTTGTCATTGAGTAATATTGTCGCATTTCAACAATTGTCAGATGCTTTATGACACAAACCTGTGTAAAAAAAAAGGCTAGAAAACCTTCGTTAATTTCGATGATAACCGATATATAACATATACGCAGAGTATACTTTTTTATTAGTAACATTTTGATATTAAAATCAAATAAAATGACAAAAATACAAATTTGGTTAGCTGATTAGCTGCCACCGTTTTTATTATGTAAAAAGCTTAACAGGTTACTCCCATTTCAAATACATTGTTAATTCCCCCCAGAAACTAACAATTGTTCAGAATACAAAAATGTTTCTATTTGTTGTAATAAAAAAAAATCAGGGTTATTCCATCAAATATATATATTTCTTCATGCAACTGACATTACAAAATAACAGTAATAACACATAAAGTATATGTAGATTTAAAAAAAAATACATTTACCCCAATATTTAAGATTTAAACACTGAACACATTGTCATGTTCTGCAAATTAATAATCTTAATACTTTTATTTGAAATTTTGAAGATTATGAGATAGTTACTGAAATGACCTAAACAGGTATAAAATTGTGCTAACAAAATAATATACATTCATTCATTCATTCATTTTCATTTCGGCTTAGTCCCTTTATTAATCTGGGGTCGCCACAGCGGAATGAACCGCCAACTTATCCAGCATATGTTTTACGCAGCGGATGCCCTTCCAGCTGCAACCCATCTCTGGGAAACATCCATACACACCCATTCACACTCATACACTACGGACAATTTAGCTTACCCAATTCACCTATAGCGCATGTCTTTGGACTTGTGGGGGAAACCGGAGCACCCGGAGGAAACCCACGCCAACACGGGGAGAACATGCAAACTCCACACAGAAACGCCAACTGATCCAGCCGAGGCTCGAACCAGCGACCTTCTTGCTGTGAGGCGAACGTGCTATCCACTGCGCCACCGTGAGGCCATATTATACATTACATTATAATAACAAATATATTTTAATGCATAAATTACCAGACCACTTTTAAACAAATAATCAGCATGTATATAAAACATGTGAAGCATGACTTAATTAAGAACGAAGCAGATGAAGCAGTCATGTCCTTGGAAATGGTGTGATAATCTAAGCCTTCCCATTATTTTCGAGCCATTAGGCAAGAACACAGTACTCCTAGCTGTGCCGTGGCCTAAAAGCAAGTTGTACTACACTTTAAATGTGGGCTAATTATCCAGCAGCACCTCATTTAGCCTGTAATGAGAAATCTCTGACTACCACAAAGACATTTAATGAGCAAAACACATATTGGGGCAATAAGCTAAAATGGAAACATTTGTGAAACAGCCAAAGCAACATATATACAGAAAGAAAAACAGGTTGCATATCATCCATACACCTTTAAAAAAGGACTAATATGTTAATTCTGAATTCACAAGCTTTGTTAGACAAAAGACTAGATGATCATACTGAATAGTCTTTGTTGCCCTGCTAACTGTTTGCTCGAACAATAACAATTTCTATTGTTATAATATTTTGAATGGAAGGAATAGACTTCCAGTCACACTAAAGAACAGCTGAGTCTCTCAAATTACAAAGAGAGATTTACTTGAACACACATACCTAGACTATACAGTGTAACTAATTATGACTCTCCTCACTGCATACTTGGTGAACCCGATCAATTGATCTCAATTGTGCATTCTTCTGAGGAGGAAATACTGCCCCTCGTCTCCAATCGATCACCTCTGCACATTCCCAGTGTGAGTCCACTGCTGAAGACAGGAGGTCAGCAGGAGGAAATGAATGTTTGAGTCAATCTTCTCAACCAATGCACTGACAGGCCAACACACACATCTTATTCAAAGACAAGAAAGACATGTGGTCCTGTCTAAAAAAAAAGGCTGTATTTCATAATTTTGTTTTACAAAATCATCAAGACATTAAAACCAGTACTTAAAACCAGTAGCTACACATCTTAATGGTTTTTGTTTCTCTTTTTCCCTCCTCCATTTAGTGGTTTTGAAATTTTCAGTGGAGACCCACAGAGGCCACTATAAAGCATAACAAATTACATAAACAAATAATGATTGCTTTTGCCAATAGAAAGCATGCAGTAAAACATTTCTGTTATTTTTTTCTTAAACCCATCGCCAGCCCTTGATATAGTCGTGGGTGTCCATTTCACAAATAATCACAAATGCAGGTGCTTCCACCTACTGGTTGTTTATGTGAGTAACACGTTCGATGAACATGTATGAAACTCGTATTGTACATATATTAAATAATAATGTTAATATTTGTATTGGTTTATTTTTCGAACAACCTAGTTAAGTGAAATAAATACAAGTCTAAAAAAATGCTTTAATCTATATCTGGGTCATAAGTGTATAGACCTAACTGTTGGGTAAAAAATGTCATTTTAAATAAATAAATAAAAATAACTCAACGGTTGCGTTTGTCCATGTATGACCCTATACATTTTGTCCACATCCGACATCTGAAATAACCTAGCATTTTACGATTGCATTGTGAATATTGAATTTGTATACAGGGTACAAAAGAGACCTCGATACTCGTGACCCAAAAACAACAACAACAAAAAAAAAACAACAACTCTGATCTCCTGACACTGGAGCGTGCTATAATAAATCTAAATTTCATTTATAGATTTGACATTCCAAATGTTTTTATCAAAAATTGGCAAACGTTTTTCACAGGAGAAACTTGAAAGGTCAGTGAGGTATCGATTTCAGTATAATAAGTCAGAATATATTAAATGGTTTGTCGTCACAGAAAATGTAATGCTTCACCTGAATCCTCCCTGTCAGGCAATTCCCCAAACATTCAGCATTTCACGTGGCTACATCATGTGAATGTGAAGTAGATCGGATCGGCTGTACGAAGCTGTCTCCAGTCATTTTGTGCAGAACTGTAAGACATATCAGTGTTTGGTCTTGTGAGTGTGGGTGTACTCTTTACGTCTGTCAGTGTGACTGCTGCCAGCAGTATCTACACCGTGTGTCATTGTTTCTGAAGAGATGCTACCCTAACAGAATGGCACTATAAAAACAAACATCCTAATTCCATTTCACACTTTTATATTTGTCACACATGCTGTGACTGATTACCTCGTATTGACTCCAAGATCGTGCTTTCCATTCCAAAGCATGTTTTCTTGGGCCTCATTTTGCATCTAACAACAGATTTACAAACAAGCATGGACATATAAATTGAAGGTGGATGTCATAAATTATTTGCAAAAGATAGGATAATCTAGAGGTTAACCTTAATCGAAGAAATCCATTGATTAGTGGAAAAATTGAATAGCCTATAATGTTCATGTAGTCAAATTAAATCTGAACTGGTGTATAAAAATAGACATTCAAAGGATATAGATGAACTATTATTCAGATGTACAAGATTATGACAGTGTTGCTGACACACTGCCAAGACCGATGGAGAAGCATAAACAAACCAAGACCGATGAAGTGTGACAGCCGTCAGCTCCCTCAGGACCACCATGACCAAGACAACAGCTGCCAAACACTGCCTGGCAGCGGAGATGAGGGGGAGTCAAAGCTGAGGTCTATAAGCTGACTGGTACCTCATTCTACACAAACAAATTCTCTCTCATCCAAGTCCAAATGTTTTGAGGATTTTCATGAAATGCAAGACGTTACAAACACAGCATCTGAAATCCTGTTAAGGGATGGATAAAATGGAAATGGAAAAAAAAAATCCACAGAGGATTAAAGAACCAAACCATCGAAGAGAGAAAGAGACCAAGAGAAAGAAGGATAGAAAGAGAGAGTCGTATCAGGAATAATCACAGCATGAGAGGGAGAGACATGAGGCGGTGCTCTGAATAGGAAACAGAGGGAAGGATAGAGATTAGTGCTGCACTCTCTGGGCTCATCACTCAATGAAAGGACACTCTGCAAACAACAAGGGCGCTCAGCCTCAGGAGAATCGGGAAAGGTGCAAGTTTCCTTTTAGGGATATATACATAAAAGCTTACTGGACTTTCTGGATGTTTTCAGGTCAGGATTCTCAGTTTGAGCAACTTCTTACAATGGATTGTTTCAGCAAAGTCAGAACCGAGAAACGATTCAAGAAGGTTCTGAGTGACTGGTAGGCTTTCTTATGTATGCTGTGTTAACCAATAGAAATACATATTTATAAACATAATTTTAAACAGTAATTGTGGACTTTTGTAGTTGGCTTAGTCCATTTCTTGCCCCAGATATTGCCATCTGCTCTCATAGTGCAGAGGAAATTAGATGCCCATCTGTGAAATACTGGAGGATATGACAGATGTAAAACAACAGTTGTAGGATTTAACTGTAGAGATTCCTGTATCGAGTGCTTCTCCAACTGTGCCAGCGTTGTTCCTGATGTAATCCTTTTTACGTGCAACCAAAAGAATGACCTCGACATCTTGTATGGTTTTGATCCTGCTCTCGGTTCAGTTTTCGGGAGCTAGTTGTCCTCAGGGCTGCTTGTGCACATCTGACATACTGAACTGTGGCTCTTTATGGCTGGATAGATTTCCCAACCCGCTTCCGTTCACAACTTCTGTCCTGGACCTCAGTCACAATAGACTAACATGGCTGGCAGCCGGCAGCTTCTACGGGCTCCCAAGGCTCCACACATTGCATATGTCCCATAACCGCATCTCCTTGCTTAGCCCAGGAGCTTTCCATAACATTACTACTCTACGATACCTGGACCTCTCTTCCAACAAATTGCAAGTGGTGGGGAAGTATCACTTCCAGGACCTGCAAGCCTTGGAGGTGCTGCTGCTGTACAACAACCGTCTTACCCGTGTGGAGAGCAACACCCTAATGGGGCTTAGCAATCTTAGAAAGGTTTACTTCAGCCTGAACCAGATCACAGACTTCCCGTTCTTCTCGATTCGCAAGCACAGCCACCCCAGTCTGGTAACGTTGGACCTCTCTTCAAATCGCCTGTTTCGTTTGCCAATGGATGATATTGTGCTGTTGCCTGTTGTTGTGCAAAAAGGCCTGTACCTGCACAACAACAGCCTGGAGTGTGATTGCTCTCTGTACCGCATGTTTTGGCACTGGGAACAGAAGGGCTACCAAAGTGTGAAAGACTACAAGGATAACTACAAATGTCTGATGTATGGTGAGCCTCAAGTCTCAATTAATTTTATGCGCTCTTTGCATTTCTTTGAGAACTGTACAGTGGGGAAGATGATATCCCTGATATCCCCGAAGGCTGATAAAGTTGTTTACGAGGGTGAACAAGTGAGGTTGGACTGCACTGGAACCCTAAATGGAGAAGACCTGTCTTACAACTGGATTATTCCTCACCAAGAGAACATCTCGTATCTGATTCAGAACGGGACTCTACGTCTCAATCAAGATGGTAGCTTGGAAATTCTTGCCGCCCAGTCTGTAGATTCGGGGGTCTACCAATGTACTGCTGTCGATAATACAAGGATGATCAATGAATCACGAGAAGTAAACTTAACTGTGGTAGCTCAGCACTCCACAGAGGAGATGTTCAACACAGGCTACACCACTCTTTTAGGCTGTGTTGTGACCCTTGTCCTGATATTGATGTATCTGTATTTAACCCCATGTCGCTGTGGTTGCTGCAAACCTCCTCCTCCGTCTCCAGCCATCTCATCCTTCGGGGAAAACCGCTGCAATCTGGCCTCTATCTTTGCTGCTCCCTCAACTGATCGGCTGAAAAGCAAGTCTCAGTCTGACAGGCATGTAGTGTTCCTTGAGCCACTCATGGCTGGGAAAAATGGCCATCCAAAAGCTGCATTTATCGTTGAACAGCCAACAATTGAATGGGACACTGAAAACTTCACAATTTTTAGAGAAACAAATGAGTAGCAAACTTGTGACTTTAAAATCCTGCTTGTCTGAATAACAGGGACAAGCAACACCAATAATGTCATAATTCTCTAATAAATTATTCTGTTCCTCAGATTTAGAGACTGTCTCCTGTCTCACTGTGAAGTGATACTTTTTTAAGCCGAATAAGTGGGAATGCAATGCTAATAATGCACTGAAAATGTACAGCAAATTTATCATCCGAGCATGTGTATTGAAGTCTGAAAGGTTGAAAGAAGCAGAAATATGCTGTCAAGCTCAGTCGTGTACAAAAGATTTATGAATTGCCATGACAACAGCAATGTTTAAGTTTGCTTCAATGCAGCATTTCATTCTCACAAAATAAAATCTAAATCAGGCAACTCTGATTCTAGTGTGTGGGACAATCTGCATTAACAACAAGATAGGATGATCGCAAGCAGTTTGTGCACGTTATGCCCAGAAACTCCTTTATCAGGCTGTCAAAAACATCTAGGTGCTGAAGATATACTATAATCAGACACTGACTTAAAGACAGGTCATTTCGGCAAACTAAATTCTCAACAGAAAGCTTTCTATCAGGAGCCATTTAAGATTGAGATTTAATCCCTTCAATTGCGTCATCAACATTAGATACATTTAATCCTGCATGTCAAAATAAGATGGTCGTAAAGTTGGTGTGGAGCCAACAAATAAATGTGCTACGAGCTCGCAACTAGTGAATACCTCCACAAAGAAAGAAGATGCATGACGATGGAAGGCAATGTAGTGATGTCTGTTTATGTGAGATATTATTCATCTCAGCACTTTGCATTAAGCAAATTGCTCTTTCATTGCAGGGATGTTCTATGGGAGAGGATTAACACCCCTGCCAGAATTTTCCCTCCCACACCATGCACAGTATGCAAACCAAAAGCAAAATATGAAAATGAATGAGCACCAAGGCAAAGGTACAAAGTTAATCCATGCAGTCTATTTCCAGATGTGATCAGATTTATCTGCGGCAACCCACTTTCACATTCGTAATACGTTGACACGTGTCCCCTGGCTGATCGTCAGCTGGTGTTCACAAAGCCCTGCCAAATGCAGCAGATTTGTTTAAAAAAAAACATGTCCATGTGACTGCAAACAATCATTTCATATATCTCTGTCTCTTTAAACCTGTACATACTTTAATACCAAAACAGCGCTTTTTTGACCAACTCATCAGGCTTACCAAATGAACTATCAAATTCATGTGATGAGGTTTAAATCAAGTCTGTGCAAAACAGCAAAACAGAAAAACCTAATTTGTGACAGCAACTTCTCCATCAAACAGTTATAACCCTTAGTGTCTAGTTCCAGCGCTGCCTGTGTTGTGTCTGTAATACCAGTGTTCTTTTGAAAGATACCTAAATCAAATGAGGGATGAGATGACCAAATTTTAGCAGATTACTCTTCGTGGCAAACTAGGTACAAGGTTTTTTTTTCAGCTTTCTCTTAATCCTTTAAGCTTTCTTTTATTTTTGTTGTCCCCCTTCTGCTGCAAACACGATTTGCTCTCTTTCTAACCTGCACTGAACCCCGATGGTAAACATGTGCTTTGGCAATGCAAAATGCTGACCCACATACTGAATTAATGTGCAAAACTATATAAATGCACCTCAAAAAAATATAACCCCCTGATAATCATATCCAATAACTTTAAAACACACTTTAAAAACAGCAGTTTCATTGCAATTTTATAAAGTATAAAACAGACTATAAAATAGACACGCACTCAAATTCTCCCATATGTGACCCAAAACAAGCACCTCTCATCCAGGCCACAGCGGACATCACTTAGGATGAAATAGAGAAATAGCAAGGCTGTTTTAAACAAAATCTTACACATTGTATTCAGAGACATAGCTGTTTATCTGGTAAATAGTAACATTTGTAAAACGCCTGAAAAATATTCTACAGAAATTACTACAGCTAATGAGATTCATATACAAAGGGCAAATTCAGTCATTTGTTTTGTTTTTTAAATCAAGGTGTCAACATTTTTGTATATATTAAAAAAAAAACAAAACATTATTTTGTTGTTTTTGACAAACACTGCATCAGCTTCAGACCAGCAGAATCACTTAGGAAACGGTGCCCTCTGCTGGCCGGCTTTTAAACCATTAGGTTAAATGCTGCCAATGCACATTATAAAACAACTTTGGCATTGATTAATCGCATTTGAAAAGAAAAAAAATCTAACCATTTATTGTATAGGATCATAAATATCTATGTACATATACAAAGAGTTCACACATTCGCGCCTTTGATTTAATACTGAACACGACATGACATTTGATACAACCTTGTTTTAATAGAACATCTGTACAACCAAGAATGTAAAAAAACCAAAAACAGCTAAAATGAAGAATGACTCACTTTTTATCTTTTAAAAAAATATTATCTGCATTTTGCTCCTCGTTCACAAACCGTTTTTTTTTCTTTTCTTGAAAATCCAAACAAAAAGTATTGACAAAAATGAAACATTGAAAGGCAATTACATTTCTTGGCAATATAAATATAGTGGTATGAACAAGGTTTTTCAAACATCTCATTTAGGAAGAGCATTACCGAAAACAGTGAAAATCTGGCCACCGTTTGAGTCACCATCTCATTCATACAAAACCAGATTTAATTTTTCCTTTATTTCAGATATTTGATGTGCTCTTATTGTTAAATATGTACATTCCTAATGCCAGTAGTCTATGAGGGAGCATGGCATCCCAATGGCATTCAGTTGTAAGTGTAGTCTGAATAGTAGTCTGACCGTCCACCCCCTCCCCTCCCAGGCGGGTAGCCCCAATTACAGGATGGGCCCCCTCTGATGTGACCCCTACCCGGTCTAGATCTCATGGGGTGCGGTGGTACTCCTCGACCCCTGAAGCCACCCCGCATCATATCAGGAGGACCCCCTCTGGGATTGTACATGCTATTGTTGTGTCCACCTCGGCACATGGCTCCCATTGGAGCTCCCGGTATGGGTAAGAGTCCTCTGTTGGCAATGCCACCCCTGGCAGGAGGGGCTTGACTGCCACCCTGACTCTCTGATGAGGAGTTCACTGGAGTTCTGCTGCCTTGGCCGCATGAGCTCGAACTAGCCAACGCACCTTCTTTTTCTCCGCCGCCCTCCTGCTGGCCTACTTTAGAGGTGGTTGAAGTCATGGCATTTTCTTCCTCTTGTTCCTGAGAGGTTCTACTCTCAGTGGTTCCAATCCATGATCCATCTGTGGGTTTTGCAGCCTCAGTCTGGGTAGAAGGTAGAGCACTAAATCTTGCCCTGCTCTGTCCCACCATGAAACTGTGCTGGGCTCCTGGTGTAGGACCCCAGCTGTAAAGCGCTGGAACGGGGGGAATTGGAGTGAGGGCTGGAAAGAGTGTAGCTTCTGGATAAGAGGGAAAAGTGGTGCGAATAGAGGATAAAGAAAAAATAGAGGATGAAGATGCGGTCTCTACATCTGTCTTGATGGTTTGAGAGCCAGGATGTCCTTGCTGATTAGCAGTGCTTGCCATTTCCACCCCAGGCACTCCCACACCATCAGGAATGAGTCCAGGCGGTTGAAGACAAGAGGCTGATTCTGGGGTAGGAGGTGGCACCTCCACTAAACTAACCGGGGGCTGAGGAAACGATGGGGGAATGGGAAGCGGTTGGCCAACGGGTAGGGTGGGGGGGTTTGCAGGAGGTGGGGCGCCAGGAGGAGCAACAACCTGACTATATTCTGATCCCCTGGAAGCCACTTGGACTGGAGATGAATATGCTGAGGACATGTGGTATGCAGGAGAACCAGAGTAAGGGGTCCACTGTGCTGAGGGGGGACAAAGGTAACTTTGGTGGGGGTTCACACCGAAACTGGTCAGGGTGTCCTCTACTTCAGGCCTAAATGCACCCTCTTGGCTGGCAGCTTGATACTGAGCGATGGCAGACTTCAAAGCTGCGTAATCTGAGAAAGAGCCCTGGGTAAGGTACATGGCGGGGTTTGGAAGAACAAGTGGATCAATTATGGGGTCCAAAGATGGTTGGTCAGGAAGGGGAGGACGAAATCCATCAATCTGGGGTGGAGGAGGTTGAGGTGCAAGCGGTTCTGTTGAGTCTGTCTGAATGTTAGTATCGTTGACTGGCATGTCATCTTCAGAGTCTATAGACATGTCCTCCTCATCGCGAACAGCATCAGGCTCCACTGAGCAGTAAAACAAAAGACAAACTATTAAAATCTAAATCTATAATTCCTTTATGAATTCTGTCAGAAAAAGAAAACGTCTTTACCTGGATCAGGTAGGACAGCCACTGTTACGTCTTCTGGGATACTGATCAAACTCTGAAAGTTGTTCATTATGTCATTCATACCTGCAATTATGACTCCACTACCGGAAAACTGAGAGAATGCGTCATCATGCCTTTCTGTAAATGTAAAGAAAATACCAATTTAGCAAACACTGCAGACAACTGCACATATCATCGTTTTTACACCACAGTTATATAAATCAGTAAAAAAAAAAAAAAAGTAAATCACCCTGACAACTTGTAGTGCAAAAGAGAATTGCTGCTAACATTAGCTTTCTGAATCTTTATGTCTTGTAACACTTTAAAAACATCGGTGAACAGATATGTAACAGGTAGTTCCTATTGAGCTGGATTAAAAGCTTATTCCATTTCCCCCAAATGGCATTTCTAAAATTTAAATCATTCCCAGTTCCTGCAGTGCAAACATGCTAAAACGTGCCCACTGTAAAAACAGTTCCTCCAGTGCAAAACTCATAAGTCTTCAACTGTACCAGGTTCCCATACCTGTAAGGAAGACAAGGTGTCGAAGCTGTGTGTGTTGAGCTTGCAACTTGACCAGACAATCCAGATCAGGAGCTTGCCTAGATGGAGTGTCACACTCGTGATAGGGCAGAAACTCTACCAGATGTTTCTTCTGGTAGATCGTCAGCAGGTTTAATAGATCCAGGGCCTCGGTGTTAAGCCTGTAAAGGAAAGAAAGAACAATATGTCAGATACCAGGAGTCCATCAAAACCGTCAAAACAGTCAAATCATTCTGTCTCTTACCTGCTGAGCTCTTTAAGCTTCTTCTGAGTCTTACAGTGCACCTTCCACTTCCAGGGTGAGCCCTGTTCCTCCAGGAACTTAAGAAATGCCTGTAGCTTTGCTGTAAACACACATGTCAGTGTTTAAAACCTTATTTTAAAGAAAGTGGAGACTCATGATAACTTTTTACAGGAAATGCTACATACATTCACACTTTGAAAGAGACATTCTACATTCGGATCTTACCTAGCGTAATATTGTCAGGTTTGAGAATGAGCTCGTCAGACACAATGAGACCTCCGGACACAAAAAGCTCATTGTAAGTACGATTTTTTACATCATCCAGGCTGTCCACTCCAGCAAAGTAAACTGTGGGCAATTTCTTCAGAGACACCAGTGCTGGGATCTAAATGGAGCATAGAAGAAACAACACTTAAAATGATAAACTGTTACAAACAGCAGTTTACAATCCAGAGATGTTAATCACCTTATGTACATGAGTGGCGATGTCCTCATTCTGAATTATGATCATGAACTTTTGCTGACTTTTACTTTCTAGATAATTTAGAGGGTTGCAATCGATGTTGCCAAGGCTTCTTAAATACTCCTGTAAAACCAAACGGTAGGGTAAAGACAAGGTTTTAAAGGTTGGTAAAAAGCATCATTCCATACTCAATATTCTGACATTTTATACTTTTTATACCTTTATCTCAGTGCAGAGTTTACTCTCCTCATCTCCTGTCTGAATGTAAAACTTGACTGCATTCCTCTGCATGATCTCCATCAGTGTGCACAAAACATCGGGCTTGATTTGCCCAATAACAGTGCTTGAGGTTCCTGACAGAGAAGATTCTGTGGACAGAATCTCTGGGAGAGAAGTTACTGAAGCATGACTGGCACTTCCTGCTGACGGGGAGCACAAAGAAGTTTCCACAATATCTGTACCCTTGGGATCAGCTGTTTGTTCTGTTTGAAACAGGTGGACCTCTTTGACCTTATTTGAAGATGTCTTAACTGTAGCATGTGGCTTGCTTGATGAAGCCTGAGACTTAGGCACTGGAGATAATGTTTTAGTGCGAAGATGAGCAGGAGGTGAGGGCAGTGTGGGCTGGGCAGGAGCAGGAATGGCAAAAGGGGGTGGAGCAGGTGGTAAGGGGGCAGGCACTGGGACAACAGCAGGTGGTGTCGCAGTGGCCACAGGTTCTAAAGATGCACTGGGAGAATGGATCAAATGGTTCATCTCTTCACAGAGTGTATTAACGTAGCCCTGCACAGGCAGCGGGGTGACATATTTGGAGACAAAAGATGAGAATGCAGGACTGGACCGTATGGTTAGATGCTCATTTCGTGGCAAAGGAGGCTGAGGGTTGTAGATTATATGCTGTGCCTCCATCAATTTCTGGATCCCTGTGCAGAGGTTCTGAAATTCACTGTCAAGAATAGTGTCCACTACTTTCCCCAAACATTGTACTGGCTTCTCCGATCCACTCACACAAGGTTCAACCACACCATCTAAATCTAAAAACAATTATATTTTTATTAGTCAAAATAAGTTCAAAGAACTTCACAAGGTGTAACTTAGGGTTGCCCAAACTGGGTCCTAGAGGGCCATTGCAGAGTTTAACTCCAACCACAATTAGACAAACCTGAACCAGATATTCAAACTCCAACTTGCATACTAAACACTTTCTGGCAGGTGGTTTGAAGCAAGTTGGAGCTCCGCAAACAACCAGCCCTCCAGGACAGAGTTTGGGCACTCCGGTTTAATTAATCTGATCAACTGTTACAATAAAGACATTTGTAATATTAAGAAAGGCTTCTATTTAAAATAAACACTGTAATCATTCAGAAATTATATCTGAAGGACCAAGTTAGACTGAAGTCTGGAATAACGTTTTCTAAAAATGTGACATCTGGTTTTAATTTATAATATATATATATTATATATCTTGCAAGCACCTGTGGTGGACGTTTTCCAAAGTTGGTGGCTCGGATGTGCAGCTTCTGTTGGACGGGGTGGCTGCTGCTGCTGCTCCAGATTTGAAGAGGGGCTGTACACATCCGCACTGCTTCTGCTGCAGGCCATCTGCTCCTATACATACATCTGACAAGTTAACTCAACAGCATTTAAACATGACATTAGACAACACAAGGAAAAGTCCAATCCATACCTCCAAGTAATCCTGGGTAACCTGCTCTTCATTAACACGTCTGCCACGCAGATCAAGATCACAGTGGGTAAGGGACTCAGTGAGGTCATGTTCCTCTACGTTTTTGGGGAGCATCGCAGGCTGATTGCTGGCAGTGGTTGAGCTTTGAGCCATCTTATTGAGCGTGCTAAGGAAGAGTTTGAGCAAGGCATGGGTGTCTCGGAGGGTGGGACTCTGAGTTGCACGCTCCCGCAGGTCTGTGTCACACAGCCCCATGCTGTCCATCACCACTAAGAGAAAAAGAAAATGGCTGTCAAAAAGAAGCTTTAGTCTCTCAGGAACTGCAGTCGTACTCTTTATTGCTGGAACTCTATCATGCATGCACACTGAGAGACATAACAAATAAACACTTCTCCAGAGTCTCTGAAAATTACGATAGAAGAACTGAAGCTTTTCACCTATAATTTTAGCACCTAATACAAGAGTTTAAAACCACACCAATACACTTTATTACACTTAATTTTTTTAAACAAAATACCATTTGCTTAAGCATATAAAATCTCCATGCTATACCCAAATATAAATTAATTCAATAGAAACGTACCCCTCCCTGGCTCTCCATTCAACAGACCCGTCCTAAGGTATTTGCTCACACCTCCAGGACCTTCCCTTTCCAGCCTCCTCTTCAGACCAACAGGGTCCCAGTCTTCCTCTCTTTCTGGCCCGCTCCCCTCATCCTTGCCCAAAGTCCGCTTATGTAACTGTATCAGCTTTAGCAATTTCTCCATCTTCTCTTTGTCATACTCACTCTGCTGTCTCTGAGCACCACCGTTAGACTGAGAAACCCCAGTTGTACTGCTGGCTGATGGCTGTCTATCCGACCCTCCCCAGTCTGACACAGGACTGTACTCTTCTGCACCTGCAGGGGGAGATGCTTCTGCTTGTTGGCTGTCCATTAGGCCCTGCTGTAGTACCTCCACTGGGAGCTGGAACTGCCCCGGACTGTACACGTATGATTTCAGCACCACATCTATATTCTTAGGACGAGGTGCAAGGTGTTGGCTGGTCCGGTCATCCAAAGTGTGCCGGTACTCTGCGATGTGAAAAGGCCGTATGGCACCTTGCTCCTTCTGGCTGAGGTAGTCCAGTGCCTGCCGTTTCACCCCTGCAGCAAGCTCTTTGGGGGGATTGGCACGTAGCTTGTAGAAGCAATGATGCAGGGCAGGTACAAAATTATCAAGCTGATGGATGACTGCGTCTTTAGGCTCCAATGGAACAAGAGGGTCCTCCTCCACCCCAGAGTTTTTTGAAACTTAAAATTAAAAGACACAAATCAGTTATGCATTTACATGCAAGTTAAAAAAAAAAAGTGTGGAAACAAACCATTAGAGACACTTACTCAACTTCGAGATGCTTCTTTGCTCTTGAAAGATAAAAAGCGCCTGTAAAACCCTGTCACTTCTTCCTCGTCGCTCTTTAGAGAAAACAAGAAATAGACTGTTATCCAACGGCAATTCCATCTGCCACACATGAGTTTGAAGGCTGTGAGCAAACCTACCCATGCTAGTGAACAACTGAGAGGATGAAAGGAGGAAGAGAAATCCTTTGTCTACCAATGGCTTCACCAAAACCTAGAGTGAAGAGTTTAATTATAGCATGCCTATAATAAAACATCAGCAGTTTAACTTCTGCATATCAGATCGCTGACACGGATTCTATTAAGATACAGCACAGAGACGAAAGGGTGGGAGGTGAAGCCCGGCTACATTAAAGCTGCAGGCATTAATTCAATCAAAGCGTAAAGCAGGCTGTGAATTAGCTCACCATTCTTTCTCTCTCAAGCCGTTGCAGAAGTCCCGTGAGGCTGTTTTCCTGTTTACTCTTCCCCATGACCTCATACAAGCTACAATGCATCCCACACTTCAACACTGCAAAATACCACAACACATTACCACATCAATATCAACAACCAGCTGTTGGGCTGAAAAGCATCATTGGTACTCATCCTACCCTCTCGTGCTCCACTGTACGCTTCCCATGACAGCAGAACAGGTGGGATCTTTCGCTTCACTTGATCAAGATGCATAGCCGTATTGATGTCAAGTTTGTCTGGGCTGAAAAAGTAAAAATGTATTTAAACCCATGTAAAATATATACATTTTTGGTTAATCTGCATTGGCAAGGGCAGGAAACTCACAGTTTAAGTGGAAGATGAGGGAGACTTGAAGACCGGATGTACACTTGATAGACTTGCTCTCCTTTATTCACCAGTGAGCCACTCCAAACTGTATATCTTCGCCGAACTTAGGCATCATAATAAAATAATACAATAAATTAGATTATACGGTTACAGTGCTCAGCATAAATGAGTACACCCCCCATTTGAAAGATAATATTTGTAATGCATTTAAACAAAACAGTTTTATTAAAAAGTAAGAAATAAGAGCTCGGTCACCTAACATCTTTAATAATAGAAAGATAATGCATTTAAATTCAAACAAGTTATTCCAAAAACAAATTACAAACTACAAAATTCATCTACATTTAATATTTTTTATGTTTCACTTGATTTGTCCTGTTATTTAATATTTTCCTTCAACATATTCATTTGGGTGTACAGACTTTTGGACTGTGATCTCAAGTTTTTGTTAGATTAGTTCAAGTTTTGTCTTTGGTACTGACTAATCTAATGTATATGCACAAATACGTTATTGTAAAGCATCCTATGAAAAATATTGATTTAAAATAGTTATCTGTGAGGATGTACTCATTAATTCTAAGCACTGTATTTAATCATTTCATTATAGAGCTATGGTGATAAATACAAATCATACCTCTTTGTCCCTCATGTAACGTGCTGTTTACTCTACTAAAAGAGAAAAGGTGTGAAATTTATATTAAACCAAAATAGTTTGTAACAATTTCTATGTGCATCATCAATAAATCCATTCATACCTGTGTGTACCCATGCCTGATTCTTTGCCTTTGTATTGAAAAGACACAACCGCGTATGGTAACACATGTCTTGGCCTTGACTTGAGCTCATCAAATGCAAATTCATAAAAGTATTGCTGGAATGAAACACAACATTTAGATAACAGGTCATCTATTTGAACAAATAAGACAAAATAAAAGGTCATACTGGAACAAAAAACACTTACCTGAGTGTGCTCAAAGGCCCGATAGGATAATAATGAGGTCACTTTGCTGGCATTTTTGTACACATGGCTGTCGTATTTAAGGGTCGGCTCAAGAGTATTTTTGGGCATATTCTCAAATATCTTCACTTTACCCTGCAGAACAAAATGTTGTTTTTTTTAAACATTGTGAAACTATGTATTAAAATTAAAATAAATTACACTTAATGCTTGGTGGTTCGAGCTGTTGGACCTCCTTACCTTCATGACTTTAAATAATATTATCTCTCCAGCAGCACCTACTTCAAATGGATTCATTTGTAACAAATCAGAGTACTTTGAAAGGTAAACCCCTAAAAATAGAAAAGGATGGAAGAGTTACTTGGGGTGACATTCTGTGAGCCACAAAAAGCCCTAGGGTAATCCCAAGAAATTTGTTAGCAATCTATTTGGAATGCAAAGTCTCTTCTTGGAGCATGCGGTGTTTGCTCTGATTAAATATTTGCAGAAACTACTTCATTTCACCAGTTAAAATGATCCTAGTCACATTTACAAGATCCTGGCTTTGCAAATATCTTTAAAACACAAATGATCTGCTTTAGTAAACCACACAAAGATCATCATGAATTAGAAATCACTATGCCAAGAACAAAATGAACCTAATTTTACTTCCAAGACCTCAAACATGCTCTGAAAATAGGAAGACGTAAGAGGGGTTGAGCAATATATAAAACAGATGTTACTTTACGAAACATTTATCCACTTAAAAATAAACGACTGCAGTGAGTTTGATGCATTAGCATGTATTTGGCCTAATGATCACAAGAAAGTACGGAGCAGTGGTCATTTTGGCCCTGACCGATTCAACTATTCCAAAACCACAAGATCAAGTGACCACAGTAAAATAAATTCCACCCAAGCAAATGAGTATAGCCAAACAGACTCTTTTAAAGCACAACACTCACCTTTGCCAGAGTTTCCCAGATTGTTAATCCGCGAATGTCCCACAGAAAGACCCTTTTCGCAGATCAAGTGAACCTAGTACAGAAGACAAGATATCAGTTTAGATTTAGTCACAGTTTAAATAGCAGTTATGGCATATATCTTGATAAATATTTAGACAAAAGGGTTAAAATGCATCGTCTAGCTATTAGATCTAAACAGGTTAAATCTCAGTGAGTCACAATGAGTATAACAATCAGATTACAGTGATCAGAAAACACTGCTAAATCTGCTATTTTCTATTCAAAGAACTGTCAACAGTGTAATTATTGTATCATTTAGGAAGTAAATACATTACAAACACCCTTAATTTTGAATCAATAAGTAGGATTTGCGAAGAACACAGAATAATAATAAGTTGTTGGGTTAAAGCTCTGACTATGAAAAGTTTAAGAATCAAATATTAAGGTTATGGAGCAGACATTAACCCAGCCTCACCTTATTCCTATCAGGCAGCAGAAAAGCATAGGATTCTGCGAGTTCTGCCTCTGTCCTGCCATTCTGCTTGAAGTCCCTTTTCTTTTCGATGAACTATGAAGACAAATAAAATTAAAAAAGACAAAAATTATAACACCCCCCAAGTGGCCCGAGGATAATTTCATTCATCAAGACTACAAGCAAAATTGCTGTTTAATAACAGCTAATTAACGTGACTCAGCGCTCACCTCTTTCTCCAAGAGCTCGTTGTGAATGAGAGAAGCTTTGGTGTAGGTGAAAGTCGCTCGCGATGTGGCGTCCAGGTAGAACGTGGACAGAAGCTTCACGACTTCTTCAAACTCTCTGGACTCTGGAGGCAAGTGCTGAAAGAGACCTGGAGGACAGAACAAAAGACAGGCAGAGCTCATTAGATTAGAAAAACATAAATAAATTCAAGAGATACTCTTCAGGTATTTCATATTACAACGTTACTTTAAAGAAAAACACGAAGAATACTGAAAAGATGGACAAACTTCAGTGTTGCAAAGAGATAACCGTTTTGTCAGTAGACCAGGAGTTAAACATGTTATTCTTTTATATAAAAAGCTGCATGTGTTGCATACAAGCAGTGTTGGAAACCCACAAATCCAGAGGCTTGACCCACAGTGCCCATGAAAGCAATGTTGTGCATATTCATTACTGCAATATTGTATTACTGAATACCTGCACGTCCACATTTGTGTTTTATTTAATTTTTTAATTATATACATTCTTATTGTGCCTAAAAATTACCCACAGTTTCATTATAGTAAATGTGTAGTAACCGTGTGGTTTTGGGTTAATTGATAATTTGTATAACCAGAGATTTACTACAAACACAATGGTTAAACACGGGCCAGTGTAGAAAAACAATGGCTGTAGTTGCTATGGTTTAACAACAAAAACCGTAGCAATGAAGCCATGATTAAATGAGGTGCAATGCAGCCCAATTAAATTAGCATGTACACGAGCATTTTCAATAGCTAACGCTGAATTAATATTATTTTTGGCAAGTGACACAAAATAAAACATATTTTCACGACAAATTACCTAAAATCACGAAAATCAGGAAACGTTCAGAAACAATTAGCACGACCGAAAATTCGGAAACTTGTTAACCAATTCACCAACCAAAACATTGCAAAACAACATAAACAAGCTGTACAAATTGTGTTTTAAATGGCTAGAACTCAGTACAAAGATATTTAGTGTCTGTTTTTGCTCATTGTACATCTAAACAAACTCCACGCGACAAGACATCATACGTTAAAGCACCAATAGCTAAATCTTTAAAACCAAGACGCCAAAGTTAAAGTTGTCAGGCATAACTACACAAGCACCTTATTGGCAACTTTCGTTTTCATTAAAGTTGAATGAGACTTTCACATTATTTGTCCTACGAGGAAAAGATGGGGAATGAATGGGGAGCCCAAAATAAGGCTGGCTGTTTGGGGGGCTGACAGGTGTTTGAAACGCGTGGCGTAAAAAGACTGAAGGGAGATGTGTAGCGGTCAACTGAACCTCACACTGCTGCCATTGATGAGGAGGGAAAGAAGTGTGTCATGTGGTGTGGCAGAACTGTACGGAATGGGAGGAGGAGTGTACAGCCAGCTAGCAGAGCAATGACACCGGCCTCCGTCAGCTTTACAACCATGAGGACGAAAACGCACGTCTTTGAGATGTGCTTTGAATAACTCGGCCGGAATCGGATCCTCGAGTGCCCGTGCGAGTTGCGTTTGAGCGCCCGCCTTACCTGCAGCTCTCTACGCGGCGCACTCGTTAAAAATCCATTTAGTTACAGTAGTGCAACCCTCTAAAGCAAATCACGTGGCGTGTTATATAGATCCCTTGTGTATTTATCAATACGGGTCTATTTCTCTGACCCGAAGCGGCACAAAGCACGCTTTTAGCGAACTTGCAGGTCGTGAAACCCAAAGAATGCATATCGGGAATGGTAGTAACGGTGGTAGCAATGGTGCACACAACCTTTCCGCTCCTTGATTTTCCTCGGGATCTGAAAATTCTTCCTTGGCAGCTCCTCGGCCGACCTCGGGAGCGTCGAAGGCGAGCTGCCGCAGTTTTTCAGGTCCGACAGGCCTGCCCTCCGCCGCTCAGAAGCATCTTGTTCAGACATTTGCTCGTCTTCACATCCAGCTTGATCGCCATTTTGCTTGGATGTGGCCGTGCTAGAGGCTGACAACAATTGCTTCTTGCTGTCGCCATCCTCCAAGGTTAGGCTGCCGGCCTTGCTGCTCTCTTTGTCGCTTTTTCGCTCCTGGCTGAAATTGCAAGCCATTTTTCGGACCAGCGGTCACCTCTTCAGCTGGCGATGAAGTTGGTTTCAGTTGCCGCTTCACGGAGTAATTCTCCTTCTCAACCAGCCTCCGCCATTATGCTTGTGACGTATGCCTTCCCCACCACTGCAAAACTCTGGCGTCACTCTGTTTACATTCACGTAGCCTGACGCCCTCCAGCGGCGCTGCCGTGAACCGCACGGCGTCTAGACGCTATGACCGACCGAGAGCTTTGATCGCAGATCGCCAGAGAACCGGTGCCAAGAACGAACCGTAGAGCCGTCACACGGTCAACTCAGTGAGAATACTCACCGCTTATGTTTGTGCTCGTTTTCACAAAACTCCCCGTCTTCACGAATATGCAACATATGCCTATCACGTGACACGATTTTCAAATATTAATAATAATAATAATAATAATAAAAACATTTAGATGACACAATTCTGACATCGAGCGTTTAAAAGTAGCAATACAGCGGGGTCTACTAGAACTTTTAGTTTCTGTTACTATTTCGGTTACTATCTTTATACTAATTATTGTATTCATTAAGTTACTTATTTTAACCAATTTGTTATTTATTTATTTGTTTGCTTTGTACATTATTTTAATTGAATAAACTTGGAATAATTCATTTTAATTTCTTGTAGGCCTAATAATGTTTTCATCATTTTAATCTAACACTGTTCAAAATATTTTCTTTTTTTACACTTTTGTAAAATCTCTGCTTCAACAGTTTCTTATGTTTTTTAACAAAGAGACTTTTGGCATTTTTAGTTTGAAATGATATATTATTGTCTGGGTTCGTCATGTAAATTATGGTAAAAAAAGCAGCAACGCCCTGAGAGTTATTTTTTACACAATTTAACTATTAAACGTGAATAAATGTCACTTTGGTAAACAGTAGAGCTAAATTTTTAAAAGAGGTCAAGGACATCTAATTTTATACCAAAACATAAATAAATTGAAAACAACCATAGATCAGACAAGCAACTTGTGTGTTTTGTGTCACAAAAGTACTAATGTCTGCTTATTTATTCTAGTAAAATCTTTCATTATTTACTTTTATACTTTTAATTTTATTGATTAATATTTTTATGTTTTTCTTTTTCAGTTTCCTGGGCCTCACAGTGGCGCAGTGGGTAGCACGTTCGCCTCACAGCAAGAAGGTCGCTGATCGCTGGTTCGAGCCTCGGCTGGGTCAGTTGGCGTTTCTGTGTGGAGTTTGTATGTTCTCCCTGTGTTGGCGTGGGTTTCCTCCGGGTGCTCCGGTTTCCCCCACAAGTCCAAAGACATGCGGTACAGGTGAATTGGGTAAGCTAAATTGTCCGTAGTGCATGAGTGTGAATGGGTGTGTATGGATGTTTCCCAGGGATGGGTTGCAGCTGGAAGGGCATCCGCTGCGTGAAACATATGCTGGATAAGTTGGTGGTTCATTCTGCTGTGGCGACCCCGGATTAATGGAGGGACTAAGCCGAAATGAAAATGAATGAATATATATATAATCAGTTTCCAAACACTTCCACTGGCATCCTTGTGTAACACTCCCTTGTGGAACCTGAGATCCCCAAAGACCCCATTTTGAAAACCCTAAGGCTTAAAGTATCAGAGCCAGCCAAAGGAAAGTTGAATGCAAAAAAATTAGTAATATTTAGTTTGTTCTCCTTTGGCTGTACTGACATCAAGCCAACTTTATGAACTCCATAAAACGTTATCTTCATGTTTTCATGATAAAAAGCATTACTGAGCTTCATTGGAAGAATTCTGGCTGTCACGTGATGCCACAATGTCAGTTTTTGACTTGACGATTGACCTTAAGCATAAAATTTTACATTTGAAATTAGACTGTTTCTGTTTTTTCCCATTCGTTAAATGTTGAATCAGCTTTTTAATATTGTCTTAGATAATTGGACTCCAATTTATATGGATTTATTTAAAACACAAATAATTATTTCACAAGGCTTTCTTTTATTCGATAAAAAATGACCAACAGCATATCTTGTTATAACCGCTTCTAATGTACAGATTTATCCATTTAGTTTACTTTTATTCGGTCATACTTCCTCTGCTGTAAACATCATACTCTTTGAAGCGAATATAGTCTTTGAGACTGGTAGGCAGTGGCAGGTAACTGATAAAAACCGGAGCCCTCAGACGCAAACGACCCAAACAATCACGGATCTTCAGTCTGCAGAGATGCTTCAGGCTTCGTGTGTTTTCTGATGACAGAAGAAAACGTACATCAATAACACTGAAACCTGCTACATTTCAACCCATTAACCAACATCTAATCACTTTCAGTAACAGCTGAGATCTAGATGTCAGATTTACTGGCAATATGAAATGAAAGTTTGCTTTAATCTCAGACTCACGTTGTATCTTACAGATTTCTGGCCACTGCTTTTGCTCAACCAGAATAGTCTTCAGTTTGGAGCAGAGAGTCACATGATCAACATAATCCAACATGATTCGCACAACATGGGCTGAGAGGTGTTTGAGCCAGTAAACTGAGATCACCTCACAGAACTGCACACAAATATACACGATTTACAGTAGGAAATGTCTCTTCAAACCAAAAAAGTTATCATCATTTACTCACTCTTATGCCATTCCAAACCTGGGACTTGTACCGTGAGGGTGGCTGAACAAACTCTGGACGACAGGATTAGTTTTAAGTTAACCAAACCAGATCAGTGCAGTCCGGCTTTGTTGGTACTATAGAGCTGATCATCAACTTTCTCTCTTAACTCTGGCTTCGATTCTGAGTTCATGAGCGCATGCAGATGAAGGCGGGACATCATGGCAAGCAGCCAATCACATGCTTTGAAACAAAGAAATGGTGATTGACTTCTGGCGAGAGAGTAAGTGCAGTTCACAGGCAGATAAAAATGTTTAAAAATATTTAAACGGTAAGATGAAAAGAGCTGTACAGAATAGAGGACAACTAAAATAACTTCATTTAAGGCTTCATTGGTGTAAAAATGAAATGTGAAACTGATCAAATGTACTGCCATAGCTATACAGAGGCTCAAAAATCTCCATGTAATCTTTTGTAAAACATTGCAGCCTAATTAATAAAGATTTAAATTGCAGCTGTATTTGTAATTAATTATCTGCTATTAAACTAATATTGCTTATGTGTAATGAATTACAGATATAATAATTATATAAATCATCTAAAATAATGACAATAAATAATCAACTTTAAAATTAGACTATTTTATCTTTAAAAGTGTTATACTAAATAGTGACCTTCAAATTTTAGCAAGGTGAGGAGTAGCTGTATTACATCAGTCATATGTCACTTTGCTCACAGTTGAATCTCAGTTTGTGATCTCTAAATCAGAACAAAACCTGCCCCAGAGTTGGTTTATCGTGTATCTGACATGCCCCCCTCCTTCAAGATGCTTGTCATTTGCTTTTCATTCAATGCGTTTTGAGCTCAACCACTCACTGGGAGAGCTGTGACAAAACAGAACGCTATTGGCTGTTTTTTTTTTAAAGGGGAGGAGCTACTCTGTCCCACCCTCTATCCATTTTTCAGTTGAGATTACGTCAAACATCGAATAAAAAAAAGCACACTTCAAAACCTTTGAATATTTTTTAGCCCATCCAAGGCTTAACCCCCGACTCCACTCTTCACCGCAATGGTAACGCTACAAATTTCAGCAACACAAAACTACCAGAATAACACTTTATTTTAATACTCAATCTCCTTATTGGCCTTATTCTTTCATGTGAGAGCCGGTGCAGCCATTAAAACCTTATTGGCTCAAGATTTCTGGTCTCATTCACTTTCATAGATTTTTAGACATAAATGTTGCAAACTGGTATTTTCTTATTATTATTTTTATGTGAGGTCATCCACAGACTTGATTGTAGAGTGTAACGCCATTGGTGGCGGATGGTGACAGAACGAGACGGAGAAGGAGATATATAACAAAACGGGTTTATTGAAACGTATACGGGGAACAGATACTGGATGCGGGGAGACAGGACGACACAGGAACAGAATCAGACGAAGCAGACGACCCAAAATACCGGACAACAATGGACACAGACGAAAGAGTATAAATGGATGAAGGAATGATTAAGGTAATCACACACAAGGGATGAACACAGGTGGAACAGATTAACAATGACGGTGGCGGGAGAAAGACAAAGAAGGCACGTGACAACAAGAAACGCGGACGAACACTGACAGTACCCCCCCCTTTTTGAAGGCGCGTCCTCGCCAAAAAATGAAGGAGGGTAGAAGGGGAGGATACAAGGGAGGAGTCTGAGGGAGACACAGGAAGGGAACCGGAGCAGGAGGACCCAGGACACAGCCAGAAGGACGGCCCCGGGCGGAGTCGAGGACGGGAGGATCCATGGAGGGGAGTGGCTGCTGACTCCAGGGGGCCGACTGAGGGAGACGCCGCTGATGGCGGTGGAGCCCACGGAAGTGACGGAGAGCCGAAGGGCGAAGGTGATGCCGAGGCTTCTGAGGGCCGGGCGAAGCAGTCGGCTCACCCGAGCAAGGCGACGGCGGGGTTCCGGAAGCCCGCGGCGTAGCCAGAGCGACAGAGGACCAAGGCGTAGCTGGAGGGATGGAGGAGCTCAACGGTGCTGGTAGGACGGTGCGATGAGGTGCAGCCGGAAGAGTGGAGTCCAGAGGCGAAGGAAGGGCGACGACTGACCAAGGTGGAGCCGGAGGGACGAGGGAGCCTGGCGGAGCTGGTGGGCGGACGGGCCACGACGAAGACGAGGGAGGAGTGAGCCAACGCGGAGCCCTAGGGTCGAAGGGCCGAGGTGGAGTCCGTAGCTCGGAGGCCGAAGGAGCTGACGCTGGGCGACACCCTCCAGAGGGTGATGCAGACAGGTAGCGCCCACAAGCGAGCTCCATTTCCGGAGCTAGAGCGAGAGCTGGGGGGCTGGCTGACTGCAGCAGTGCTGGAGCTGGATGACTGGCTGCAGTTCTGGGGGACCGTGGGAAGCTACTCATGACCCTGGAGCTGAGGCTTTTCCGGAGAAGAAAGATTTAAAAACTGTGCAGAAACAGTTGGTTGCTGCCTAAATACAGCGGACGGATATTGCTGCCTAAACGCAGCGGATGATTAAAATTAAAGCTCCAGAAGCCAATGAGTAGCCTCCCAGTGTCCAGCCGCTGTCCATCTGCATAGGGGGGGTGGGCGGGACTCTCCCTCTTGGCGGTGTTGCCGGCTCGTCCACCTGGTCAGACGGGTCTTTAAGCTCCTCCATCTCAGCCTGATTCCGCTCTATCGCTCTAGGGGGCGCTGGCTCATCAGGTGGGGGTGGCTCTCCGTCTGTGGTGGGCTCTGTCAAGCGCTCCCTGCAGGTGGATGATGTTGCTGGGCTGGTCACTGGGTCTGGAGTGGCACTGACGAGATCCTCCAGGAAGGCGGTGAGTAGAAATATTTTACTCGCCAGTGTCCACTCCATAATTGCGGCGATGTTGCCCCGAGGACCATCTTCGGGCGATCGTGCTCTGCTAGAGATGATGGGCGTGCAGAGCACGTCGCCCGGAAAGCTGTTCACAGTCGCTCGGATATGATCCTCAGGGCTGCTCTCCCCCTGCTCCAGCAGGCGGTGATGACGAACGGGAGGGTGGGTGGGGACCAGGAAAACACGAAGGGAAGAAAATAAAACACTGAGGGGCAAAAAGACTATAAAAAGAAAATCGGGGGAAAACACGCCGCTAACTTTGGGTCCGGTATTATGTAACGCCATTGGTGGCGGATGGTGACAGAACGAGACGGAGAAGGA
>CAIGQW010000317.1:3229973-3249362 GCA_903798125.1 Danio choprae | reverse complement strand
CATATTTACACATAAACTGAAGAATTAATGTGTGTGTGAATGAGATGTATGGGTGTATGGGTGTTTCCCTGTACTGGGTTACGTCTGAAAGGGCATTCGCCGCATAAAACATATGCCAGAGTAAATGGCGGTTCATTCCACTGTGGCAACCCCTGATAAATCAGGGACTAAGCTGAAGGACAGTGCTGCAAATTAAAAATGAACAATTACCATGATCCATGTGCGTATGTTTTTGTTTCCTGGATCTTCATTCACAGTTCCAGTCAGCAGCATCTCAAAAAGTCGTGTGAGAGACACAACAGTATTGCTGTTGCTGCTGGGAATGACTTCCTGGAACATGTAAAGCAACGCGCTTCATTCATGACAAATGTATTAATACCATTTAACATCATAAAATACTGGAGTTGTGGTTGATGAAGTACTATACATAAAACAATTACCCGGCATTGCTTGCGCAACAAAACAAGTGTGGGAGGAAGCAGCCACTCAAAGAGTTGCTGCAGTAAAGTGGAATTGTCTTGTGCCTGAAGTGGGTCAGGAAGTGTTTTCATCCATGACAGCACCAGAGGAGTCCATCCTAGCTGAGACGGCTCCATGTAGATCATTCCACAGCGGCTCACTGTGGCGGGCTATAGCAGAAATCACAAACTGCTAGTACGCTTAGTCTGAAGTGGTGCATATGTGAACAGTGCTTAATATTAAATTACTGGGATTGACTCACAGAGGCTTGCGACAAATCCATGGCCTCAAAAATCAGACTCATCTGACTGGACATCTGGATAATCTCCCCGCTCATGAGGCATAGCTAAAATAAAATAATTAGTGAATACACAAACTGATTTTAAAGCTGAAAAGGTATACTTCAAATAATGTTAATTTGCCTTTTTGTTGTCATCCAGCACAGTGTTCATACTCTCAATCCACAGAGTGTCTATGGGGCCATCAAACACCACCCATTTCCTCTCTGGGGTCTCACTTGAGGCAAATTCTCGAAAGGTGTTGGCCACAATCCCATCAGTCCACTGATAAAAGGGACATATACATATACAAATATACTATTGCTTTTAAAATATGTCCGATATAGAAATTAAACTCTCACCTCATGTGACACAGGATCAAATTGGCCAAAGAGTTGACCCATTGTGATGGATTTAGGATTGACAGTTTGGTATATGACTTTTTCTTCTTCGTTGTAGCCCGACTCATTCATCAGGGTCAAAGTATCAGCAAGAACATGAAGTACTTTGGTTTTTCCAGCAAATGGTTCTCCAACAAGCATGAACCTATTTTAAAAGATATTTTAATTCCTACTTTGTTAAGCCATACTGACTGTTACCAATAAACTTTTGTCAGACCTTCAGGATACTCTTGTATTATCTAATCAAAACTATGGAAGAGCCCAAATAGATTTTCAGTTAGAGGGTCAAAACTTTTTTGTGTTTTTTGTGTGGCTAAAAATAGAATCCGTTTAAGTATTATTAGTGAGAAAACATCCACTTACCCATGTCGAACAATCATCATCTCATATGTTTGAATAATTTTGTCCAGGAAAACTTTAACAGGTTGCACATTGTGATTTTTGCAGCACATCTGAGCACATTCTAGGAACAACTAGTGTATAAAAACAAATATGTAACTGAAATCTCTTAATGTCATTAAATGAAACATTTTACTACATTATATCACACTACCTTATAATCCGCCACAGGTAGAGAAATTCCTGGAAAGAGGTCACTGGTAATTCCATTAAAAAGAGGGATATCATGAGAAAGAAACTTGGGCTCATTGACATCCTTGATGGAGCGGAGAAGCTATCAAGAGAATGAGGTTAATGTATCCGTTAATAGAACAATATTCTAATATTCCATTTCATTCACTCACAAGTATATCCTCATTTTCATCTGGAAATTTGAGTTTGAGGTTCCCAGCAGCCACCAGCACTGCTTTAACAGCTCTCATGCCATAGTCATAGTGGAACTGAGAAGAAAGCTGCTCTGAGCACAGCCTGTAGGTCATCACAATCTTCACTGAGAGAGGCTTAGCATTGAGGAAGCCATACGAATACAAGGAGATCTCAGCAATCAGTGCATAATTGGGCACCATCATGGCTACTGTTCTAAACAAGACCTTAGTGATATAAAAAAAACAGTTAGTCAAGTCGGAGAGACAGATGTTCAAGAAACTTTTCATAATACAAAAAAATCACCTTGAGATTATCAGGAAGTTCAGATCGGCCAGCATATCCAGGGTTCATGGTGATGGCAACAAAACAGTTGGGGTTGAGGCGCAACTCTGTGCCCTCAAAGTCAAAATACTCAAGTCTCATTTCAATGGCTCTCTGAATACACAGAATCTGCTGAGCCACCACAGACAGGACCTCCAACTCAATCCGGTTGAATTCGTCAAAACAGGCCCAGGCACCAGAAGAAGCCAATCCCTTGAAGAACTAGGAAATAATATGATGACTTGTGTAGCAGATTTCTATTATTAACAAATCATCAGTATTCAGTAAATGATTTTTAACATAATCAAGTTTTGCATTCATGAAACAAAGGGGATTAACTGTCTGTGTAAACCAGATGAAATTGACTAAACAGGAATAATGCTCATGTATTAATTGTATTTTTTTTTGCTAATAAGATGAAGAGCTAGTAACAAAATTTATCTGACTAGATGAGTTGTTAAAGAAAATCTGTAGACTAATATGAAAGACTGGGGACAGCGTTAGGCTCTTGTCATCATTATATAATAATATTGCAAAGGTAGTTCCAACTGTTTTTTATTCCTAATTGAAAATGAAAAAAGAACTACACCATTAGTGTATTGGGTTATTGAATCACATTAATTCTCTAGTACTTGACGTGTACATGAGTGCAAACATAACCAATTCATTCGTGGCTGCAGTTCACTTAATGACCACTAATAACAAAGATTTCTGAATAATACATATACCCTGCTTCTGGGAGGTCAATGATCTGTGATGAAGAACTGAATTCTAGCTTGAAAATAAAAGCTCTCACCTTCCCCATGGCCAGGTAATCAAGACCATCTGAGCAGTTAAACACCACACACTGCACAGCAAGGGCTTTGGCCAGATCTTTGGTGGTCTCGGTTTTGCCTGTGCCTGCGGGCCCCTCAGGAGCTCCACCCAAATTCAAGTAAAATGCTCCAATCTTTGAACCAGAACAATAAGCCAGATTTCAGAAAACAAAATGATTGTATCTCAAAACAATGACATGATTAGTTTCAGACTTACATACTAAATTGCCACAACTGAGTATTTTCTGTTTTCTTTTAACTTAAAAAATATAGTATAAATTAGATATTTAATTTACCAGAGTTCGGTAGCATCTGTCTGTTAGCGGTGTGATGACCAGACGAAGGGAGTTTCCAAGGTATTCATAAGCGTACTTGACATCGCAGTTTATAATGCGGACACGGACATTGTCATTTGCCCAATAGTAACGCAGCTGTGCAAGCCACTGGAAATCTGTCTCACTAGAAACTCCTAAAAAAAGGACATAAGTTAAAAACAAAAACAGCCACATCTTCAAATAATGGCGTTGAAGATACATTTTCAAAATGAGCTTATTTACAATATTAAAGAATAACGAAACAGTTACCACGTAACCCTCGTTTCCCGAGGGGGGGACCGGAAATGCTATGTGGAAAACTGCCACTATAGGGATTTCATCACCAGAGACGCAGCCCTCCAACGTGCCCCCTGGCCCTAACTTACCTTACTTACCTGTGAAGCACTTAAAGGCTTATTTATATTTTCGTAAAAAATACACCTAGTTAAGTTCTAGGAATTTTAAGATACGACGTCCGTTGGGAAAGCATGCAGTCCCGAAAGGGAGGACGCTGAGGAGGCCTGAGGAGACCTGGTGGCATGAAAACATATGAACTAACCCTGAGAAGGGGGAGTACACATATGAAGGATGGTTAGCGGGGAGGGAAGACACGGGCCCGCCTAAAAGCGCACGTATCTCTGTGTTAGAGAGAAAGGCGCAGCAAGCGTGTTTCAACACCGTACCAAATTTCCTCATTCACTGGCTTTATCCAGCACAAATGAGGAAAATCAGCTCCACTCAAAGATTATAGACTCTTACAAATGTATTAGGTGTCGCCCAGCCCGCAGCTCTACAGATGTCTGTTAGAGAGGCGCTGCGTGCTTATGCCCAAGAAGAGGCGATACTCTAATCGAGTGCGCTCTCACTCCCGGGGGACGCGGCTCACCCTGGCACAGAAAGCGAGGGAGATGGCATCCACTATCCAGTGGGCCAACCTCAGAATGGATACGGCACTTCCTGCCTGCCGATCATAACAGAAAAGGAGCTGCTTAGAGTCGTAAGCTCTAATGCGGTCACATAGCGCAGAGCGCAAACGAAACACAGCGAGAAAAGGGGCTGGGTCTGCCTCCTCCGTGGGCAGCGATTGCAGGTTCACTACGTAGTCTAAAAGAAGCACTGTAGGAACCTTGGGCACCTAGGTGAACCGAGGTCTCAGGAAAACGTGAGAGTGGGCCGGCCAGAATAGCTGGCACACTTCGCTGACCGAAAATGCCTCCAGATACCCGACCCTCTTGATTGATGCCAACGCGATTAGCAGAGCTGTCTACCTGGACAGAAATCTTAAAGATACAGAGTCAAGTGGATTGAGCAGACCTCTCCTAAGAGAAATCTCCAAGTGGGTATGAGAGAGGGACAGAATTGAATTAATTATGCAGTGTCTCGCGCCTCTGGGAACTGGTGATAAGGTGATGCTTTCCCAGCACGCCGCCATCCCCGCGTCCTTAGAGCGGGGATGATCATAATGCCAACCCCTCAGTGCAGAGGGGACAGCCTTAGCTCCAGCCAGCTGAAGGAGGATAGCATCACACTGATCTGGCATGTCCGGGGTCCTTCTCAGAGATAAGTACACCACACAGAGAATAGACTCCACTTCAGGACGTAGGCATGCCTCATAGAGGGTGCTCTAGCCTGAGTGACGGTGTTAACCACCGAACTGGTAGGCCACCTAAGTCCTCTACGCTCCATCTATGGACCACATGGAGGTTCCAGAGATCTGGGCGCGGGTGCCAAATGGTGCCTGTCTCAAAGAAGCAGAGCCCACACGAGTGACATCATCGGTACAATCACTGATGAACTTCTTAGCTGCGCAACAGACATGCCATCGCAATGATGGCCTGCGCTGCCCGCGAGCACCGCATTAACATGCTGAACCCCCAGACATGCAACACAATGCTCGTACCCATCATCTGTGGACAGGGAACCTTTTTTGACTTTAAAAGACGTGCTGCACGACCGTGTTGTTCTTTTAGGTAACTTACTATATGCACCGCTCTAGAAGGACCGGACAAGAGAACGCCAGGCAAGGGAGAATAGCCCAGCTTGACCGTCTGCCACTGCGTGTCACACACTTTGGAACCGGGAGAAACAGCCTGTTCAAACACCGACAGCTTTCTCTTTCTTTCTCTCTCTCGCTGAAGGAGGTTTGGAAGAACCCAAAGACTCTCTCAGTAACGTGTTCGGCTCTGAAAGCGAAAAGGTGTCTTTGCGATGAACTCATTGGCATTTCATTGGCCCGTTTTATTACTCTTTCAGATGATTGGCTTCTGACGAAATCCCCATAGTGGAAGTTTTTCACATAGCATTGAAGTTCCCCTCCCACTGTGGAACTGCTTTGCACAACATGAAATATCAATGCTACCACGCAAATTATATTAAACCAGATAACCTTTTTCAATCAACTCCATGATCACATCTCTGGCATGCACATCAATGGTCACTAGGGCTCCCAGAGTGGTGCGCGTCTGCTTGGGCAGCTTCCCCCTGACCAGCTCCACAATATCATTCAGCTGATTCTGCAGCTGCTCATAGTAGTTCTTCAGACCCTATGAAACCACTCAGATCAATAAATAACTGTAGATACACAGAGAACAGATTGAGTATACTGATATCCATAGTGATTTCCTTACATTAGCGCTACTTCTGATGGCCTCATGCACCTCCAGCGTCCAGTACATCTGAGAAGCACAGAGGACCACCTGACCAGGCCACTCACGTACCCACTGACTCCTTTTAGTCTCCGGATAAGCCTGAATACATTACATCAGAGTAAAATAGTGAAGGAAATATGGTAAAAACCTCAATTTGTGCAAAGCCTTACCAGCCTGGAGCGATTGATCACATCTCTGATGCTTCTCAACATGATGTCCTCCACCTGCACTAGCCACTTCTCCACAGCTCCTCGTGCTTCAGAAGTGGAGATGAGCTGGATGAGCTCCACACGCTCACCCTCGCTGCTGTACATGGCTTGGATGTCCAGATTAGGCAGGAAGTCCAGTTTAGCAATGCCCTCAAAACATTTCTTCAAGTGTGGCTGCACTCGCATGGGATCTTTGGTTTCTGAGAGAATCTCCAGCATCTCGTCATTTGACAGGAAAAAGAATCTAGTGTGAAAACGATTTTGGATAAATGGCAGTTTGTAAGTTTGATGTAATGTACAAACTTATTGTTAACAAAGGATTAAAATGGTTGACTTAGAAAGGTTGCTTTGGAAAATAAGTGAAAAAAGTTTGAAAAAGTATAATTCAACAAATATTAAATAAAACTTAATCTTAATAAATAAATAAAAACAATATAAAGCATTTAAATAGAACTGAATCAAAATATAGGCAAACTATTCAGAGACAATGTTCTTTGTTTGTTCTGTTGTACTTAAAACCTCTTAAAATAAAATAAAAAAACAAAAACAGATAAAAAAAATACATAGGCAAATACTCTAAACATGAATAAAGCAATGACAAAACCGACAAACAAAATAAATTTAAATCTGAAGTGAATTCAAAATATTAATTAAAACTATTAATTGAAACTAAACTTACTATATTTTTATTTGGATTTACTGTACAACTGGTATAAAGCTTGTTACATATGGTATTAATATGGTATGAAATTTGTATGTATTATCTGCAATGTGTTCATTTTCACCACATGACTTACTAGGGTCAGTTTTGTCGATTCACTTTTACTCATAAAAAGTCTTATGGGACAATAAAATGTCCATCATATCTACACTTCAGAATCTCTGCAAAAGAAGTGGGTCATTCAGGTACTTGTCACCTACCATTTTTTTCAAATATTATAAATTTGGATATACAGTACTCACATAATGTTTTTAACATACTATATACTGGGGAAGTAAGTAATTTCGAACAACGCATCTTTCCGAAGATTCTAATTATAACGGCTTATTGTAACATTGAAAAAATGCTAACTTTTGCCTGAAACATTTTTTAAATAGATTACCTTGGAAAGAACAATCTTTTCTTTTCAAGGTATGCATTCAGGCCCTTCATAATGTTCTCAAGGAGATTGTAGCACTCTTGCAGTTTCTCAAACAAGCCAGGAAGAGAGGTTGCAGCTAAAATCTGCACAGATGGAAGGACAATTAGTATTTCAAACACAACTATATATATTTTTTATCAATAATGTTTAATATGTTACATTACCTTTGGGTCCTTCACACAGTTTGTCATGACCTCCCTCCAGTGCTTGTTTACAATCTGAAAGAGACGACCCTCCTCAGGCATCTGCTTCATTATATCCTCTGAGCTGAAGATGGGCTCCAGATATAGCCACTGATGTTGTACCTTCAGCCATTCATCAATAGTGTCCTGAATACCGATCAAACGCTCCTCCCAGACCTGGCGTGAAGAAAATCAAAATTAATCAAATAAATTCATCTCAGTATTTCTACTCTGACAACTGACAGTTATCCAAACCAGAAATGAGATTATGACAAAAAAGAATACATGAATCAATAAACCCTTTTCACATTTCCGGGTTTCTCAGTAGCAGAAGTCATCATAGTTGGGAAAACTTAGAGCGCAGTGAATGGGAGAATACAACACATACATTTTTTTTTACAATCTTATTTGCTGAAATAATTAAAGAAAAACTTGACGATGATGTTATAAAGACTTTCAGAAAAAGGAAAAAAAAATTGTGTGAGACTGATGACAACAGCCAGAGGACAGGATAACGTAAAATTTACTGTCCTGCCCCATAGACACTGCATTAGAAACACCTCGCACAAGCGGTAATTTGTTTTTGTCATTTAAAGCAAAGATGATATACTACATACATAAATACACATAAATGTTCATACGTTTAAAAAAAAAATCTAAATATTAAAAACTTTCAAGGATTTAAGAGGCTGATGACCATTAAACGCCTCATAACAGGCTTGTGAAAAGGGTCCATAGAAATGTTGTAGTCTTTATAAAGACACAAAGTTTGTGCATCATGCTCAATGTGGGTTTTTATTTCATTACTCTTTTATTAACTTTTATATTTGAATCTTGATGTTTTAATCGGGCCTCACAGTGGTGCAGTGGGTAGCACGTTCGCCTCACAGCAAGAAGGTCGCTGGTTCGAGCCTCGGCTGGGTCAGTTGGCGTTTCTGTGTGGAGTTTGCATGTTCTCCCTGTGTTGGCGTGGGTTTCCTCCGGGTGCTCCGGTTTCCCCCACAAGTCCAAAGACATGCGGTACAGGTGAATTGGGCAAGCTAAATTGTCCGTAGTGTATGAGTGTGAATGGGTGTGTATGGATGTTTCCCAGAGATGGGTTGCAGCTGGAAGGGCATCCGCTGCGTAAAACATATGCTGGATAAGTTGGCGGTTCATTCTGCTGTGGTGACCCCAGATTAATAAAGGGACTAAGCCGAAATGAAAATGAATGAATGAATGTTTTAATCAATGCATATTTTTGCTTTATAAATGTGCAAAAGAGAAATTTGGATTGGTTAGAATTTTTGAAGAAAACTAAACATACATTTTTGAATAATAAGTTACTTATTTTTGTAACTACAAAATGCTCACCCAACAAAAATCTCACCTTAATTTCTGTTTCAAAAGGCTTGATGAAAGGAGACCCTCTCATGGTTTGGGTTTTCACTATCTGGTCATCCAGCATGGTTTGAATCTCATCCACAGAGGACAGGATGGACACACCGGTGTCCCTGTATGGATGATAATGAAATGAAACCGTATCCCAAGCCTCCACCATATTCTGCATGGCCCTCTCCAGACCAAATTCCTGAAAGTAAAGTAAAAAACAAAAAAAAAGTTAAGTGTTATTCCTTTACTAGCATTTAACTGCACTAAATCCTCTGCAGAGGACAGCATTATTACTTTGCTGGCTCCTGCACTGATGCTCTCGAAAAGTTCCAGGTACGGAGTGAGATTCTGTTTGAGGATTTTGCGCAGAGTGCTGCCAGAATCAGGCGTCAAATCCTGACCTGCAATTTCTGACATTTGCTCCCAGTGTCGCGGTCTAATACCAGGGTTACACAAGATGGACACCAGTGGAATGTACTCCTGAGAATATAAAGCAATAGTTTAATGGGACAATTCATCCTAAAACTCAAATTATCATAGTTTTGTCTTCATGTAATTACTTGAGGGGGAGTAAATGTTGTTGATTTTCATGAAAGTAAATACTACCTTGAATTCTTTAACCTGCTCCACGACACTGGAGCAAACGAGAATAGTTGCACTCTCCTTTTTGTCCTCTTCCTGCTCCTCCTTGGCCTTCTTCTTTAGTCCTGTTGTTTTCTCCTTCTCTTGCTCTGCCTTCTTCTGTTTCTGCTGGAAGAACTTCAGCATCTTGTACATCTCTCTGACATAGTCCTCAACCTCCAGCTCTATACTCTCACCGTTCAAATCCAAGAAAGAGCCGTCCATCCATCTACAGGACAAAATATCATTCTTTGTAAAATAAATAAAGATTTTTGAGAAAAAACGAAAAAGAAAAAAGAAAAATAAAAGGTTTCCACAAACTTCTTTCTTGTGCGTTGCCATTTTAGAACCAAGTTGAAGAGCTTCTGATAGGGCTCAATGCTTTCCTTGATCACCTCCACCTCTGGGTATGAGGTTTTCTCCCATTGGTACAGGGCTTCTTCTTTGTTGATAAAGTCTATTGATTCTTCAATGTCCTGAAGTCTTTTCAGTATTGTTCTTACATCAGCAGCATACTGGACAAAAAAAGATAAATGAATCATCAGTGTCTTCCTGAAGTCCAATAATCAGAACAGATTACATAAAAGAAATCATTTTTTATGTCATTGCAGCTATGTATTGACTCATTTTATGAAACAAAAAGAAATCTTAAACATACAACAAAAGCTGACGGTGATTTATTATGGCAAGTTTTAAGAATTATTTAAAAAGTACAGGTATTTTGCCTGACAGATATCTAATTTTGAAAAAACATTGCTCTGGCTTTTAAATTAAAATATTCCATTATATTTTATTTAATTTTTTTTTTGTGACATTCGAAGACTACTAACACTCTCTATTCTTCTTTATCTTGTTAATATACATTTTTAAAGTGTTCTGACTTTTAAATACTAGTATTCTCTTACATTTAAACTTTGTGTACTGCATTAGACTAACTGGGATTTGTTTAAGTATTTACACGTTCGTTTGTAGCTTTGATTACGTCTGTTGTCCTCATTTGTAAGTTTGATAAAACAATCTGCCAAAAAATTAAATGTAAATGTAGTGTATACAAATAACTATAAAAATAATATGGGATAAAATGACATTACTAATGATTTGTTTGCCAAATGTCCATTTAACTGGGAGATTTCAGTTTGTAAAGTACCTGTTGAATCATATCGAGTTCAGAGCACTCAGCAAATTCCTCCATCCTGCGGCCTACTTTGTCTAGTTCCAGCAGCAGCTTCTCTCTTCGACCAGTAAGATCATTTTGACCCTTCAGCTTGGCTTCATCCATCACCTATAACAACAGAGTGTGTAAGTGCTTTTAAATAAGGTCTTATTTAATATTCAGTGCTGCATATCTTTGTTTAAAAAAACATCACCTCATCACTTTGATCGAAGATCGGGTTTATGTTTTGTGGCCAGAGCACTACTGTGGTGTTAAGATCAAGGTGCTGTTCATCAAATATATGGACATCCATCAAATAATTCATCCTTTGTTGTGCTTCCTAGAAAAAGTAGTTTTAAAGGTTACAAATATGAACCGTTATTCACAATGTAAAAAGTAAACAGCTCTGAGATACTCACCATTATCTTATTGTTAAGCTCCTCTATTCCTTTGGTTTTCATCTGATTAATGTAAGTAATCATTTCCATCATGTCCTCTGTCGTTTCAGGGACTTTCAAAGCTCTGTCTCGGATGGCCTCAAACTCCTTACAAATCCTGAAAAACAAAACCCCGCCATCGCTAAGCTGCACATACAGTATTTACACACAGATCTAAAAGGAAAGTCACCTAAAATGTCACAAATGTTTTGGAAGACATAAAGGTGAATAAATGATGGCATAATATTCATTTTGAGGGGGTGTGAGAAGGTAGGAGATCACATACATATATTTTGGGCATGTCCAGAAGTATTTACATTTTGACAAGAGGCAAAGGCTGAGACTATGAAAATCCACCATATAGTCCTGGATTTTACTCCCTTCATTTACTTGCTTGAAGGGATGCCCCAGGATATATGTAATAAAAGCCACAGATATATACTACTCATACTCTTATTAAGTGCAAGAAAAAACATAACAATTGATTTGATCCAACAATTTACCAGTGAATACAAAATCTTGAATCTATCTACAGAATGGCATTTATGACTGCCCAACTTTAACTGAAACAGGACATTTTATACAAAGATAGTTATCTGTTACTATGTACTGTTACATCGACTTATTCTCAGTTGTAGTTTTTAAAAATGTAAATATCTATTTGTATTATCATTTTCTCTCTTTTTTTAGTCACTGCTGCTGGCCAAAAAATTTTAGTTTATTGTTTATTATTTGCTTTAATGTATATATATATATAAATAAAGTAAAAAAAAGAATGTTTATTTTGGCTTGCACTATTGCTAAGACATTGGCGAAACAACTGTAGAACAGATCTTACTGAAGACTGCCTTTATGGTGAGAGCTGACAAGTTTCCCCACGATGATTTTGGAAAAGGCGCTCGTTTTTCTTGCAAGACCTTGCTTGAGCTCCTCACAGTCCAGTCGCACCATGTCAAAATGGATCAAAGAGGGAAGGCTGGAGATCTCTTTTGACAATGCCCGAAACCATTCCACTTGCTGACGTGCAGCCATATAAAACAAAACACAAGACAGACATGTAGTTTTAAACAGATTCTAACTGAAATTACATTATTGTTCAAAATGTTTTGGTTAATATTTTTAAGAAATTGAAACTAATACATAATAAGAATTTTACATTGTCACATTGTCATTAAATTTTAAATAAATGTGGTTCTTTGAACTTTTTTTTTTTAAATGCAGAAGAAAAGAATGTTTTCTACAAAAAATTAAAGCATGAACATTTATTTTAACTTTGACAATTTTACATGTTCCCTAAACACCAAATCAGCGTATTATAATGATTTCTGAAGGACCATGTGACACTAAATGACTTTAATTCATTAATTCATTAATTTAATTCACGATTAATTCATAAAATTCATCATTATGCATCATTTTAATATGCATATATAAATATTCAACTGTAATAATATTTTATTATATTACTGCCTTTTACTGTATTTTTGATCAATTGAAGCTTTGGTCACCACAACAGACAACAGTTTTAATAACATCTTGAATTAAATCTAAGCAGACCTTTGTGTACCCATCAAATGAATGCTCTTCTTCCATTAATTTGTTCACTTGAGTCTGTGCCGTCCCATTGACTAACCAGTCATAGCTGTCAACTAAATAACATCCATGAGAAAAGATTTTTGAAAAATGAGAAAAATAACAGATTCACAAAACACATTAGAAACATTGGCATTCCATGTTGTTTCATTGAATTGCAATGTGGCTGCTGAGGTATTGCCTGGATGTTTTGCTTCCTCACCATAGCTCTGGAAGTGTTTGGCAGGTCCTTCCAAGTTCATCCTTACAGCGTTCCTAAGAGTGGTCTGAGCCCATACCTGAACATGATCCGAGAGTTTGGCATCTACTACAGAAATGTTGCCCTCTGCAAGCCATGACTGGATTGTCTGCACTTTCTGTGGATTTAGGCAGGATTTATTACACCAAAAACATAAGATCTGATTCAAATAGTCAAATAGTGATTCAAAATAACTAAGTGCAACACCCAACCTGCATAGTATTGCTAATCAGGTTAGCAATTTCAAGCACAGCCAGCTCTAGATCATAAAAATTTGGATAAAAGTCCATCTTCTCATCATCAAATATCAAGTCCATCTTGAACAGAGGGAGTTTGTTGATGTTAAGAGGATCGAACAAGCTCACAAATGCCGTCACGCTCTTTTCAACTAGTGCCTTTAGCTGAAAGAAAAACAAAGGGTGAACAAAACCGACAACAAATACAACAATTGAAATGCTAGCAGATATTAAACTGCATAAAAGAAAAATGTCAGCTCACCTGATTTGATATAAGTGTTGAGGCACAGTTGTAAAAGGAGTCAAGCTTTTTGGGCTTGACTTTCTGCAGAGTGTCTTTGCTGGTGAGCAGATGAATGATCTTTGGGAACCAGGCTTTCATGAGTCTCTCCTCGACCCTCTCACACTCCACAGCCACTTTGTTCTTCAGACTCTCACAGTCGACAGGCCCTGCAGACCTTTACAACAGATTTTGTAATACACAGTCAAACCCGAAACTATTCATAAACATAGCAAATTACAGTTTTTGTTCAAATGTAAATAAAAGTTAAGAAATATTTTTTTCCACAATGATGTGTCTTATACATTGTCTTATTTTCTTTTGAGAGAAGCCTGTGTCATTTCTGGTGAAAAAACAACAACATGCTGGTTGAATAAAAGTAACTTTAAGTCAGGGATATGAATAATTTCGGGCTTGACTGTACATTGCTTGCACATTCAAATGTCAATTTATATTGACAATATACTTCTTAAATAAACAAAAATAATTTTAATTTTAAGCTTAAATGTGGTGTGAATGCTGTTAACAGACTATAATATTTTTAGCAGTTTAATTAGTATATCATTATTATTAGTTAAGTAAAAAACAGTAAGATATTATTATTTTATTTGATTACTGTTTATTAACTTTTATCTGCCAAATGAAATCATGCAAGAACACACTTTACTGCCATGTAACAAGAAAACCATAAAGTAACCCTCATGACCTTCAGACAAGCGTACATATTTGATTAAATTCTACTTAGTAGTTGCATAGCAATTTTTTGAAATCATCAATTTTTTTGAATGGTGTAAATCCTTGAACTGAACTTGTTTAATTTACCTAATTTGTAAGTGTGCATCATCTTTCCTGTAACTTTTATGTTTAATACTGGAAAGCTGCTTTGAAAGAATCCATATCATATAAAAGACAATTTCTCCCCGTGTTCGCGTGAGTTTTCTCCGGGTGCTCCGGATTCCCCCACAGTCCAAAGACATGCGCTATAGGTGAATTGGGTAAGCTAAATTGTCCATAGAGTATGTGTGTGAATGAGAGTGTATGGGTGTTTCCCAGTGATGGGTTGCAGCTGGAAGGGCATCCGCTGCGTAAAACATATGCTGGATAAGTTGGCGGTTCATTCCGCTGTGGCGACCCCTTATTAATAAAGGGACTAAGCTGAGAAGAAAATAAATGAATGAATAAAAAAGTGACTTGACCTGTGTTTTGAATTTCATTCATTCATTCATTTTCATTTTGGCTTAGTCCCTTTATTAATCTGGGGTCGCCACAGCAGAATGAACCGCCAACTTATCCAGCATATGTTTTACGCAGCGGATGCCCTTCCAGCTGCAACCCATCTCTGGGAAACATCCATACACACCCATTCACACTCATACACTACGGACAATTTTTAGCTTACCCAATTCCCCTATAGCGCATGTCTTTGGACTTGTGGGGGAAACCGGAGCACCCGGAGGAAACCCACGCCAACACAGGGAGAACATGCAAACTCCACACAGAAACGCCAACTGACCCAGCCGAGGCTCGAACCAGCGATCAGCGACCTTCTTGCTGTGAGGCGAACGTGCTACCCACTGCGCCACTGTGAGGCCCGTGTTTTGAATTTGATTTTATGAATATTTCTCATTTTTATTATCTTGAACAAGTATGTATTTGCCATTAATCCAGTGAATAAATATGCAGCATGTGATCAATGAATGACTCCAGATTAATAACATCATTATGAAACAGCACGGCAGTACCTGCAGTCTGACAGATCAATAAGGAGCAGGTGGGAAAATGTGCTGTAACAAATATCAAGGACACTCTTCATGGCCGGATGCAGTATGTGTAGATTCTTCTGTATCTCTCTTCGACTCTGCACAAAGCTGTCATGCCATGGACAGGAGAAGTCTAGAATTCTGCTGAAGCAAAACCAAGATTCTAAGCATTTCACTGGTTGCCAAAGACACAATTACAGTCCAGCCTTTTTCAAATTATTATGTTAAATGTTGCTAGAATATTTACATTTTCTTTTTTGTATGTATCTACACACTTACTCAGCAGATCCCTTCCGATCTTGAGAAGTTGTGTCAGCTGACTGTGGATTTTTCAGTATAGTGCTTACTAGAAAAAAATAAAGATTAACAACATCAGCATTGAAAAAAAAAAGTTGACTCAAAATTTTAAGGCAACCAGCTTCAGGACATTTTTGAGTTTATTCAACTTAAATCGAGTCAAGTGCAGTACTTGGGTTGAAAGTTGAGTCAACTCAAAAAAGCTCTGCAGCAAGTTGCCTTACAATTTATTTAATATTTTTTATTTTTTTACAGTGTGAGGAAATCACCATCATATATTTTGTTATACATGCAGTTAAATATCTGTATGTATCTGTTTTGCAAAGACATACAGTGTACACAGGACATTGGAGAAAGATTAATATCCAATTTTGGTTTTCAGTGTTATATTTGGGAATTATAGATTTGCATGAAACATTCATTCATTCATTTTCCTTCGGCTTAGTCCCTTTTTTATTAGAGGTCGCCACAGCCGAATGAACTGACAATTGTTCGATATATGTTTTACGCTGCAGATGCCCTTCCAGCCACAACCCAGTACTGGGAAACACCCATACACTCTCTCATTCGAGGATAATCTGAGCTCAGGGCTCTCTCCCGGGACAGCATGCCAAATACGCTTTATTATCAATCATCAGCTAAGTGTGAACTCTTGAAAACTGATATAATTATATTCCAGTTTTGTAAACTTAATTTAACTATGCAAAGTCACCATTACATTGTAACGTATCTTCCTTGTGTGTTCAGGTTTTCTTTTTAGTTCTGTTCTCTACTACCTTTTTATTTTCTCTGTACTCTTTGTCATTCAGGCTTGTAACAGTTGCAAAAATGTACAGGAATTTGTACATTTTTACATTTTAATGTACATTTTGAAATGCACAGCAAGTCAGCTGAAATTTTTTGTATGCTTAATTCTGTATTGTAATTGACAAAAAAAAAACCTAAATGAAACCAAACATACCAAGTTCTTAAAAAAACACTTCATAAACAAACATAAATTTATATTATTTTTTGTAAATCTCTTAATTTCTTAAGTAAGATTTCCTGGAAAGTGTCCTAGTTAATCACAAAAGATAAAATAAAAATCTTTAATATAAAAAATGACTTAAGTATGTGATTTTGTGGGTACCTTAATTAACCATTGTTTCTTTTTTTGCATTTTTTCAAAAAGGTCATGCACAGACAATGCATCTGTCCACATCTGCATTCTTCTACATACAAATACAGCCCTATAGTCTGCCTATAGACTGCTATACAGGGTTTTGCCTGCATGGATAATTACAAGTCGACCAATTCCATCAAATTTTGTACCACCTCTGACTTTTGACAAATATCAGGCAGGCAGTCATGGCTACAGACAGACCCCAAGTGATGCTCAAGCACTGCTCATGTATTTACTTACATTTAATGTTAGCCTTTTAAAATATGATAATGTTTAACTTGATAAGATTATAAGAATAATGCAAAATGTTGTTTCAAGTAGCAAAGAACTGATGATCGGGATATCACCTTCTCCTCATTTTGAGCCAGGAAAACCCCTAGTTATATGTTGTTATATGTTATACATAAGTGCATATGGCAACTTCAACATTAATCGTGTTTTTATTGTAAATATGTTCCAAAACAGTGTCTGAACTCACCTCTGTACTTGATCATGACTTTCAGATAACTCTCGCTGACTTCCTTGCATATGTCTTCAAGTAACTCATGTCTGCCGGGCCCCTGGCGAAGCTGAAGGGACACACGGCCCAACATGGCATCTAGCCACTGTTGCTGAAAGGGTGCCACAGGACTTTGCTCAACACATTCTTTCATAAATAAGTAATTCATCTGAAACGAGAACGTGGAGGGAAAGTATAAAACACAATGAATGAAAAGATCCACCAGGTATTACATTATAAAAGTGAATTATAATTTAAAAATAACACACATATTGTTTTTTCTCCTCACTGATCATCTAGAAAACAAACATAAAGTACATTATTAAGAAATACATATATAAGACATTATTTACAGTCATATAGTGTGTGTGATATGTATGATAAAGTAAAGAGTTTTTTTTTACTGTTGAGGGAAGCTGTGGTTCAGGAGATGGAGGAGAGGCAGTTCTTGCTTGTTTGGCATGCAGGAATGCTTGTATTGCCCTGTCAACTCTAAAACAATTGCAGATATCACACGACAATATATTCAGGTAGATATCTTCAAGTATAAACAGTAGCAGTATGCAGTGAACTGCAAGAAAAGCTTAAGGGGTTAAATTAGTTAAATACTCTGAAAGTCATTGTACACTGTTAAGAAATGTCTGTTAATTACCAGTTTCCTCTTTGCATGTTGTAGTTCATGTTTTTTATGTTTTTAATTGCATTAATGATAAATCTATGCTCAGACCATTTTTGGAACTGAAAAAGTTTTTAAAAAGTGTTATATATTGACAATTTTATTACTTAGAAGTTATATATTGTCAGATTTGTAAATTACCAAAAACAGGTATTGAGCTCCTAGTATTATTTTACAAATATATATGTCAGTGTTCGTCCGCGTCATCCGTTGTTTGTCATGTGCTTTCGTTGTCCTTCTCCCGCCACCGTCATTGTTAATCTGTTGCACCTGTATGCATCCCTCTTGTGTCATTAACCTAATCATCCCCTCTACCATTTATACCCTTTCGTCTGTGTCCAGTGTTGTCTGGTATTTTGCTTCGTTTGGTTCGTCCATTGGTTCGTGTGGGTCTCGTCCTAAACCCGTTTTTGTAATGTTCATCCGTCTCCCTCTCGTCTTGTAATTCTCCGCCCGCCGGGCGTTACAATATATACATAAACTTTATTATAAAATAAAATGTTTCATACAACTAAAAAGTAATTTTCAGCATCAAAGGTTGACAGAGCAGAGCTCAATTAATTTGCATTAATTTGATCAAAATACAGGATAAATACAAACTTCAAAAGAACAGCATTTGAAATGAAAAACCTTCAAATGTGAAACCAAAAAATTGATTAACAACAAAACCAATAAAAGCCCTAACAGAAATGAAATACGGCAGCAAAGTTCTCACATCATGTTTTGGAGATGCTGTTGCTGTTGTTTGCTTCTCCGATGTCGCATGAGTTTCCTCCTCACGGCTCGTCTGCTCTCGGTAAGGCCCTCTGACCATCCATCCTGCAGTGGGACGCTCGGGATAGGAGGCAGGACACTGTACCTCCTCAAACCACTCACCTCAAGGGACTTTAATGCCTCTGCTGAGGTCGGCATTTCAGTGACTGAAAGAAAAAAATAAATATTGCTAAATGTATAACGCAGACGTTCGTATCGGTGAAACTATTAGGTAACGTAACGTTAACAAAACCCAGACCAAAGTTTTAAGCCTAACTTACAGTTAAAGGAATTAACCTTAAGATATAATTTATATAACATATCATTACGTGACTCCGCATTTACCTTTTTCTGTAGCTCTGACACATCATCCGTACATCTAACGGTACTTTTGAGCTTCTCGCTCAGAAATGACACAAGTTTGTTGCACCTGCGGTATTTCCGTCAACATATCGGTCGTCATGGATGCACAGTCGGAAGTGTTTTTGCTCGCTGTCAGAGAACGCAAGGAGCGCTTTGTTGACGATAAATAAGTTACAGTTCATTGTGATAGATAGGTTCACTTTTATTGTATGGAAGAAAGATCCAGTGAAAGTGCTGGCTGAGGCTGTCAGTGCCTCTTGAGTTGCACAGAGGAAATACATTTTGAGGGTGTGTAAACAACATGAAGGTGTGTAAACACTGCGATTCAGATTTGAAGACGATGCCATGAAGTTTTTGTTAAAACGTTTAACATTAAATATACATATATTCAAGCTATTTCATCTAAAAAAAAAAAA
>CAIGQW010000317.1:3192029-3214375 GCA_903798125.1 Danio choprae | reverse complement strand
AATAATAATAATAATAATAATAATAATAATAATAATAATAATAATAAATAACTGTAACTGTGAACATAAATAAATTAAGTGTAGGTATTTGAGAGAAAGAAAGAGTCAGAGAAATAATCTTCCTAATCTAGTCTGCAAAACACTGAATTATTCAGGCACCTAAGATCCATTTTTAGATTCAATCTTGGACAAATACAGCTGCATTTGTTGTTGTTAAAAGCTGTAGATGCTTATGGGATTTATGGCCATGACTCATCCCTTTCAAGGACTCAAGGTAATTGTGATGGCATTGGACAAGGTCACTTCAACCGGGGGATATTCACTGTGATCGAGTCTGATTTTTCTCAGTCTGTTTAGTGTGGTCAGCACATACGTGGGCAAGAACTATGAGTGAGACGGGTTTGCTCTGTCGCCATGACAACAACGAAGAGATCCATATGAACCCTTTCAGTCTTCCTCTGAGCATGGTAAACTCTTAATTCCACATCAGTTGCCTCAGTGGGTCAAATGTAGACAAAGTAGCCAGCACAAGTCAGTCACACTGAAAAAACATAAATATTTCATAAATTAATTTATAGGGATGGTAAAAAAATTATATTTTGTTTAAATTAGTCAGATTTCTTAAATCTAAAAGCCTATGCAATATGTCAAATAATAATAATAAGATATCCTGCATTAAAAACAGCTGTAAGTAAATCATACTTCAATAGATGGATTTCTGAAGGAACAAAACAATGGAATCCGATGCACACACGCAAATCTGATTCCTCCTAAATATGCTGAACATATTAATCCAAAATAATATCTTAGTTTTTTCCTAGTACTCACAATCAGCGTCTACATCAAGATACTCTATATCAGGGGTTTTCCCCAAATATGATCATCAAATATTTATTCATTCATTCATTGTCCTTCGGCTCAGTCCCTTTATGTATCAGGGGTCGCCACAGCGGAATGAACCACCAACGTATGGTATATGTTTTACACAGCGGATGCCCTTCCAGCTGCAACCCAGTACTGGGAAACATCCATACACACACATTCACACACATACACTACGGTCAATTTAGTTTATTCAATTCACCTATACCGCATGTCTTTGGACTTGGACTTTGGGGGAAACCGGAGCACCCAGAGGAAACCCACGCCAACACGGGGAGAACATGCAAACTCCACACAGCAATGCCAACTGACCCAGCCGGGACTCGAACCAGAGACCTTCTTGCTGTGAGGCGACAGTGCTAACCACTGAGCCACCGTGTCGCCCATATATTATTTAAAAGTTATTTTCACTTAATTTTTTATTTCATCTGACATCATATTGAATACCCATGTGCTATAAAATATTAAATAAATAAATATATGACCATTAACCATTGCTAGAAAGAAATTTATGTTAAATTTGAACCCAAAATTTTTATTTGTCAAAACGGTTAAAACAGTCATTACTGTACCTGTGTTCTTACAAACACCCAAGGAATACAACCAGAACACAAATAAAGATATGTTTAATCAAACCAGAGAGATTTCAGTCCGTCAACTAAAAATCTGAAAAATAAATAATTAAATCCATATTAACTTATTGGTTTAATCCAAATCTTAAGAGACTCAAATGCTTTATATTATGAACAGATTTCAATTAAGTATTTATTTACATATCAACATTGATTCTGTGAACCGCATTCTCAGTCATGCTTACTTGACACTTGAGAACCAATGAGATTCTTTCTTGCCTGCTTTGTTCAAAAATGTCAAGCAGTGTTGCTGAGCTTTTATGTTTGCTTTTATAAAACAAAATTAAACTTATTGATCATATAGTCATCATGTCTCTTCCGAAGACTGTTAAACTGCTTTAATCATAAAGATTTTTTTCAAGCCTTTTGAAGTCAGAAATTCAATGGAGAGGAAAAACACACAAGGTTTGGTCAAAATAGCTTGTATTGTGTCACAAAGATGAACTATATGAATGTGAATAAAATATGACAGAATTGTAGATGATGGATTTTTTTATTTTTTGCATGAATACCTCTTAAAAAATGCAATTCGACAGTCTTGATTGACATCTTGACATGCAGCCAATTAGCTAATATAGTTATCAAAACCACAGTGCTTAGCTTGGCACTGATACAAGCACAAATTACCACTATTGTTAACGGTTCTTTACATAAGAGACGCGATAACGAGTGAAACAATGGGCTTGAGTGTATTCTACCATGCAGCTGCAGCCTCTTTTTAGATGCCTCAGGACGCTCGTGTGCCCATGTGAGCCAGACCTCCAGACCTTCACCTCCTGGGGGGCGTCAGATGACGACGCATACAAATAATTTCCATTAAGAAAACTAAACCTCAGAGTACAACATAATTCAGCATCGCTTCTTTTAAGAAATGTTCTGCAAACAACCGTTTTCTGTCCTGTTTTGTTGATACGACCCCCAGACAAGGTATGTAGATGCGTCTGTTTCTCCCCTCGATTCAGAATGGACTCGTCCAGTTCTCATCAGCAGAGCGAATCGATAGTTAAAGAAGGCTGAATATTGCAGCTCTGTTTCGGCTCCGACTGTTGTGACATCACGAGTCTTCAGGTAATGCCGTCTGTTTTTAGTGCTCAGTCTTAAGTGTAGGTGATGACTAGTCTTCTTAATTGATACAACGACGCTAAGCTGTATTATATAACTGGCGTGACGTTATGCGTTGGATGCAAGCTATAATTTTGAAGGGCAAATCTGCAAAATATTGAGATTTGTGTTCATTTCTTTACAAATATTTGACATATTTGAAAACTGAATTGTTTTCGGTTCTCCACGTTAACTCTCTCGTTCACGATTGGCGTAACCTGGAAATTCATAATTAACGATTTAAGTTACTATCAATTTACTTTCTGTAGTATTCAAATTCCTAATTATTGAAATAATGTCTTTTAAAAAAGAAGATATTTTTATAGATAATATTTAAAAGTGACTAACACAATTACTCTCATGCTCTGTCACAGAGGGGGAAACAATGGAGGAGCAAAAGCTAAAGGATCCTATTAATAAAGTGTCTCTAATCAAAGGTAAAGTCACATAAAAACTCTTGAGATTCTGTGTTTACTGAAGTGTTTTGAACTAAACTGTAGTGGCTTCACTGTCACATTAGACCTTTAAGGATCTTAAACCTTGTTTTTAAGGTTGTTTTTGTATGTCAGTATGTCAAGGTATTTTATGTCTAACATAATGAATTATTATGTGAGGTATAAAGATTTGCAGAGTCATTTTATGCAGAATTGTATTAAGTATTTCATGTTAATCTTTTTAAAGTAGAAGTAATGAATAGATAACATTCACAAAAAACCCCAAAACATTTTTAGTAAGATTAACATAAGTGAGTTATAAAATGTCTTGATATTATATTACAACTTCTGCTAAATGTAATAAGTGTCTAAGTACATTGGAGTGAATATCAGCTGTGCACTTTTTTTCCCCCCAAACAAGCTTCTTTATAGAAATCAATTTATTCAACCATGTCAGGGTTTTTTTTTTATTGCTGTTGTTGTTGTTGTTGGGTTTAATAGCAATATGACCGTTTTCTAGGCTTTGCTAATATTTTGATCAGCTTTCAGAGGATTTCTTTGTTGATCTGACTGTACAGTACATCTTCTCATCCGTCTGTCTTCCTCAACACACTCAAAAATAAATTAGGCCAGAACGTTCCTGCGTGTCCTCGAACTCTGCTAAGAGATTGACTTCTTGATGCAGAATGGCATCAATAAACATTACCCACCGCAATATCTCATAAAACGTTAATGCCTTCATCCTCCCTGCTCCGGCGGTTGTGTTTGGCCTGCACAGGCTTCGGTATTTTAGCTTAGTCATGCAAGTAAAGTATGCGAAGTTGAGTTTTCTGGAATTACGTGTCTCTTTTTGCAGTGATATGTCCTTGATATGGCCATTTATGGTGTACACCCTTGAGTTTGTAAGATGAGGTCATATCTTTCTGGAGCATTTGATTAGATGGCCTGGTTTTCAGCAACCCATATTTAGAGAAAGAGGAGCAAGAGTGTTTCTAAGTTAAGGTAAATTAAAGAGATAGTTCGCCCAAAAAAGACAATTCTGTCATCATTTACTCACGCTATACTTGTTCCACATCTGTTATTGTTTATTTGTTTTGTTGCACACAAAAGAAGATGTTTTGAAAAATGTTAAAAACTGGCAGTTTTGATTTCCATAGTATTTTTTTTCCTTCTATGGATTTTAAAGTCTTTTTGCTGCTTGTTCAAACTACTAGTTGAAGCAATTCTTAGCTTTTCTTTCAGACAACTTAAATGTTTTATGTTTAATACATTTAGATTCGTAAAAACAATTAAGTTAACTTAATTTGTGTTGGGACAGCATGAAGGAATTGTGGGGAACCCATCATGATTTACAGTTTTCAAAATATCTTCTTTATCTCAAAATCTCAAACTTTTGTATTGTATTTTGAAATAACCCATTGTGAGTGAATAAAATGTTTGGGTGAACTGTATCTTTAAAGAGCAGACAGTATATGAAATTTTGCACAGCAGTGAATCTCTATTAATGCTATTATATAGCAAACGTTTCTTATTCCTTATGAAATGGCATTGTATAACATAAGAATCTTTTAAACGTTTAATCAAAATATTGATATACGCTTTATTTAAAAACCCAGCCATCATCTTCACAGATCACATTTTAAAGCACACGGATGGCATTATGTTTTTAGGATAGATCTATTCTGAGTCAAGTTATTAATTCATGGAATAGGCCCATTTTCAGAACTCCAGGGAAATTACCATGCGATTCTTCCTGATTTAATTAACCTTTGGAGAGAGGGTTTGCACTTTGGCGGAGGACAGAACAATCCGACAGAGTTGAAACGCTCCTCATTGATGCTGATCCAGAGATAAAGACACTGATCGCCCATTAACTGTTGATAAAAGAGTGATTCTCTGACAGCAGAGCCCCATAATGGTGTCTAATTATGCATGTAATAGTTCCCATTAGATGTCATCAGCGTAATCATTTCTCCAGATGAGCTGAGCAGGAGCACTGTGGAGGCCAGTGAGTCTGAGAAGGTCATCCAGCGGCTGAACCAGGAACTGCAGGAGGCCAATGAACACGCCAACTCCAGCAAACATAAATGTGTCGAACTTCAAGGTAAAGGGGCTTTAATTACACAGAAATTACTTGCATGTGAATTTTTTTTCAATATGTTTGTGTGTGGTAGCATTATTGTTGTTGTTGTTGTTGTTGTTATTATGATATATTTTTGGTATTATTTTAATAAACCTGTGAACATTCAAAATTATTTCTAATGTCATTTATTTAATATTATTAGTTATTTAATAATAACAGTGCCCTTATTAAATAAATGTTGAATAGTATTTATTAAATAATAAATAAAACTATTATGATTATTATTATTCATATTGATATTTGAATAAATTATTATTATTATTATTATTATTATTATTATTATTATTATTATTATTATTATAATTTGTAGTAGTAGTAGTACTAGTAGTAGTATATATTTGGCATTATTTGAATAAACTTGTGAAAAGTAAAACATATTTATAAGTTATTTCTTATTAAATATTATTACTTTTTTTTTTAAATAACTGCCCTTATTAAATAAATGTTGAATAGTATTTATTAAATAATACATTTATTATTATTATGACTAGTATCTTTATTATTATTATTATCATTAATATAATATTCATAGTTATATGGATGCTTGAATAAACCTGTTAATGTGAAGTTATTTGTAATGTCAATTATTGCATATTTTTAGTCAATGAATAATAAATGTGTTAGTCTTATTTTTGTATAGATGTTAAATATTATTATTATTATTATTATTACTATTTATGAATTATATATTTCCCAGAGATGGGTTGCAGCTGGAAGGGCATCCGCTGCGTAAAACATATGCTGGATAAGTTGGCGGTTCATTCCGCTGTGGCGACCCCAGATTAATAAAGGGACTAAGCTGAAATGAAAATGAATGAATGAATGAATGAATTATATAAATTCAAATATTATTATTGTTCTTACTGTTGTTGTTATTGTTATTGATTTTTGAATAAGTCTTTGAACAGTATTAACTGTTATTAATTAAATAAATAATAATTCTATGTATTATTATTGTTATTATTGCTAATGGAGGTCAGATTTTGAACATTTTAAATTATTTGAAATACATTATAAAATACATTAAAATGCATTAAAATTATTATTTTTTTTTTTAAATAATACATTAAAAGTGTTATTGTTATGTAGATAGGTAATTGACTCTGTAAACATTTTAAATTATTTGGACTTATAAACTATGTACAATTTTGTTGTTGTTATTTGTAATATAATATTAGAAATGGTTTGAAATGACAGCCATGCTCAGCAGATCCCCCTGATGGTTTGTGCTGTGTATGACAGGTCTACTGGAGGAGGAGAAAAGAGCCAATAAGCAGCAGACAGAGGAGTCAGCAAAACAGATGAAGGTCTTACAGAGTAAGTGAAGGAGGGCTGGATGTCCTAAGCCATATTTACTAAACAGCATAATATACTAAACTATGTGTGTATATGTGTCTGCATGTGGATTCAGCTCAGCTCCAGAAGCTCCAGGAAGAGATGGAAAACCTCAGGGATCAGAAGGACAGCGCAGTCTTTAGCATGAGACAGGAAGCCCACGCCGCTCAGGAGGAAGTGCAGGTGCTGCGTCGCACTATGGAGAAAACGGCAGCGGAGCGAGAGCATGAGGTCAGTGCGCTGAAGGGGAATCTCGCAACGCTCACGTCAGAGTTGGAGAAATGGCAGCAGGCAGCAAACAAGTACGAGCTCGAGCTTGAAAGTGTACAGGCCAGTCAACAGCAGCAGAACCAGCAGAGGGACAGAGCCACCAAACAACAAGGTAATCACAACCACACAGACTTGCATCTTTACAGATCATTGGACTGGCCAGATCAGATTTTAAGCCTAAATACTAAATCTTCTTTCTTAATTTGTAAAACAAATCTTAAAATGATGTGAAATTGTCAAGATTTCCTATCCAGGCTAAACTTCTAAATTAGGTTCTAGTTAAATTAAAGCTCTTTTTATTTAATCTGCACAGTCATTATCTCTTAAAGCAATAGTACCCTCTTAACCCATCCTCGGTGTATATGACTTTTTTTTTCCCTGTCAGATTTTAAAGCTTCCAAAAGTGCATACATCCTTTGTCAAGATCCTTGATCTTCATAAGAAATGTGTTATCAGCGGCATTTGGGTTATTTTGATGAGTGATTTATGCGATTTTGGGAGCTTTAAAATGAAAGCCACTATCCAACACCATTATACAGCATGGAAGAGCCAGGATAAAATTTAAAACTTCTTCGACTGTTCGTCTGACAGAAAAAAGAGAATGGCTTGATGTTTTGTAAATCAGGGGGTAATTTTAAGAATGAACTATTCCTTTAACAAACCTAGAAATCTATTGAACAAAGACCCTATTATGCTTGTGGAGGATAAAAATCAAGCTTCAAGTTTATCCACCAACAGTCACAGCAGTGTTTACAGTAATCTGACAGATATTCAGAAGATGCCTCACATTTCTCACATCACTTCCATCATGTAACTGAGTAGTGTCGCCAGTCTCATGCAATAGCTGTGTGTGCGCGTGTGTGTGTGTGTGTGTGTGTGCGTGTGTGTGTGTGTGTGCGTGTGTGTGTGCGCGCGTGTGTGTGTGTGCGTGCGTGTGTGTGCGTGTGTGTGTGTGTGTGTAGCGAGCGAGCTGGAGCGGCTGCAGAAGGACTGTGAGAGCCTGAGGAGGGACTGTGCATCTCTGAGGTCAGAGAGAGAGCAGCTGGCTGATAAACAGCAGAAAGAGAAGACCAGTCTGCAAAATGAGAACAGCAGCCTGCGCTCAGAGAAAGAACAGCTACAGAAGAAACAACAGCAGCTGGAGAAAGAGCTGGACAGGTATTTCCTATGCTGTATTAACAACAGAGAATTTAATCCTCAACCTTTACTCACATTTTGGATCCCCTTAGTGTCTTTCATGGGTCAAAATGTATCGTATCTTTTATTGTATCATTCAGTTCAACAATTTTTACACTGTTTTTCATGCAAGTTTTTGGTCATAGTTGGTCATAGACAACAAAAAGACAATTCCAGTCATTTATTTATTGTGAATATCCCTGATGCCCTCTTGTGGAAAAAACACATCACATAAAATTGCAATTTATTGTGTCTGCCACTAGAGCTTTAGAGCTCATTTGAAATGTTATATGGAGCAAAATAAATAAAATAATGAATAAATATGGAAACATCCCAGTTTCAGACTGCAATTTTGAACATTGAATTAGTCATTTTGCATTGAGTTATATATTTAGACATAAAAAATATTATTTAATTTCTAAAGGTTTTATTGAATTATTTCTAAAATAGTATTTTGTAAAAATAAGTAAACAGCAATTATTTTTCAGTGTAAATTGATGATTTAAATGAAGGTTGTATCTGTTATAACTGTACATCAATAGGAGGCAACAGTTACCTGTTTAAAATGTGAATTTTGAATGCTCCGTGTGCTGGTTTCACTCTCATTCTAGCCATAGACCTGTGCTTTGAAACCCATTCATTTCAATGGCTTGTACCAGGCAAGTGCAGTTAATAGCATTAATGTGTGCACCGCAGTCAAAGTTCAAAATGGCTCAAGCTTAATATACTGCTTGGTGTGGATATTCCACTCATGCACACAAGTGCTTATCTATGCATGAACTGCACATGCTCATCGGAAAAGCAAACTCGGTGCTACTGTGCTGTCATGGCAATGTTGGTAAAATGACTGTAAAATGCTTTTTATTTTTTAAAATCAGTATAATTTTAGTTATAGAGTTGAAATAGTGATTGTAATTGAAAAAGTCTTACAAAAATACATTATTATATTTAATAATTATATTATACAATTATAAACTAATTAATTATTGCAAAGCATTTTCAGTTTCAGTTTTTAGCCCTGTGCAACCAGAATTTTCCATTTCACCCCAGAATGTTCATTTTGTTGCGTCCCTATGTTAAAATACTAAATCAAATCGGTTCAAGAGCTTGTGAATCACAATTGAATCAGATGGCCAGCCCTAAACTTCACCTTGAAATAGGAGAAAAGCTCAAGTTGCAGACTTGTGATGTAATGGCGATGTAATCTCTGTGGAATCTGAAGCTGTTTCCTGCCCGCAGCTCCAAGAAACAGAACACCAGCCTGAGCAACACGGTCAAGAGCCTGGAAAAGACACAGGCCGACCTGGAGAAACGTCTGAGTGTCCTGCAGGAGGAGCACCAGAGAGACAACGGCCAGCTGGAGCAGAGCAATAGCAGGATCAAAGAACTGCAGAAAGAGGTTAATCACACCATACTTCAGAAAGAAAGAAAGTAGAGCCGAGTCTCATTAGTAGGCAGCACTTGCACCTATAAAAAGCCCTGGCCTCTGTGTGTTATTGACTAGGCTCATTGCTCCTTCTGAAAGGTTTTTTTTTTCTTTCTCTTTTTGTGCTCTTAGTATGAGGAGATGCAGGCAGAGCTGTCGGGCCTGAAGGAGAAGTTTGAGAATGCAGAGGAGGAGAAACGCTCCGTCAGTCTGGAGCTGCAGCAGAGCCAAGAGCGCCTCAGGCTCCTGCAGGACAAAGACAACCATGTGAGTGTTTGGCCTGTGTAGCGCTAATGTTCAGGGGCACTGACAATAGGGACAGTTCAAGAGGAAAGTGTTCTTTTGTTTGACCAATGCCATTTATAGTATGTTTAAAGATTTTGTCAAGTCTGAAGGTGAAGCGTGTAATTTCTGTGGCCAGTAATGACAACAAGTGGAATTGACATGCATCATAAATAAAATAAAAACAAATGTATTGCAATTATGTAAAACATACTTTCTCCAGAATTCCATGTGATGCCAGTATGGGATTATGTCTTGAACGGGGTATGGGGTATGGGATATTTCTTGAACATATAAAAAGAAAAACAATGAGGAAGAAAATGACAGGAAATCTCAATGTTTTTATGAAAAGCAAAACATTTTTTACATTTTTAGTAATATATTTATGTAAAATAACACACTTTTATACAGTTTAAAGTTTTTTTGTATTGCATAATCTGTAGGTGAAGCGTGCAATTTCTGTGGCCAAAGAATGACATGACATAAAATTGCACAGACTGTTTCCAAACAGGTTTCCACTCAGTGTCCAAATTTTAAAACTCTATTATAAACGAGTTAGTAAAAATCAAAAATATGAGAATTTGGCCTGACAAATATTATATATAATACAAGTTAATGTACAGTGAGTTTTGTTTTCCCCCCAGAACTCCATATGACATAAAATGCATGCGAATTATTCCACAAACGTGAACAAAGCAAAACGAGAATAAAAATCACAATGTGTCTTAACTTTAAAGCAAGATATTCTGTAATCATAATTAAATATTTATAATATTTAAATATTTATAATTAAAATATTTACATTGCAAACAAAAATGATAAACTACAAATAAATTAAATGTCTTGGCTATTCTTTTTTTTTTTTTCTCAGTTCACCAAGCACACACTGTCAAATGGGAAAGACTTTTGGGCTTTTTCCATCCATTTCATTAACAAACAGGTAGTTTCTCTTTAAAACTCCCAACATCTGTTGATCCATCCATCAGTTGATATCACACTTAAACAAAAAGTGAATTTATCTCTGGTCACTGAACCATAAAAAGGGAAGTGTTTTACCTATAAAACAGTTACACACTTCACCTTATGACTTATTTGTCTTTAATGATAGTAAAAATCACCAGTCCAGCAGTAGCCTAAATAAACACAAGCCAGTCATTCAGTAATATCCCTCCCTTCCCTCCTTTAGCTGTCTTTATTGCAGCCCATCCTAGCCGTAGCCATCGGCCTTGTCCTGGCTTTGCTGTATTGGTGCTTGGGCCCATTGTGGTAGAAAGGTACACCGAGCTCCTGTCCCGTCTCATTCCTCTGCTTAAGCATCCATCCTCCTCAGGGCTATGCATGACCACTAAACAATTCTCTCCGCTTAAGCTAGCAAATACTGTCCAGTCGTTTGCAAAAAAAAAAGGAAAAAAACGCTTGTGTTTCTTTACTACAGGTCCGCTTTGTATTATAAGACGCACACTAACAATTGTCTCTAACAAATCCATTTTTGTAGGTTGTAGTTTTCCAGCGTAGCTCTGAGGCATCCCGGCTCTTTTTGTCCTTGTGTGTCCTCTGTGTGTCCTCTATTTCTCCACGTCTCGTCTTTGTGGCTTTTTGTCCTCGGCTCATGTGCATCCCTGATTGTAAATATTTCTAATGTGGCTGTAACGATGATGATGTTTATTTGTCTTTTTATTTGTTATTTGTTGCAGGGAAAATGGATCAGATGGATGCCCGTCGCTGCTGTAACTGTTGCTGTGACAGGATATTTGCTTTCAAAGTCCTCAAAATGAAGCACGGGATGAACCAGTAACAAGCACACGCACCTGACATGCACACCTAGCAAACCTTTCTCAGACGTCTTGACATTTTTGTCCTTTTAGTCCGCGGGGTGTTACTTTGAGTAATGAGTGTTTAAAAGCAACTTCTTCCTCAAATGTTAAAGGAAGTAATAACGTGAGAACATTTCCCATCTTTTTTTTCTAATAAGATGTACTGTTTGCATAGCATTTGAAGTATCTGGCTAATAACAGATATGTTATTGAGCACTGTAGCTTTTGCCAAACAAACCTTTAGTAAATTGCCTTAACCTTAGATGAGCAAAAGTTTTTACCTCGCCTGAATGAGAACTGACTGAGAATCGCAATGCCCACTGCAATAACACATTTCAGACATTGATGCATTCGTTTATGTTTTAACTCACTCATATTTTCTGTGGCGTAAAGGCCTGACTTTGCCATGTAACGTGTTTGTCTTTGCACCTTATACGAAGCCATTAGTGATTAGTCTATGCACTGTACTTTATTGTTATAAGGATTTGATGTGTTAATGATGACGATGTTGATGATGATAATAAATATTGTACACTTAGGAGATTAGAGTGCTAATGTGCCCTAAAGAGAGCTGTTATAGAGTGTTTTTGATTTGTTTATTACTTGTACAGAGATTTAAGGATCTAACTACCTGATCTAACAAACGTGCTATCTGCAATAAATAAGCAAAAGGGAAGTTCAACCCTGCTATATCGGATGAATTTGGTTTTGATTTTCAATGACACATAGCAATAGGGTCATTATGTACAATTAATTAGCAATAGCGATAGTTTTACAGCATATATTAAATGTAGTTAATGTTAATTTATAAATTCTGTCCTCATCTTTCACTTGTTGAAAAGCGTAAGGAGTTTCTTCTGTTGAACACATACAAAAAAACCCATTTTGAAATAAGTTGGAAACCAGTAGCCATTGACTTCACTAGTATTTGTTGTTTCTACTCAATGGTAACGTTTCCAACATTCTTCAGCATATCTTCTTATGTTAAACAAATCAAAACACCCAAAGCAAACTGGTTTGAAACGAGTGAAGGGTGAGTTAATGATGACAGAATATTTATAATGATTTGTGTATGTAATTTTAGGTTATACAGACTTTTGGATTCATCTTTGGCTAAAATGCAATGCTCATCGGTGTCACTTATTACCCAGCTGTCCAATCACAGTGGAGGGGCGGGACAAATATCGGCAGTTCTAGCATTCTACTTTCATAATGACTGAACAATAGAGTGGTGCAGGAATGCCTGGGTGTCTTTGAGGTTTTCCTCTGGGGTTTTACAATGTTTTTTGTTTCTGTTTGAGAAAATCAATATCTGTTAACAACTTAATGATACATTTAGTGTTTTGTACTACAAAATAAACTGCACAGATTCCACATGTTTTCCAAAAGCATTTGTTTTAAAAAATGCCCAAATGGGTACAACAAAAATCACATTTTCAAAATGGGATATGTATCTATTTTACTTTTTGAGCAAAACTTTAAAATATTGTAATTTTATGTTAACCACAGGTGTTATTTTACTCTCCAATTGAAGAAAGCTTATTGGTAGTTCATATTTTGACCTCATTCCTGCACCTCGCTATAATGCATGGAAGGCAAAATATAGCTACTCTGTTAAAGGGATAGTTCACCTAAAAATAAACATTCTATTGCCATTTACTCATCCTGCACTTGTTTCAAACCTTTATGAGATACTCTCTTCTGTTGAACACATTATTCAACAATATAAAAACAAGATATTTTAAAAATGTTGGAAACCGGAACTATTGTCTTCCATAGTATTTGTTTCTTCTACTGTGGTACTCAATGGTTAGCTGTTTTCAGCATTTTTCAGAACATTGTCAACAGAAAAATGAAACTCATAAAGGTTTGGAAGCACTTGGGGGAGTGTAAATTGTGAGTAAAGTTTTTGGATGAACTTTAAGAACCAAATATGTATTGGTCAACATTGTCAGACTACAACAATGTTACTATAAAAAAAATGCTATGGGTCAAGCTAAATGCTCTAAAGTCCTGTCACGCTTCACAATTTTCAAAACCTCTCCTAGCATTTTCATCTGGCTGAAAAAAACACAGCCTTATTGTAAAATCTGCTTTCCAGTGTACATGAAACATGATGGACTCATAACCATGTTTGTCATAAACCTGCAGCCCAAGGTGCACACACTTCATCATGTAATTCAGTCCTCCCCAATGATTCATCCCTCCTCGATACCACAAGGGAAATACGAGGACGTGCCCCGATCAAAAGAGCACTGGTAATAATACACTCCAGCCTTATTCTGGAGTAAATGAAGAGTAACGTCACCAGCGATAAGGTTATCAGCAACAGTGATGTCAGACCTTCATCTGGAGGCAGGTGGGAATTAGCTGAATTCCCCGCATCTGAGGATCCTGTTTCTGACCTCTGCCTTCCTAGTAAATACATTCTTCATGCACTGATGTAACTCCAATCTGTTTTTATTATTCCTTTGCACGATGTGGGGCTGCGGCATGATGACACGGTTAATGTCAGAGTAAAAACAGCTCTCTGAGGCGCTGTATGATCATAATTATGGGCCAGAATTGGGGGTTGTAAGGCACTCCCACCACCAACAAAGCTACATGAAAGCTTCATGTTTCTCTGTTTGGTATAAAAGGTTTTTGACTCCGCTTGAACAAAGAGAAGCATGGCTGACTTTAAATGTAGCGTTACTTCAGCTGCAATCAACCTGGCAGATGATGCACCGTGGAAGAAGATCCAGAAGAACACCTTTACACGCTGGTGCAATGAACACCTGAGGTCTGTGAACATGCGGATCAGCGATCTGAAGACCGATCTGAGCGATGGCCTTGTTCTCATCTCGCTGCTGGAGGTCCTGAGCCATAAGAGGATGTTTAGAAAATACCACACGAGACCAACCTTCAGGCAGCTCAAGCTGGACAACGTTTCGGTGGCTCTGGAGTTTTTGGATCGTGAAAAAGTCAAGTTGGTGTCTATTGGTGAGTTGCGAGCATAGACATAAAAAATGGCCACAGTCATCAGTGCTTTCGTGCATAGATTTAAACTTGGTCTCATTTTAAAGAAGACACTTGACAGATTGTGGCTGAAGTACAAAAAAACGTTAAGTAAAAAGGTATGTACCTTTTAAGTTTGTGATATATAACTTTGATAAAATAGATTATATTATGTAAAATGTATTTTAACAAAACCTTTTTTTTAAAGATAAAAATCTAAGCTAAATATCTGAACAAATTAAATTCCAAATTTGAAGTTGATATCTCAAAAAAAATAGATTTCGAAAAGATTTTTGTTTGGGTGCAGTACCAGACATGACCACCAGACAATCTCCAGTTTCCATTGGTGACCTTACAAGGGCGCCCCCTATTTTTGTGTAGTATTTTCTTTTGTACTTTTGACAATGTTTGTAAAGTAGACCTCAAATTCTACATTAGTTTTGCCAGTTTTGTGGCATTTGAATTTAGTTTCTAAAAATTATTTAAAAAAAATTGTACATGTGAGTTGCTGTAGCAAAGTAATACTTTGACTCTGAGTTTCCTTGTCACAAATTTATAAATAACTATTTTTGCTCAGTCTATCAAAAATCAGTAGAAACTGTAAGCTTTCAAAGGGTATATTGTTTGTTGTGATTGCTTTGTTTATATTGTGGTTTAAATATGTAAGTTCAAATCTTCCCACAGGGTGACAGAAAATAGTTTTGATCTATTACTTTTCCAATGCAATAGAAAACAGTGGTAAAATATAAGTTTAGTTCAGATCTTTCCAGAGATATATAGTTTGTCATTATTAGATTAGGATTTAATTGCAATATACTGAAGTAAACTAACTGACAGCTAAGGGGTTAAAATTTCAACTTCTACCATCCAGAAATATGAACAGCATAAAAACCATTACACTTACAATGTAGTTTAGTTAGTATAATTAAAGGTGTTCATTTAAATTGCATGTTTTTAATTTAAGGGGAGTATGAGCTCACATTATTTCATCTTAGCCTTTTTAACCTCTTTCAATTTACTCAACATATTAACTGAGGAAAAAAAAACTGGCATGATGCCTATAGTACTTTATCACAAGTCTTTCAAACAGTACAGAAAAACCCCATGACATTATCACAAACATATGTGGGAAACATGAGAAATTCATCTTGCTTTTCCTGTCAAGTCATACTAATTTGTTTGGTCCTGAATAGTAATAAAAATTGTTTTATACTTGGCATTTCTGACATTAAAAACATCAGGATGTTTAATCATTCATTTTACCTTAGACAGAATAAATCTTTTCAAAAGCGGTTCAAGTCGCTTAAAAATGGCTAAAGAAAAGTTCTCTGACCACTTCTTTTAAAATGTTTCATGTTCCTGTTTGGTTAAAGTATTGCTTAAAACTTTCCTTCATCATGCCTTGACACTTGATGGGATGTAATACAATTGTTATTGTTAACTGAAACGATTAAAAAAATCGGAGTTTGCATGTTCTCCCAGTGTTGGCGTGGGTTTCCTCCGGGTGCTCCGGTTTCCCCCACAAGTCCAAAGACATGCGGTATAGGTGAATTGGGTAAGCTAAATTGCCCGTAGTGCATGAGTGTGAATGGGTGTGTATGGATGTTTCCCAGAGATGGGTTGCAGCTGGAAGGGCATCCCCTGCGTAAAACATATGCTGGATAAGTTGGCGGTTCATTCCGCTGTGGCGACCCCAGATTAATAAAGGGACTAAGCCGAAATGAAAATGAATGAATGAATGAATTAAAAAAAATCTCCTTTGCTCCTAAAACAAAGCTGAAATTATAATGCTTCTAAAAATATACTTTAGGTATTAGACAATAATATAAATATGAGACAATAACAAAAATACAATCTTTTGGAAAATATAAGTACCAATATCATTAACTGACAAACATAAATATAAGTGAAACACAAATATTTAAAAGTTGCATGCATTCATCTTCCATTTCTATGAAGAAGCGTGTTTTTGCATCATCCTATATGTATAATAGCTTAGAAATAACAATAAAACTTATATAAAATTATTATAAAATGACTACTAAAAACAAACATTTAAATAAAAGCTAAAAACATATCAAAACTATTTCAAAATATGAATAAAAACTAAATAGAAAGTAACACTGGGTGGCATAACATCTTCTTTGTGTGTAACTCTGTCTCTTTAAAGAAGGTCAGCAGCAAAGTGTTATTATTTCTTCTCAATGACATCATTGCAGATAATTGCTACTCCTAAAACGTGCTGACTTGAGAATATCTTTGGCCCCTTCCCTAATTAGAGGGCAGGCTTTGGGTCCAGGAGTTCTAGTGTCAAACTGGGGACGGAACTTCAATCAGTGAGCAGAGAGCTGTACTGGAACAATGATCTCAGATGATCGCTTGTTTGTTGAATCAGCTTCATAATGAGATTGGATGAAAAGCATAGATGGAAGAAAGGCATTTGCTGTATATATGCATGTTACCGTGAGAAGTTCTCTGACAAATAGACACCCATTCACTGTCTCCATACAGACAGCAAAGCCATAGTGGATGGTAATTTGAAGCTGATCCTGGGTCTAGTGTGGACTCTGATACAGCATTACTCCATCTCCACCCCAGTGTGGGAGGACGAGGCAAATGATTCTGTCTCCAAACTGACTCCAGAGATGAGGCTTCTGGGATGGATCCAAAACAAAGTTCCTGAACTGCCGATCACCAACTTCAACCAGGACTGGCAGGATGGCAAGGCCCTCGGGGCTTTAGTGGATGGACTAGCACCTGGTAAACACCTTATGTAGTCCTCATTAAAGAATGAGGACGCTTCCAGAATGAAAATTTTCTTATTATTTACTCACTTCATTGACATCCAAGATGCTGATTTCATTTTTAATTCAGTCAAAAAAAGAAACAACATTGTGCAGTTCTGAGTGTGCTTCACACAGGTCAGTGGGCTTGACAAACCACCCGTAGAAGATACATTCTTTTCCTTTCCATATGCACCAGATACTTTCTTATAAACAATCCAAAAACATTGAAAACATTGTGCAATTCTTTTCCCCGCCTTCTTTGAAAGAAAATAAAAATAAAATTCTCTGTCCACATGAAAATATGTGCACTATGATGCACTGTCAAGGACGTGCCCACTCAACAGACGAAGATAAAAGCCTCAGAATAAAGTTGTGTTTGCCTATCAGAAAGAAGAAATCAGTGCTCACGCTAACATCATGGGCCACGTGATGTGTGTGTGTATATATATGTGTATGTGAATATGAAAAAATCCTGCTTAACTAATTTAGACTTGTCATGGTTTCTATATATTACTGCTCTCTGGTGATTTGAAGTGCTTCTTTTATCCTCATTTGAAAGTCCCTTTCTACTAAGCGAATAAATGTTAATGTATTTTCTTAAAAAAAACCTTTATATTGTGGCCTTTATTACTATGTACATACATTAAAATTAATAATTTAGTGCATGCACTCATTATGTTATACATGTTTTTACGTTGTATGAATATTTTAAAAATGATCTGTTTGTAATTACATCCGAAATTAATTTCTGTGATGACATTTATAATCACACCCTCCAGACCTGTACCTAACCTTACTTGTGTCCCACTTCAAGAGCATCGGAAGTGTTATGCACTAATATAGAAGCGCAATAAATACATTGTACTACTTCTTTTCTGATGTAGGTAAATGGTAATTAAGGCCACTTAATATAAAGTGGGACCAAAATTTTTTATTTATAATTATGTTTTCGGGGTTTTTCACCTTTATTGGACAGGACAGTAGATAGAATTGACAGGAAAGTGTGTTGAGCAGAGAGAGGGGAAGGATCGGCATAGGACCTCGAGGCGGGAATCGAACTCGGGTCGCCGTGAGCACCGGAGTGCCATGTGTCGATGCACTTTCCACTCCACCATTAGCACCGACCCAAAACAGTTTTAATCACAAAAGTTTGTTTGGCACTAGCTCTGGGATGCACTATTTTGTGGTTAAAAGAAGAAAAAGAAAATGACATCCAATACATTCATTTTTTTAAAGAAAATATCAGGTCATTTCATTAAGTGAGACAATTATTCCTGGGATCATTTAGAGCTGAAACTGCAGTTTGAGAGTTTAAACCATTGAACACCATAGAAGTTCAGTATATGGGGGAAAATCCTGAAATGTTTTCATCAAAAGCCTCAATTTCTTTTTGACTGAAGAAAGAAGGAAAAATGGGGCGAGTAAATTATAAGGACATTTTCATTCTGGAAGTGAACTAATCCTTTAAACTCTCAACGAATAGTGTTTATTTGCCAGAGAATTTTGTCATATGAAACAGTTTTTCTGGTTAATGCAGGCTTGTGTCCTGACTGGGAGAGCTGGGACTCATCGCATCGTGTGAGCAACACTAAAGAAGCAATGCAGCAAGCTGATGACTGGCTTGGGGTTCCTCAGGTGAGACTGACAAGTTGTCATACACCATGCATCGGTTTTTCCTCACTTGTCAAATTGTAATTCTTATTCGTTTCATAATAAACTTTATCAAGCTCATAGCCCCAGAGGAGATTCTCGATCCAGCTGTGGATGAGCAGTCGGTGATGACATATCTCTCGCTTTTCCCGAAAGCCAGACTGAAACCTGGAGCACCACTCAAGCCAAAGAAAGGTTTGGGCCAATTTCAGACCCTCGTGGTTCGGTTTTGTTTTTCCTCAATTATTGTGAAGACAAGTGGTGAGAGATGCGTTATAATCACGATGATGAAACATTTTTATGGGTGTTATCACAATCACACACACACAAAATTAAACGAAAACAGGCATTCTTGAACATGTTTTTTAATGGTCAGATCTTCTGACATCATATCCTGTCTTTGGATTGTTTCAATGTCTTCAATCTGTTGCCTTTGTATTTTAAGTTGAACCACATTAGGAAGCTTGTTTGGTAGGTACTAAGGTTTGGATAGCAGTGTTCATCTAAACCAGGGGTGTCCAAACTCGGTCCTGGAGGGCCGGTGTCCTGGAGAGTTTAGCTCCAACCCTAACCAAATGCACCTGAACCAGCTAATCAAGCTCTTACTAGATATACTAGATTAACTAGAAACTTCCTGGCAGGTGTGTTATAGCAAGTTGGAGCTAAACTCAGCAGGACACCAGCCCTCCAGGACCGAGTTTGGACACCCCTGATCTAAACCATGCTAACAGATCAATCGCATCAGTTTGTTTTAAACCTGGCAAGTGTGAACACACCCTTAAGCAACCATTTTTTTCAGAAAAAGGACTTTCTGCAGGTTACATTAATATGCCAGTAGGTGAAATAACTTGACTGTTTTTCCAGGTGAGTTGTTAAATCATTTATCCTACAGACGATCATGTCATGAACGACACATTGCTTTTACTTGCTCAGCAGCTTATATGTAATTAACCTGCTGATATCAGTTGTTTTATTTTTTTTGTATTTTTTTAAATACTTCATAAATGTTTTTAAATGTGTTTAATGTTAAATGTCTTATGTAAGGAATAATTGATGACAGGTCATTTAATTATTAGAAAATGATAATCCCACAATGCATTATTTTTTTATTATTCAACTGACCGGAGTCATTTATTCCGCTTATACTCTGGTTACCACACCGAAAGACACGGTTCAGATGTTGTATTTCAAGACATTTGTCAAGTTTTTGTCCAAAAGCAATTCCTTTTCTCTGTGTGTAGTGCTACTAGTTTCTTTTTTGACAGTTGTAGGCTGTGACATAACTTAAAGCCATCAGAATACGGAACTCTAATGTGGTCAAGACTTGTGTGGAGCTACTTTAGCTGTCCAATTATCTGAAAATATTCTTAAAATGTTCATCAGGCAATCAGAGTAAAGCATTCAACATCCCTGTAGCATTTTATTTAATTTCTTTAGCCCATCAGTCAATCAGTTCTTCAAACATCTTCTTAGCAACTGGCTGAAAAAAAATCGCTTTTTGTTTTAGTTATTGTTAGTTTATTTCAAGAAACAAAATGGTTTTAGTTTCATAGTTTTTGCTTTAGTTAACTATGATAAACCTATTTGGATTCTTTTGCAGCAGTTTTTCAGTCAGTCTGAATCCACACAACTTTAAAGAGCTCAGTCATTTAAACAAGCAAACATTATAAGTGGAGCTGGCTAACAATAAACAGAATGCTCATATCATATTTCATGTTTTGATTTGACTGCATTAGCCCAAAAGACAAAAAATCTCAGACAAAAGTTAAAGGTTTTTTTTGAGTTTATAGGAATTTGAGGGACTTTTCTCACCCACTTGTCATCTAAAATGTTCATTTATAAATGTGTGATAAAATATAATGTCTGTAGTTGTGCTTTTGATGATCTCAGCATCTCTGATCTCATCATTACAGTAATAATTTTTTTTTTTTTACATTTTATGTCAGCTAACCAAGCCAGTTGTTTCCACAATGTATACAGCCTTGAGTATCTAATTTCAATGTTCATGTTTTCTTATCTCAGTGCCTAAACCCAAAGCCTGTCGTGCCACAGGACGGGGATTGCAGTCCAAAGGCATAAGGGTAGGACAGCTGGCTGAATTTAAGGTGGACACACGCCAAGCTGGGCCTGGAAATCTGGATGTCCATATCAGAGACCCCAGTGAGTAACAGTCCACACTCCATGATCTCAACCTTACCTTAAAAATAGATAGTGATAGTTCACCTAAAAATTACATATTATGCAGTATTTTGCAAATACTATGGAAGTCAATGTTTGCAGGTTTCCAGCTATCTATCAATATCTATATTTTATGTTCAACAAAAGAAACTCAAACAGCTTTGGAACACGTTAGGAATGAGTAAATGATGACAGATTAATTTTTTTTAAATATCTCTTTTACTATTTCATATTTCTATATAAAGATACAACCTCATAATTATATATTCCCTAATTGGAGTAACTGAAATGTTCTCTTTTCTGTCAGGTGGAAGAGAAGTGTCGGTCGCACAAAAGGAGCTTTTCGAGAGTGTATTCGGCTTCCAATATACACCCAGTGCTGAAGGAGATCACACAGCGGACATCACATGGGTTGGTCAGCACATTTCAAAGAGGTTAGATCTTGAGTTTAAATTAGCAGAGACACTTTTTCATTTATGTTCAAGAGTCAGTTTGTTATTCTCATGTGTTACAGCCCTTTTAAAGTCAATGTTGGTCCTGAAGCAGGACCACAGAAGATTCGAGTGTGGGGACCGGGACTAGAGGGAGGAGCTGTGGGCTCACCGGCTCAGTTCATGGTGGAATCTGTTGGTGCTGATTCTGGCATGCTGGGTAATACCAACAAAACTGTATAGCCAAGCAATTTAAAATATACATCATTTGTATTTTTTTCAATTACTTTGGCTGTACAAAAGCTTAAGCAGCTGACTGCCTCGTGCCTCGCTGCATTATGAAGCAGTGATTCTGGAGGCAGCGTTTGTCCATGAAGGCACCTTGTAATACGGATTTTAGAAAGACTTCTGAGACAGCATAACAATTTAATCATGTACAACAAAAAAGAGCATTAGTGATAACTAAGTTTGGTGATAATCTAACTTCTTGCTAAAAATCTAACCTCTTGCTCAAAAGTGGACAAAGTTGTCTCCACCAATAGCCTAGTGGTTAAGTGCGCCTACATATAAGTTGTCACAGACCAACGGTGACCCAAGTTCAAAGTTTGATCAGAAGAAGGTACATCTCGAGACAGGAAGTGAAGCCATATTTGGATTCAGATGTGCCTTGATGCATTCCTGCCTTGGAATACACCTGAAGTGAAAACTGAAAATGTTAAATTTGTCAAATGTAGCCAATATTTTTATTTGTAATATTTTATAATTGTATTGTTTCATCGATAATGTGTTACTCAGATTGTGTATATTAT
>CAIGQW010000317.1:3136717-3191629 GCA_903798125.1 Danio choprae | reverse complement strand
ATATTATATTATATTATATTATATTATATTATATTATATTATATTATCATATTTCCAAGGTTTTGCCATTGAAGGTCCATCTCAGGCAAAGATCACATGTGATGACCATAATGACGGCTCCTGTCTGGTGTGGTTCTGGCCGTCTGAGGCCGGTGAGTATGCAGTTCACGTCTTGTGTGATGATGAAGAAATCCAGGACAGTCCATACATGGCCTCCATCAGACCCAAGAGCAAAGGCTTCCACCCTGACAAGGTAAACTCCTCCTTCTCCCATTAATCTGTTTATTCAGATGTGTGTCCAGTGTGAGAGCTCATGCCCATTTTTTTATGATATGTATTCTGTTTTACTTCAGGTGAAAGTAGAAGGACAAGGTGTTTCCCAAACTGGCTGCATAATAAACCTCCAAAATGAATTCATTGTGGATACCAGACAGGCTGGTGAAGGAGAACTTACAGTTTTTGCTCAGGTACTACAACTGCGAAGTGTTTAATATAATTCATTTAACACTAGAGTAAAATTTATCTATTAACATGACCACTGTTTTGATCTGGCCTAAAAACATAGTATGTCACTGTATTATGACACTGTCTTCACAAAGTCATAAAATTATTATTTTTCATCATCATCTATGATGCAACACTCACGCATGACATCAACCCATAATCAGAATCACTGTCAGTCGTGCACTGTAAATATGTCAGTGATTAACAATAAAAACAATAAAAATGACACAGCTAAAATTATATTGTTTCCTTAATACATATACAGCATATAACCGTAATTGTCTTTCCCAGAATTCCTTGCATGACTCTTCTATCTTATTGTTGACATTACTATAGTTATTTTTAGTTTTTTTTTCTTATCAGTTATGTACATTAAAGGTTTGTATTAAATATAATGTTGATAAATAATGTTTATTGCATTACTTTAATGTTATGTGTGTTGGTTCATCATATAACTGTCTCCTCACCACATGCTTTTGGTGTTTCTTTGTCTGTATAACAAAGCAACAGTGTGTATATGTTAATACTTCAAAGCGTTGTATTAACACTAATGATATACGGTAGTTTACTGTAAATGTACAAATTAGTTTTATGGTTTCTACTGTATATTTAACGGCAACCACAGCTGCCCTTTTTTACCATAAATTGTAGATTTCTTTTACCGAGAGGCATTTAGTGCCTCTAAAACCTGTATGGCACCCATAAATCATGTTCTTTTATCCACTGTTACTAAATCTGGTTACTGCTTTGCGTAACAACAAAGAAATCTAATACGCACATAAAGGCATTATTTAGGTAAATTTGACATGCTGGCATTTATGCCTCATTTTTAATCTGGTTTTAAGCAAAAATAAAATTAAAACAACTGTGTAAAACTATATGTTAAAGTCAATGACTGGGAGACTTGGATGTTTTACTGAAGACCTCTTATGCACATTTGAATTACAGCCATGGGTAATTTGTACCCTGTGTTGGTTCTAGTGTTTAATTAGGTTAAAAACATTTGTTTACTCTGAACATCTGCATTTAATGAAGAAGCAATACACTAGGTATTTCTTTGATATTACAGCTTTTAAAGAAACCTTTTTTGCAGCTTAGGTTAATATCGTGAGAATACATTGCGATGAAAGCTTAAGCAATTAATTGCAACAAGAAAATTTGATACAGGAGGAAGCCTGTAAAAATCAGGAGGAAGCCCCGTGGGATGGTTCTAGTGTTAGTGTGAAATAGTGGTAAAAGCTCTTTTAATTTACATGTGATTTGCCTTCCTTACAGAGAGCAGATGGAGAGTGTGTCGATGTTACAGTCTCTTCTGGACAATCTGGTGTGTTTGTCTGCTCCTACATGCCTTCATCTCTCTCCAAACACACCATTGCTGTGATTTGGGGAGGTGTCATGGTTCCTGGCAGTCCTTTCATTGTGAGTGAATATATTGAGCTTGAGGGAAAAAAAAAAAGCTGTAAATGTTTGGTGAACAGCATGTAGGTATTATGCAAATTCATGAGAATGTGGTGTACAACAACAGCAGCCAGTGCTCATTCTGGTGCATTTAATTTACATGGTGTAATGAAGTTAAACAAAACTCATTCCCCCAATTTGGTTTGCATTAATGTTCCAGCATCTGCTGCCTTATTAAAATTCCATTTCATCTCGCAATGGCTTTAAACCTGTCTGGCGATGATGTACGGCTGCTTAGCGTGGCAGCCAGAACTCACAGGAATGTAATAGGATGTTTATTAGCCTATTTGTATTGGCATTCCCACAGTCAAGAGGGAACGAAGCTATGCTTATTGAAATGTGAAAAAAATCATACATTAAGAAATGAGCGTTGAAATGTATTGCTGTAATCTTCAGTTATATGGAAGCCTATGATTGCTGTATGATTTTGGTGTCATTGTTATTGCAGGTGACACCTCGCAGGATTAAGATTACGCCTTGTAGCCCAGTCTGGTTTAAACTGGATGGATCAGAAATGTGTTTCTCTGGTGAGTTTGAATGAACAATCGTTCTTCTAGTAATGAAAATATTATTATTGTTTGCTTTTCATCATGCTATTTCAGACCAGTATAGTGTTTTTTTGTTTTGTTTTTTCATTGGAATGGAAAAGGAGTTTTTTTGATAACACTTGACAGTAATTAACTACATTACTTAACATGAAAGATATTTCTAAAGCATATATATATATATTAGTTTTAGTCAATGTTAATGTCTGCATAAACATTTACAACTTTTTATTTTGCTGGGGATAATGTACATCCAGCGGGTTGTGAATAAATCCTGGCTTTGGTTATCAGGAGCCTGACATAAAGCAGAGAGATGCCGAAGACCTGTGTATTGAAGTTAATAAATGGATCATATTTATTTTGGATTTATTATTTGTTAGTAGACTAATGGACCTGTTGTACATTTCTGAATAATCTTAAGAGCAGCTCTTTTTCCTACACTAAAAGATATTTTAAATTCATAAATAAAAATCTATAATGTAAAGATATACTAATTAACAGTTTCTCTCATTTTGTTTTATTTCTGGGGGATTATCATTTATTTAAATATTTAATTCACATTATTAAATCTCTGTTCCATCACATGTCAATGTTGAAAAGTTTAACAAAGTGTTTTTTGTTTTTTTGTTGTTGGTTTACATTTTTAGTATATAGAATAAATTATCTGGTTTTATCATGTAAATATTGTACCACCAAGTACCACCAAAATACAAGTTGCTATTATTTTGTTAAACAATATGTTGTTTCAAACTTCATACTGTAGAGTTAGATTTTTAATCAAAAGTTGCAATTTGAACATGTAAATAAAAAAATGCATGTGAATAACAATATATTTGAAACCGTTAATTAACTACAGTGTATGTATCTAAATGTATACATACACTATAACATTCATTTGATAATAGATACAAATTCTTGTATTAAGTGTTCAATATTTCCAGTAAAATTCATTCATTCATTCATTTTCATTTCGGCTTAGTCCCTCTATTAATCTGGGGTCGCCACAGCGGAATGAACCGCCAACTTATCCAGCATATGTTTTACGCAGCGGATGCCCTTCCAGCCGCAACCCATCTCTGGGAAACATCCATACACACCCATTCACACTCATACACTATGGACAATTTAGCTTACCCAATTCACCTGTACCGCATGTCTTTGGACTTGTGGGGGAAACCGGAGCACCCGGAGGAAACCCACGCCAATACAGGGAGAACATGCAAACTCCACACAGAAACGCCAACTGGCGAGGCTCGAACCAGCGACCAGCGACCTTCTTGCTGTGAGGCGAACGTGCTACCCACTGCGCCACTGTGAGGCCCCATATTTCCAGTAAAATTAAAAATATAATTTTAAAAAGGACAATTACGTTGTATTGAGTTTTAAATAACATAATAAAGAAAAAGATTATAATGGCTTTCTTTCAATATGTTCCTGGATGCTATCACACCTCCTAATAATACCAAATATACTTATATTCATATCTCAAAATCACTTTGATTATGTTATCTGATTGTGTGAAGATGAAGAGCTTGACCTCGATGAAGACTTTCCAGAGAACGTCCATCCTGGTGGTTGCGGAGAACTGGTCATGAATGTTATCAACCCGTCAAATATGCCAGCCGATGCCACAAAGGTATCACAATCTTACAATCTCTGTGAATTCATTTAGAGCACTGAAAAGAATGGTTTAATCACGTGCTATTTGTTTCTTCAGGTAAAGGCTCATGGTCCTGGACTGACAGAAGGTGTTGTTGGAGAGCAAGCAGAGTTCATCATTGACACAAGCAGAGCAGGAAATGGACGACTTACTGTACGAGTAGACGGACCCCGTGAAGTTACACTACAATGTCTGGACGATCAAGATGGCACTTGTACTGTGCTTTACCTCCCTACGGAGCATGGAATGTACCAAATCAATGTGCTTTTTGACAAGTCTCACATTCCTGGATCTCCATTTGGGGCTATTATACATCACCCAGTTGACCCGTCAAAAGTTTTGGTAACTAATTCTGGTTTGCAACAAGGAAAAGTGGGTGAACCTTGCATTGTAAATATAGACTGTGCAAAGGCAGGATCTGGGGATCTATCAGTGCAGGCTGTCTCTGATTCAGGAGTCGTTGTTGAAACCGAAGTGAAGGAGAACGAGGACGGCACATACACTGTTGTTTACGTGCCCCGAACTGGAGGCGTATATACACTGCTTCTCAAATATGGAGGAAAGGTGCTGCCCGTTCATAAAGTCATGGTGGAACCGAAGGTCTACAAAAGCCATGTGAAAGTGAGCAGAAGAGGTGAAAAGATTGTTAATATTTGTCGAATTACAAGAGGTTTAACTTCAGATTTGTCTTGAGTTTGTGGTCTTATGCATTCTGTTGATTTAGGTGGCGTTATGGTTGGCGAAAGAGAAACAGATGCAAGCCAAGTTGTTGCAAGTGGTTTGGGTCTCCAGAAAGGCCTCACCGGATGTCCTAACATGTTTTGTGTAAACACCAGGTAAGGCAGTGCTGTATTTTCTAGAGAATAAGTTACACCTGATTATAAGTTGAAACATCAGACAGAGAGAAGACACTTTTTATAATTATATTGCATAAGCTTCATTTAGAAGTAGGCAGCAGATTGGATTTAGATGATAAAAAAATGAAGCTTATATTCCCAGAATATATTTTAGATATGGGTCGGTATGACATACTGACTGTATGATAACCATGGATAAAAACATCACGGTATCACAGTATAGCAATTAACACCTCCAAAATATGTTCTTTTGAATTGTCTAGGTAAAAAACAACAACTTTTTCCTGACCAGTAGTTTTTAATGTGGATGGTCTTTTGCTGTTGCCTTAAAAAAATGTTTTGGAATATGCGTGCATGAATGGTATAACAGAAAATTTTAGCAGGTTTATAACCGTGACTTTTCCAAACTGCTTTTGAAACAGGTTATCTTCTTATGCCTGATACATTTTTATTAATTTCATTTATTCAGAGCCTCAATTAATTCCTAATGTGTCTGTTTGTGAGCAGATCTTCAGTTGATGATCTGGGTGTAACAGTGGAGGGTCCGTCTGACTGTCAGATAACGTGTAAAGACGGTGGTCAGGGCATGTATGGTGTGGAATATACTCCTACAGTGCCTGGTGAATATAAGATATCCATAACCTGTGGAGAGAACAATATTCCAGGTAAGCTTTAAATAAACAGAGGATGGGGATTTCAATAATACTATTCCTCTTTGTCATTATCATTATAGTTGTGGTGTGGATTCTGCTATTATTTTATATTTAGAAAGATTTTTTTTAAACCCGTTTCAGTTACTATACTTGGGTGTGAAGTCAGAGCACTTGTTCACAGATATGTTTCTTATGTATTTGCAAAAGTAGATTTTTGTGTTAAAATGATTTGACATATTCAACTTAATAAAGATTTGCTGCTAATATGGCTCATACACACACGTGCTGTTGTGTGTCAACAGTCAAGAACTAATTCATGGACCTAATATACTGATACACATGCGCTTTCCTTCTCAAATGATTACATCCAACCTACAATGTTTATGCCATGTAATCTTTATATATTTTTAGATTGACATAATCCTCAAATTCAAAGACATGAGAACAAAATTTCTTTCATGTTTTCTTTCATGTTTCTTGTGTGCAAAGGGCTTTAAAATCAATAGCAACTTTTGAGACGATGCAATTGATGGTTACAATTTTCAGTAGACCACGGTCTGTGTTTGTCAATAGATAGATATAGATTTAGATTGATATATTGTTTTTATACAACTGCTGTCTGCATTCAACAGGAAGCCCATTTGTTGTGTCAGTGGATGATGTTTTAAATACCACAGGCTCTGGAGTTTGTCTGCAGGCTGGGATTTGCGCTTCTTCAAATTCTGTTACTTATCAAGGTAGATCCATTTTTTTATTTATTTTTTTGACAAAGATATAAAAGCTTGTCTTCACATGATTTGAAATATCTTACGCACTGGAGACACAGAAATCAATGGATCCAGAATCCACAGAGCGAGTCCAGCTTCATCAGTGAAAGACAGAGAGTCCCTCATAGATCCTCATAGTCTTTATGGAAGCAGCAGGTTTCACAGTTTTTTCTCAAAGTACAGCTAAATATCTCCTAAAAAATAATTTCTCCTAAAGTTGGTTGTAATTATATTATTTACTGTTTTAATTGTAGTCCCAACCAGTTTCAAGCACTGCCTAAGTATCGCCGTGATAGAGAGCTTTCCTTAGCTCATGATTTGAACATGGCCGAGATTATTGCTCCTGGTATTAAAGGTGGAATCTGTGGTAAAACCCCTCAAGCTTTCACGATAGGCTGCAGAAGCAGTGGAGAATCTCTAGAGGCTGTGGCTGTAGTGAGACCTGATGGTGAGCACAGAGTAAAATTATCTGTTTTATTGTTATCTAATTATTAACCAATTTGTATCTTATCGTTAAGATCAGTTTATCTGAGATCCTTTAATAATTGTACTGCAGGATCTAAGGAGTTCCTGGAGCTCACAGACAACGAGAATGGCAGTTGTAGTGTTGTCTATTTGCCCACCATGGACGGTTGTCATTTATTAACAATGAAATTCACCAATGAAGAGAGTTTTAATAGGTGAGAATTTGAAAAACCTTTTTAAAAAGTACATAAATACATTAAAAGTACATAAAAGAACATTTACAATATATACATTGTTTTTTATATTCATGAAATTTCAAAATGTCAAATAAATTGATTTAAATATATAATTAAATAGTTAATTTGTATTGTGATTTTAGCTTTTGCTATTGTAATTTTACTTAATTCAGAAATTTGTTTGTTTTATTTATTTAGATATATTTAATGTAATTTTTTAAATAAAGTAATACATTTCATAAAATAAGATAAATACAAGTATGCATTTATTTAATGCAATTTTGTTTAAATCAAATATATATATATATATTTATTATACCTAATTTATGTATTTAATGCAATTTAAAAATGTGAATTTTAAATAAAAAATATTTAATTGTATTGCCAATTATAAATATGTTTGTGTGTGTGTGTGTGTTCAATGCAATTTCTTTCAATAAAAGCAAACATTTTCTTTCTTTCATTCATTCAGACAGTTCCAGGTACTGCCGACAGATGAAACAGCCAAGGTTAATATATCAGGTCCAGGTCTGACAACAGGAATGTGTGCTCAGTGTCCTCAGACATTCATTATCGACTGCACCTCCTCTAGAAAAACTCCACAGTTTGTTACCATGATGACATCAAATGGTATTGCACCATATATATTCATTCTAACAATCCTACATTTAAAAAAAAAAAAGTTAATAAACCCTATTGATCGTTATTAGGCTTGAGTGAGATAATGGAGGTCAGAGATAATGGTGATTGTACATACTCTGTGAATTACACACCAGCAATGGAAGGCCTTCATTCTCTGATGGTCAAATATACCGAAGATAATTCATTTTGCAGGTATGAGCACTGCAGTTGTTGAATGCATAGGTCATGTACTAAAACATTCAACGTGATTTTTGATCATTTGGGTGATTACAATCAAGCACAATCATCATTCGTGTTGTTCTTGTTGTTAACTTTTGTTAATTAATATTCTTCATTTACAGTCCCTTCAAGTTTCAAGTGCTCCCTGCAACCAATGATGATTATAGGCATCCTGAAAGTCAAGGTTTGAGTAAAGGGACTCCAGTTTTTGGATCAGGCTTTGAGGCAGACGTGTGTGTAAACACTCCACAGACTTTCACTGTTGATTGCAGCGGCACTGGAGAGCCACCAGAGACTGTAGCTCTTCTTACTCCTGATGGTGAGAAAGTAATCAAGAGGATGTGCTGTTTGATTGTGTCAGGTGTTTTATGCCATTTTAAAGAGGTATTTCTTTTAAGTGTGTAATGTGTCTGTTCTTGCAGTTTATAAAATCACTTTGATCATATATGGTTCAGATAACATTTAGTTTTTTACACACTGGATTGTATCACTTTTTAGACCTACAGAAAATGAAAAGCTTAATGATTATACAAAGTATAAAGGCAGGGCTTTGGGATTGGACTTGTTTTTCTTTTGCAGGCAAAATCAAGTTATTGAGTTCAAAAGACAATGGAGACGGGTCGTATCTAGTTGAGTACTCTGCTTCTGCTGAAGGACCTCACTCGATCATGGTCAAATATACCAATGATGATTGCTTCAGAAGGTAAAGCTACAGATTAATGCAAACCTACAGTACAGACAGAAAATATAGTACTTTTAAACCAAACTGTAGTAAGTGTATTACACTTATATATAATAGTATCTACAACACTTTGTTAAAGAATGCTACATCATACTGTAGTATTAACTGTACACTTACCTTAACCCGACTAAAAATATTATGTAAAACTTTGTATTGCTAAAAGACATTGCGCAACATATTGTAACGTAACATAACAGAAAAAAAACATTTGTTGTTATGACTTTTTGTGATTATAATTTTGTACAGTGTGATAATAAACACTGCAGAATACTACAGATTTACTACTGTGTGGTATTGTAGTATAACATACATATACTGTATACTACAATACCATTTAGTTGTAGAAAGCTACAGTATTTAGGAATTTGTTTACTGTTAATATAGTTACCACGCTTTTATATTACCATAGCAACTACAAAATTATCACAACAGATACTTTACTATAATATGGTTCAATAACACTTGGGCTACTATAGTATTTTTTTCATGTAGTAATACACCAAGTACTGTAAATGCAGTGCATTTTCAGAAGTTCTTATTTCATGCTGTTTTTCAGTCTTCACAGGTTTAATGCCATTCCTCCTCACTCTGCCAGAAGGGATAAAGACATTACAAATAAAAAGGAAAATTCAAGTCAGGAGGGAAATGTCCCCTCTAGGGCTCCACATACATTCACTAACGGCTGCCGTGTGGCACCAGAAGCTACTGCTAAAGCTAATGGTCAGAGATTGAGTTTGATATATTGCTGACATTTGCATGGCAGTGTGTTTGACAGGGTAATAATTCACATTTTATATACAGGCTCAATAAAACTTGCAGATATAATGGACAACAGGGATAAAAAATGTGAAATGTCTTGTACACCAAAAATGTCAGACTGTAATTCTGTAATGGACCAATACAACAGCAAAGAGGCTTTCAGAAGGTATAGACGTGTGTCAGTCATCTTTGTTATGTAAAATTGTAATCCATTTGATTCTTTCTAGAGAAATACAATAATAATTTGTTGTTTTGTTTGTGTCACAGACTCCAGACGGATCCGACTGTAAATACAGAACAGTCAGTCTGTGCTCAAAGTCCTCAGTTGTTCAGGATCAGCTGTAGTAAATCCGGGAAGCCCCCTGACTGTGTGCTGATGATCAGACCTGATGGTGGCAAGCAGTTCCTCTTCACAGATGTATTGGGTTTCTTTTGCTGTGTAACTGACAAAGATTTATGTCTGCAGGAGAGACTGAACTGACAGAGGTCAAAGAAAACCCAGACGGGACTTACTCTGTCAAATACTGTCCCACCAATGAAGGTCTTCATTCCTTGATGGTCAAATATGCTGATGACGATTCATTTTACAAGTAAGCATCAAATTTTGTTATTATTATTATTATTTTGTTATTATTTATTTTATTCACAATGGAAAATATATACATATTATAATAATAGTAATGTTCAAATAATAATGCATACTACTACTACTAATAGCAATTTGACCTACAAAAGTATTTAACCAAATATTCAAATAAATAATATTATAATCAACATTTTTACATTTTACTATTTATAATAGTGATAACTTTGCTTTTTACGTCTACAACAATAATGAACAATTGTTAAATAGAGTAATAGTTATAGTAAAGTAAACATTATAAAATTATTTTTCATATACTGGATGAGAATGCTGATTATTATTATTATTATTATTTTATACTTTTCGTTGTGATTTTTTTTATGATGTATTATTATTAATAATAATACTATTATCATTCAGATGTTTTTTTAGTACAATTATAATATTTCTTTAAAAAACTACAATGAAAAACTTTATAATGGCTATAGTAAAAGCCATATTAAACAAACACACATTATACAATAAAACACATTATTATTATTATTATTATTATTATTATTATTATCATTATTATTATTATTTAGAATAATCTATTTATATACGTTTTCTTTGTTTTTAATTTACTATTGTTTTTAAATTTATCATAATTTACTATTGTTAATTATATAAGTGTTAATAATAATAGAAAATAGTAATTGTAATAATAATAATAATATTTAATATATTATTAGTTTTCATTGTTTGTTTAATAAATACTATCGGTGAAGTAAAATATTAAGAGTGGTTACTATGGTTGGTGTTGTTGTTGTGGTTGAATGTATAACACTTGTGATCTACTTGTTTTACAGTCCTGTGAGGTTTCATGTCCTTCCTCACGCTGATAGTCATGACAAACATGTGATTAATACAACTGAAGCTTGTAGCAGACAATTAGAGGAATGTGTCAGCGCTCAAACTCCTCAAACTTTCACAACTTGCTGCAACACTAACGAGGCCCCAGGGACGGAGATGTTGAAAGCTGATGGTGAGACACGGAATATATGATCAATATACGTCTGCATGAAAAATATGGTAAAATTGACATGAATTTAAAAGCATTCTTTGTAGTGCTATTGATTTCTACCACAACAGATTATGTTGAAGTGTTAAATAATGAGAACACAACCAGTGCAACAACACACACACCTGAGCCCTCCGCAGTCAGAAATGTCACACTGAAGAATTTTCAAAGGTAAGACGGCCATTGCAATCCAGACCATATTCATTAAAGGAGACCTATTATGGAAAATTAACATGTATAAGCTGTTTAAACACAGATGTGTATCAACGTCTCTTTTAAGGACAGTCTGTGGCCATTATTGCAACATCTCCAGGCAGTTTTCCAATAATCAAGTCCTATCTAAATGAATAGGGCTATGCTGAAATCTCAAAAACTGCTTGTGAAACTCTTGATTAAACAACATGTTTTAAATCAGCAACAAAATCTGAAGTGACCTGTCCATTTACTGTTGCTGCTTAAGCACAAATTACTTGTAAAACATGTTAGTTTTACTTTGCTGCAGCTATATGCGCATGACTGTTTCAATGTTAGCCAGAGGATGCGGATACAAACACTGGAAGAACAGAGACAGAAGCCACAGTAAAAACTGGAGGATAACACTGGAAAGACACGATATGTGATGAGATATGAATGTGATTTTAAGTTATGTAATGCGAGTATCTTATGTATTTGTCTTATGTAACTGTCTCATGTATCTATAGTCTGTGTGTGTCTACAGTGTTTGGACATTCTGGTTCAAACATGTAAAGGCCCTAATATATTGAGAGCAAAACGAATTTCAAAAGGCTGAGAGATGGTATACTGTCTTCAAATATTCTGACACCGCCACGTAGCAGGAGGTAAGGTTGTAAACATGTCACGCTGCTCATGTGTTCCCCTAACAACAACAGTGTCGGCCGTACTAGCACTGACACTCCAGTGTTTTCAAGTCGCTAGCTTTGTATTGTTGTTTATATATTGTTCTCCTGTATGAGCCCCGTGTAATGAGATATGAATTGGGAAGGGTGGAAATTGCTGTTGCAATTGAGTTTCAGAACATGCCCATGAATCACCACAGACCAATGGTAGCTTAAAGATGTTTAGGAGTAAAGTTTGCATTGGTGAGGTGTGGAATTGCAGAAATGAACTCAAAATAAGCTTTGTTTTGGCTGGATTTTGTTTGAAATTATATACTTTCACTTTGTTTTTTGATTGTGTTGAAGTATATTGAGGCCAAAATAATCTGCCAAGAGGGTAAGCAATGTAAACTTGTTTTTTGTTTTGACACAAGATTATTTTCTTTACCCCATTTGGCAGGTTATTTAGCTTGTTTTAAGGAGAAAACTCCCTTAATTTTGACATATTATTTCTTAAAACAAGACCATATTTTTTGCTTGTCTAGAAAATGCTTCTTGATTTAAGAATTATTAGATATTTGGACTACAAACAAGACAGAAAATCAAAGTAAGAAAAGCATTTTTGCAGTGTATTCCACTACCGACCATTTCTGACGTTTTGGCTGTGTGAGATTATATCTGAAGTGATATTGACCTGCTTTGTTGTTTCTGGAGTAGCAGAATATGTGTAATTATCCATCCCTCTTCTGGAAAGCAACATCTCATCTGCATTTAAAGGGACACACAAAAACACTGTGTTTTTCTATTAAATTTAACATGATATTGTGAATGACCTGAAGGGTATTTTGACCTGAAACATATTCGGCGGATGGGGGATCTTTTGAAAATGGGTATAATATGTCTCCTTTAATCAGTCTCCTTCAATATCCTAGTTCATTATTCACTAATTTGTGCTCTGTTTATCTCTTAATTAACTGTGACATGAATTATAGGCACCAGCCATCATCCCCTCACACTTCAAGTGGGTACAGAGGTTTTCAAAACAAGGTATAAATGTGAAGTTCCTCCAAGGTTAATTTAAGTCAGATTAATAATGTTTTGAGTCCTTGAGGCAATTCATACATTCTTCATTATTTCTCATCAGGTTGAGGGCAGGAATGCAATCCCTCCTGCTGCCATTAATCAAGCAGGGTTTATGTCCTGTGATATAGTCCTGCCAGGAGACTTAAGTGAAGGTGAAATTACAGGTGAGCTGTTGCTGAAGATTCACTTGTTCGTTTTAATGATCGCAGCCTCACATCATTATTTTAACGGCATTCACAGGAGAGGTGATCACGCCATCTGGAAAGAGAGCACAGCCTGACATGATTGATAATAAAGATGGGACTGTCGTTATGAAGTTTGATCCTTCAGAAGAGGGTCTTCACCAAATCCTTATTAAATCAGCAGAAAATGATTTACCAGGTTAGATTGCACATGATCTCCCTGAAAAATATTGACTTTTTTCACATCAAATGCTCTTTTAGTTTAGTTTCAAGAGTTGACACTTAGATATTGCTTGATAATAATAGCAGGTTTGGCATGCTGTCCCGGGAGAGAACCCTGAGCTCGGAGATAATTGAGCCCAGGGCTCCCGCCTGGTAAATAAGCATATAAGGGGGTACGAGATCAGATAGTTCTCGAGAGCTCCCCCTGGTAAATAAGCATATAAGGGGGTACGAGATCAGATAGTTCTCTAGAGCTCCCCCTGGTAAATAAGCATATAAGGGGGTACGAGATCAGATAGTTCTCTAGAGCTCCCCCTGGTAAAGGAGGAAAAGGAGGAAAAGGAGGAGATGGGGTGGATGGGGGGTTTCTTCGGAAACGAAGATAAGAGAGTAGTTTTTTGACAGGCTACTTATAGGGAGTTTGCATTAATCTGATTGGCTTACTAGTGATTACTGATGAGAGACCGGCTGCGATCAATCATATCACGTGCTCCTCTCGAAATTAGTTTGTGAAACTTCACTTAGTTTACTTTACTTTACTTTAGTTTTTAGTTTCCTTGTTCTTGAATCAGATCAGATATTTTATACTGAATCAGATATTTTAGTACAGTGGCTTTTTCAGCTTTTAATGATCAGCATTGCAAATGTATTAAATGTTTTTGCTCTTTCTAATTTTGAAGCTAAATTAAAATATTTGTGATATGTGATGCTGGATCACATGTATATTTATTCATTCATTCATTCATTCATTTTCTTTTCGGCTTAGTCCCTTTATTAATCTGGGGTCGCCACAGCAGAATGATTGTTTTTTTAACTATGTTTTTTTACGCAGCGGATGCCCTTCCAGCCGCAACCCATCTCTGGGAAACATCCATACACACTCACTCATTCACACACACTCATACACTACGGACAATTTAGCTTACCCAATTCACCTGTACCGCATGTTTTTTTTTTTTTTGGACTTGTGGGGGAAACCGGAGCACCCGGAGGAAACCCACGCAAACACGGGGAGAACATGCAAACTCCACACAGAAATGCCAACTGACCCAGCTGGGGCTCGAACCAGCGACCTTCTTGCTGTGAGGCGAATGTGCTATCCACTCCGCCACCGTGCTGCCCCCATGTATATTTAGTGAAAAGCCAAAAATACATTGTATGATTTTTACATTGTATGACATTGATTTTTATTCTTTGCCAAAAATCATTAGAATATTAAGTAAAAATCATGTTCCATCAAGACATTTAGTCAATTTCTTTCCATAATTCTATCCAAACTTAATTTTTGATCAAGCGATTTTCTTAATATTTTGATTTTTTTTAACCCTTAGATCCTATGTTTTCAAATATGTATGGGTCTCTGCCAAATACTGTTCTATCATGCAAACAATACATCAGAGGAAAACATATTCATTCTACTTTTAGATAATGTACTGTATAGATCTCAATTTTCAGGAAGTTTTGTGATCCAGGGTCATATATTTAGTCCAATTGAAGTTTTTCTGAATGCATAATAACTTATTATGCTCATAAAACACAACCCCTAAATATTAAAGCCAAGTCACCTTTTTTTATATAGCATGCAGTGTAGACTGAATCAAAGCCACTTTACAAGAACAACAACATTTCAACATCCAGTTATATATCCATCTGCAAGATTACCATGTTAGAAATGTTTCATTGTAGATAATGAAAACCTCTGTTTTTAAAATGTATTCACTCTGAATCCTGCAGAACTTCCATTGCAATATTATGCAAATAGTCTTGCTAATCGCAGCCCTATGGCCTATGGGCGTGGCCTTGTGTGTGGAATTGCAAATGAGACTGCAATATTCACCATCTGTCAGGAGGATTCAGCCTCGAGTGAGCATTTGTTTTGTCGTTCCATAATAAGAGACTGTGAACATTTTTGTTTTGTGTATTGTTAGTGTATTGAAGCGATAGTTCACCCAAAAATGAAAATGTAATATTTACTCGCCCTCAAGTGGTTTCAAACCTTTATGAGTTTCTTTCTTTTGTTGAACACAAAAGAAGATACTTTAAAGAAAGTATCCTGTAGAAGAAATCCTGAACAGAAGAATCCTGTACAGAAGAAATCCTGTAACCATTGACTTCCATAATCAGAAAAGCAAATACTATGGAAGTCAACAGTTACAGGTTTCCTGCTTTTTTATATAATATCTTTTTTTTAATCTGTAGTACATATTTTTTGTGTTCAGCAGAAGAATGAAACTTATAAAGATTTAAAACAAGTAAAAGGTGAGTAAATGATGGTAGAATTTTTATTTTTGGGTGAACTATCCCTTTAAATATTATTGTTTTTTTTTTACTGTGACAAAGCCAAGTGGAAAGTATGTTTAAAAAAAAAAACTCTTTATCTGCAGATAAAAACACAATAACATGCTGTTAAATTAGAAGCATATATAATGGATATATATTTTACTTTCAGAACCTAAATATTTCCCACTAAGTCATTTATGTTTTATTTGATCAGGTGAACTGGACATCACAATTGAGGGTCCATTTGAGGCTGATGTGCACTGCTTGGACAATGAAGATGGCACTTGTTCGGTGAGTTACCTTCCAACTGAGCCTGGAGATTATGAGATACAAGTTCAACATAATGACGTGCCTATCCCAGGCAGCCCTTTCAAGGCCAAAATTACAGGTAACACTACCAAACCTCAAACTAGTGTACCAGTATATTTCTCAAACATTAAATAATACATGTATAGTTTTTATAAACCCAATACAGATGGAAATATGAGAAAGTCAGAGGTCAAACTGGGCAGTGCGGTCGATTTTACCCTGGACATCACTGAAGAAGACATTAGCCAGCTCTCCGCTAGCATTATGTCGCCCACAGGCAATGATGTACCCTGCTTACTGAAAACACAAGCTGACAGCCATCTCGGTGAGCCGTCTATTCATGTACACACAGCTGCTGCTGGTTAAAAATGGATTGATATGCATTAAAGGGCCTATACACTAGCTGCAGCATAACCCAAGCGCTAAGCTAACCCCCATGCTTAAGTCAGGCACATACTTTTTCAAAGTATTCTTCATTTTATAGTATAGTTGGGTATCACTACATGTATGGCAGGTATGTTCTTGGACCATTCTTGAATTTTAGCTCCCCAATTCGGTTGCACTGTCTGAGGTGTTGACTGAAGCAGGTATTGAAAAAGGGAGGATTGAAAACATTTTAATTTACATTTTAAATTTACATTTTAAAGTAGCCTTTAATTATTGTTTAAATATATGTTGCTTTAATTTCTGGAAAACATACTATGCAGTGCAAATTGTGCATACATTTAAATATGTGCACAAAATAAAGTACTAAATAAAAAGCAGTAAATTGTGTTAAACAATGACATCCTGGTAAGTCAGGACATGCAGTAATTCAGAAGACTTTATTTTTTATTATTATTTTTTTAAATAATTTTCATTTTTAATATATATATATTATATATATATTTAGATTAAGATGGTTTATACTGTAGTACACCAATATTTGACTACTTCCTTATTATTAGTTCTATAACTTATTGTTATTTAGTAGGGCTAAAGGGAAACCGAGAATTTATTCTGCATCGATTCTCAAGTTTTCTGAATGCTTTGATTCTCTCTTGAATTGATTCTGGGCTTAGTTTTTAACCACCAGATAGCGATGTATGCTTTACAAACACTTTGCCAATCCTTACACACACCACTTGAACATAAAACAATCATTAATAAAGTTACTGATTTAATGAAAATGTTAAAGCAAATTACAACAGTGTCAAACTTTGTTTATGCTAATCAAGTGGAATAAAATCCATAGTGCAAGTACTCTTATCCACTTGCAGTACATGACCATAATCGCTCTTCTTCGTGCTCCCTAAAAGTATATGAAAATACTAGCTTAGAGCGCTCAGCTAACTAAGCTCAGGATAGATTCCAGAGAGAATCATGACCCATTCCAAAAATCTAAGGATGGGTCCATGAATCACAAAATATCAATTTATCATGTATTACCATTGGTACACCGGCATCCTATAAAACCTAGCTGATACCAAACCCTATGTAAGTGTCCACAAACAATGACAATAGACACATGAGCACTGGACAGATTCATTTGTCCAATCTCTGCACATTTTCTCTCCAAATCTTGTGAGCGTTAAAAACCTTTCATCCCCGGCACCACTGTCAGACTTTATTAGAGATGCTCTTTGTTTGTTATTCAGGCGTCTCCTTCATCCCCAGAGAGGCTGGTGAGCATCTGGTCAGCATCATGAAGGATGGGGAGCATGTGAGCAACAGTCCCATCTCTCTGTCCATCAGTCAGGCAGAGATTGGAACTGCCAGTAAGGTGAAGGCCTTCGGTTCAGGATTACACACCGGGCACACCTTCTGCAAGTCTGAATTTGTGGTGGACACTTGGGATGCAGGTATAATCCAAACTAGCAGATTCATGCTGTATGTTAAAGCAACTCTATATAATTTCTTTAGTGGCTCATCCTTGTGGTTGATAAACGCAGTTGCCAGTTACCAGTGTACTAAATCTGTTTGCGTGCATTTGTTGACTAACCTGACAGTTGGTTAGCTGGTTTAGTTTGCACCAATCTTGGATTTTAGGTAACATTAAGGCAGCTTGGCTTTAATCAGTCTTTGTTACCATGGTATTATGCTGAGCTACCTTCGTGGTACCTAAAACCCAGAATTGGTGCAAATTAAACTGAAACTTAACTACCTAGCCAGCTAATCTGGCTTCATAGTACAGGTCCCTGGTGCAAGCTGACACCTCGTTTGGAAACTATGTCCACTGACCAGGTAAAATATCCAGTGTTATAATATGTTCAACAAATATCATCACATGGCAGCCATTTTCCTCTTTCAGCTCGTGCCATCAAGTGTTAGTCCCATGTTTGATCAATCTCACACTTTTTCCTCACTTCCTCTGACAAAACCCTCTTAGGTTTCTTTGGTGGGTGTGCCATGGTGTTCATTGTTGGTTTTATTTTAGATTAGATAGATTATATTAGATAATTTCACAATTAGCTTTTGGCTAATTTCACTTAGGCTAGGAAAACAACATGCTCATAGGCATTTGTAAATATGTCTATGGTCAGACTGGCAGAGGATGGGCAAGTGGGATTTCAGGCAACAGGAAGCAGAGCTGGTTGTCACAGCAACATAATTCATCTAGTTAAAGATCCCATGAAATAAAAAAAAAAAAAAATGTTTTTTTAAAGATAGACTTAAGGATATCTAGAAGCTTGTATGGTACAAAGCATTGTCAAAGAGGATATAAACAAATCTTTTGACGTCACCTCATACTTCAGTTTCTCCTCAAATGTTCTGACGAATCTGACATGCCCTGCCCCCTTCTTCTCATTGGCTGTTCATTTGATGTGCTTGAGCTCAACCATTCTCACTGGCAGAGCTGTGAGAAAACTAAACTAAGCTGTTGGCTGTTTTTCAAAAAGGGGAGGAGCTACTGTATACCCCGCCCTCTCTTCGTGTTTCAGTTGAGATTAAGTCAAACATCGAATAAAAAAAATGCACATTTCTAAGCACTTCACGGGACCTTTAAAAGTTATTCTACCACTGTTATAATTTTAGAAACTAGGTTCAAAACTTAGTGCTGCTTTAGGAGATAGGTCATATGTTATTATGCTTCAAATTTCATATGCAGTCTAAAATGTATACATTTATTGTTTCCTTCATTATGTATTTTTAAAACCTTATGGATCTTGCAGGATATGGTGGGTTAGCAGTTGTAATTGAAGGTCCCAGTAAAGTAGATGTCCACACAGAAGAGCTGGAGAATGATGGAACCTGCAATATATCATACTGCCCAATCAAGCCTGGCAACTATAAAATCTCCATCAAATTCTCAGATGAGCACATTCCAGGTTTGTACAGCTGCCCGATATAATAACAGTAAAAGAGGTATTTACATTTTTTTCTGTATTTTTATTCAATGAGGATGCATTTAATTGATCAAAAGTGGTAGATTTATAATGTTACCTAAAAATGTATTTATTTATAATGTTACATAAAAATGTAAATTCTAAATTATACAAATTGGCACAAAGTAACAACAAACACTGTAGTAATCAAACTGAAAATAATCATACAGCTTTATCTATTTTTTGTTCAATGTTAAATTTAAGGGTTAAGGGTTTTGTTTATACTGTTATGCTGCTTAATGGCTGTCATTTAGGTTCACAAATATGAGCAGTTCATCAACATTCAGAATTTCCTTTCTTTAAATTATTTGCTGCAGAATACCTTAAATTAATAAACATTAAATTTGTTCCTCTTTGCCAGGGAGTCCGTTTACAGCTGTGGTGAAAGACCGGAGGCTTGTGAGAGAGAACATCACATACAACCAGAAAGCAGCTCCTACTGCCAGCATTGGGAGTGAATGCAGTTTAGCCTTTAAAATCCCAGGTAAGATGAATAACACATCATAGCAATCCAGACACTACATCTCTCTCTCTCTCTCTCTTCTTGAGGACTTTATGACAACATTAACACGCATACATTTCTGTTCTTTACAGATGCTGATCCTGAGACTCTGTCCGCTCATGTATATGAACCATCAGGAAGTCTAGGAGAGGCTGTTATCCTTCCTAGTACAGGCCGTGACAGCTATGTAGTGAGTTTTCTAGCTACAGAGATTGGAGTTTATAATGTGACCATACAGAACAAAGGTCAGACGATTTCCGGCTGCCCACTTCAATACACCATTGGCCCGCTGGGACTGGGGGGATCTGAGAAGGTGCAGGTTTGGGGACGAGGCCTTCAGACTGCTCTGGCAACTGTTCCAGGTGTCCCGCTAATATTTCTGTCTTCCTGCTTTTTGTTAGTTTTGTATTGTGACAGCTGGCTAGTACAGTTGTGCGTCATATGTAAAGTATGTACTGATGTCATTTCACAGCTGACTTTAATATTTGGTCGCGTGAGGCTGGAGCAGGGGCTCTGTCTGTCTCGGTAGAGGGTCCTGGAGAGATTAAGCTCCACTTTGATGATCAGATGGACGGGTCTTGCATTGTGTCCTATACTGCTCAACAGCCTGGTGGGTAATTGACTGATATGCATTGAACTGTGTGTTAAAAAAAATTCAGTCAAGGTTGGGTATAAGCTGTGCATAAAGAAAATGTTTCTTGTGTGAAAGAATTATTTAGATTTCGGTGACGGTGACAACAAAACTGCAGATTGTAGTTCCTTATCATTATATTAAAAGGAAGTTTAACAAAAGCAGAACCAAAAAAGCTATTTATGTATAGTTGAACATATGACTATTTCAATAATTGACTAAGGAATGTAGAATTAGTGTATCTTTCTCTCTTTCTCTTTCTTTTCTCTCTCTCTCTCTCTCTCTCTCTCTCTCTCTCTTTCTCCCTCTCTCGCTCTTGCCTCGCCCTTGCTCTCTCTTTCTTTTTACACACACACAAACAATTCAATTTAATTAATTTTTATTACTATTGCACTTTTACAATGTTGATTGTCAAAGCAGCTTAACATAGAAGTTCTATTCATTCATTCATTCATTTTCATTTCGGCTTAGTCCCTTTATTAATCTGGGGTCGCCACAGCGGAATGAACCGCCAACTTATCCAGCATATGTTTTACGCAGCGGATGCCCTTCCAGCTGCAACTCATCTCTGGGAAACATCCATACACACCCATTCACACTCATACACAACGGACAATTTAGTCTACCCAATTCACCTGTACCGCATGTCTTTGGACTTGTGGGGGAAACCGGAGCACCCGGAGGAAACCCACGCCAACACAGGGAGAACATGCAAACTCCACACAGAAACGGCAACTGACCCAGCCGAGGCTCGAACCAGCGACCTTCTTGCTGTGAGGCAAACATGCTACCCACTGCGCCACTGTGAGGCCCCATAGAAGTTCTAGTAAATTGAAATTGAAACTGTGTCAGTTCAGGTTTCAGAGTTAAAGTTCAGTTTAGTTCAGTTCAGTGTGGTTTAATTTTCACTGCTGAAAGTCCAAACATGGCATGAAGAGCAAATCCATCGAAGCGCAAGTGCGCGCGAAGAGCAAGTCCCAAACCAAGCAAGCCAGTGGCGAGGAACAAAACCAATTGACGAATGTGAAGGAAAAAAACCTCGAGAGAAACCAGGCTCAGTTGGGAATGACCATTTCCCCCATTGGCCACACTTTTAATCCTTTAACTTGCACTCCAAGATTTTTTTAAATTTCTTGTTTAAATTGTGCTTCTGGCACCACTCTAAGCAAATGTAGAGTTTTTGTTTTAATGATAACATATGGACAAGTGGTCAACCAGGCAGTTAAGATGTCCGTCAAATGGTTAATAATATTTACGTTTAATTCATTTGTGTAATATTATGTGTTCGTATAAAATATGATAAATATTAAGTACAGTATAGTCAATTATTTTGTCATATGTTAAAATATTATTCATTCATTAATTTTCATTTCGGCTTAGTCCCTTTATTAATCTGGGGTCACCACAGCGGAATGAACCGCCAACTTATCCAGCATATGTTTTATGCAGTTGATGCCCTTCCAGCTGCAACCCATCTCTGGGAAACATCCATACACACCCATTCACACTCATACACTACGGACAATTTTAGCTTACCCAATTCACCTATACTGCATGTTTTTGGACTTGTGGGGGAAACCGGAGCACCCGGAGGAAACCCACGCCAACACGGGGAGAACATGCAAACTCCACACAGAAACGCCAACTGACCCAGCCGAGGCTCGAACCAGCGACCTTCTTGCTGTGAGGCGAATGTGCTATCCACTGCGCCACCGTGAGGCCCCATGTTAAAATATTACTATCTTATTATTTTGCATTTATTTTTTATTATTATACATGAGAACATAAGTCTGATTTAAACTAAGACTAACAGCAAAATTGTATCATTTGTTCTAATGCTGTCAAGAATAAGGAACTCCACACCACAACCATAATGACAATGGAGAGGTATATACTGTTGGAACCAATTTCAGACTATTTATTTCTTAGCGAATGATCTATAAATGAGCCAATAAACTACAAAAACATTAACAGCCAATCCGAATCCATTCTGCTTTAAAGACTATGACAAAATACAAAAACAAAACAGTGTATTCTCTATATTAAACAAGATTATTGTGCGTTGGTGCAGTTGTGGATAAAGTTATTGTTCTGAAAAAGTCAAACATAGCACATGCATATTGATTAATAATAATATTTTATTTCCTATTTATGAAAATATTTACAGAATTTGTTCCCCCACAGGTGACTATGAGGTTTCAGTCATGTTTAATGAGGATCATGTTTCACAAAGCCCTTTTCTTGTGTCTGTCATTACCGCCACAGATACTCCTGTCTCTGGTATGAATTATCAGTCTATTAACATTTTTTGCAAGATATTGGAGCGTATGCTTTCTTTCTCAGGCTATAATTCTTCTTGTGCGCCGGCAGATCAAACTCAGCTGTGTAACGGTCATGAAGAAGCCTCTCTGTCAGGACCGCAGATCAACACAACATCTGACAGCAGTGCTGAGCCAGTTTTGCTGTCTGACGCTAGTAAAGTCATCTGCCACGGCCCAGGCCTGAGTAAGGGCTTTCTGGGACGCAAAAACACTTTTTATGTGGACTGCAGTAAAGCTGGTGAGTGCGCCGTGACATTAGCGGGAATGTTACTGTAAGTAACTCGTTTCACTGAAGTAATGCTGGAGAAATGCCTGTTTGTTTTCTGTTGTAGGACGAAACCTTCTGTTCGTGGGCATGCATGGCCCTACAGTTCCCTGTGAGCGGGTGTCCATCATTCACATGGGCCAGTGTCAGTACAGAATCAACTACGCTGTAAAGGAAAGAGGAAAATATGTCTTAGCAGTGAAGTGGGGAGATGAGCACATTCCTGGATCGCCATTTTACATTAGCGTTGTGTGAAGTACATTCACATCTGTGTGTGTGTATACATTCATTCATTCATTTTCATTTCGGCTTAGTCCCTTTATTAATCTGGGGTCGCCACAGCGGAATGAACCGCCAACTTATCCAGCATATGTTTTATGCAGCGGATGCCCTTCCAGCTGCAACCCATCTCTGGGAAACATCCATACACACCCGTTCACACTCATACACTACGGACAATTTAGCTTACCCAATTCACCTGTACCGCATGTCTTTGGACTTGTGGGGGAAACCGGAGCACCCGGAGGAAACCCACGCCAACACGGGGAGAACATGCAAACTCCACACAGAAACGCCAACTGACCCAGCCGAGGCTCGAACCAGCGACCTTCTTGCTGTGAGGCGAACGTGCTACCCACTGCGCCACCGTGAGGCCCCGTGTGTATACACTATTATTCAAAAAAGTGTTTTTTAAAAAGCTCTCTTATGCAGTAAGCAGTAATATTGTGAAACAATACAATTTAAAGTAACTGTGTTAGCTATTTAGATTTTTTTAAATGCTTTTATTCCTGTGATGCAAAACTTAATTTTCAGTATCATTTTTCATTTTACAGTGTCACATGATCCTTTAGAAATCCTTCAAATCTGTTGAATTGATGCCCAAGAATTATTCTTCCCCAATAAATATTTCTTCCCTTTGTTAATGTTAAAAACATCGTGCTGCTTAATATTTTGGTTGAAATGGGGATTTGTTTTATTAATAGAAAGAAAAGCACTGATTTGATCATTAAAATGTATTCTTGCTGATTAATTGTTCTTAATCCTTTTGAATAGTATTGTACTCTTTTATATAAAAATGTTCTATTTTTAAAAAATGTATATATTAAATATATCATCATTCTCCAAACTATTGTCTCCAATTATCTTTAATTTAAAATAGTAATCAATCTCTATAGTTTATTTCAAATATTCTTTTTAAATGATACTCCTGTGTTGTTGTTTTTTGCTCCATTTTTTAAAATAGACAAAATAAACATTAACGACAAAATAAAACAATAACTACCAAGATAACTAAAACTTTAAATGGAAAACTATTTATATTTTAAAATATGGGTATATTGTATTTCTGTGCATGGACCTATTTATTTTGAAGCAATGCATTTGTCTATTATGCCTTTTATTATTTTTAAAAATAAATTATTTTCACCAACTAAATAATGCTAAAAATATTTCTGAATGTATTTATGCCTTTATATGAATTTGATATTTTATAAACATTTAAGCACCATAATGCATAACATAAATATGACATAAGTAGAAATGCAAGTAAATAGTGTAGTGTAAATAGTTTTGTTTTGTTTGTTTTTTTAGCATTTTTTATGCTTTTTTAGCATAATGCATAAAAAAATGTGACTTATGTGGCAAGTACGTAAATTGATTTACATGTTGAATGTAATATCTGAAGGGGAAATGACATGATTAGAAATTTAAAACGGTATGCATGAGGTATGCATTTTTATTTTATATTAAAAAAATATGGATTTATTAAAATGTTGATTTTAATCAAATTTATACTTCGTTTGTTTGGTTCGTTTTATTCTGAGTAACAGGAATATCGTATTTTCCATCTGAACGCATTGATTTCTTGAGATCACGTGATCACCGCACAGTTTTCTCTGCATGTCACGTCAGTGTTTATTGGGGTGAGCAGACATGCTGACATGAACTTTTATTAAGTTACACAGATATACAGTATGAGGATGATGAACAAACGGGACTTTTCAGGATCTGTCCTTTGAGACCGCTTGATTACAGCTGACCTCAATGAGTGACGTCAATGTCGGATTAACCTTATGAAGTAAGTTCACTGCTCTCAAACTGTTCCCAATCTGTTTGAGTCATTGGGGAGCTGTTATTATTTTAATGATTTTTACTCGTAACTCCAATTCAAAGGCTTAGTCGTCCTATTAGCAATAATGAGATGTTATAATTGTACATACATTTTCAGAATAAAATCATTATTTACGCATTTTATAAGCAGTCACACTGAAGTGAAGGCATAATATGATGGTAAATTGAGTATTTTTAGCACATTGTGAGTTATCTAGGTTATAAGTATTGATTAGACACAAACAGATGCTGGCCGCCCGCCCCTCCCCCATCCTCACCGCTTTTATTGCACTTCATTTTGAGGTATTTTTAAGTTTTCTTCAGTCGTTTGTAATGTCTGCCATCGTGTTACTTATTTTGCAGGTTGTTTGCTATATGAAAGCAGCAGGAATGGATCAGGATATGGTGAATATGTTTGCCATTGCTGCAGGGACTCTTGCTGTTCCTCTGCTCCTCTTCATGGCTTCCTTTATGCTGTGGCCATCATCACTCATCAAAGTCTATTACTGGTAAATACCATTTCTAAACACCATATAGATGCTTATATCACTTCATATTATTTTTATTTATATATATATATATATATATATATATATATATATATATATATATATAATTTTTTATTATAAATTTTATAATATTATAAATATATATAATTCTTTAGTTAAAGCCCATCCTGAAAAACTGGATATAAATGTAAATAAAAGTTATGATGTGAACTGAATAAAGAGCACATAAAAAATTTTAGGTTATTATTGAAATATTTTTGGTTCGATTTTGTTAATAGTAAATAGTAATATTAGTAAACTACATTAGTTAACTAACAATAATAAACAATACTTTTGTTCTGCACAAGGTTATCAAAGTTAACTTAAATTAAATACATGTATTTTACTGAAACATTAATATCTGTATTTTGAATTGTAATGTACACATAAATTGATGTATATTAACATAAAAAAATTTTATCTGTGCATATGTTTATTTTGTCTAAATACTGTATAATATTTTATGTTAACACTTAACAAAAAGGGTTTTCTTTTTGCATTCTTCTCTCTCTCTCTCTCTCTCTCTCTCTCTCTCTCTCTCTCTCTCTCTTCATTTTAAACAGTTTTGCAGTAATGCATATTAGACTGAGTGCACATTTTATTCTTTTATGTATTATTGTGGCATATGGGCAGGTACTGGCGGAGAACTCTGGGTCTGCAGGTACGTTATGCAGACTGTGCTGGTTATCGCTTCTGTTACTCACACAGAGGGAAAGCAGGCCTCAGACCTTCTATACTGATGCTGCACGACTTTTCCGCTCATAAAGACACATGGCTGCCCATGCTGAAGGTATAGAATAATTACACTGACTGGGAGGGATCTATAAAATGAAAATAACTTGTGTATTGTTCTTTACAAGCACTTTGTGTTTTCATCTTCATCCTAAACAGTACCTTCCCAAACATCTGCATCTGCTGTGTGTCGACATGCCAGGACATGAGGGCACAACACGTACCAACACAGACGACTATTCAATCCAGGGCCAGGTCAAGAGAATACGCCAGGTAATGGCTGAATGTTTGATACATAAAACAGAATTTACATATCATTATTTTATTCCTTGTAAATACTTTATTTTTAAAACTATTATTTAAACACCACATCCTTAAGTTGTATATATTACTTAAAGGTATAGTTTATCCAAAAATGTAAATTCTCTTATCATTTACTCTCCATTGACTTGCTGCAAAACAATTTTTTTTGTTCTGTTAAACACAAAATAAGATATTTTGAAGAAAGCTGGAAACCTGTAACCATTGACTTCCATAGTATTTGTTTTTCCTACTGTGTATGTCAATGGTTACAGTTTTCCAACAATCTTCAGTATATCTTCTATTGTTTAACAGAACAAAAAACAAGTCAATGGAGAATAAATGATAACAGAATTTTTATTTTTATTTAGTCTAAATTTTCCACTCTATTACCAATCATGGGCTGCACGTTGGCGCAGTGGGTAGCACAATCGCCTCACAGCAAGAAGGTCGCTGGTTCGAGCCTCGGCTGGGTCAGTTGACATTTCTGTGTGGAGTTTGCATGTTCTCCCCGTGTTCGCGTGGGTTTCCTCCGGGTGCTCCGGTTTCCCCCACAAGTCCTAAAAAACATGTGGTATAGGTGAATTGGGTAAGCTAAAATTGTCCGTAGTGTATGTGTGTGAATGAATGTGTATGGATGTTTCCCAGTGATGGGTTGCAGCTGGAAGGGCATCCGCTGCATAAAACATATGCTGGATAAGTTGGCGGTTCATTCCGCTGTGGCGACCCCAGATTAATAAAGGAACTAAGCCGAAATGAAAATGAATGAATGAATGAATTACCAATCATGAATAGTTTTATTTGTTTGTGTTTTTAATATGTACTTCACATTTCATGTTATTGCAGGTTTATGGGAAGAAAAAACACATAAGATTTTAAACTGTACGTTTCAAAATTCATTAACAGGGATGAAAATTTCTAACATAAAATGTATACCTTTAATAAAAATATACATTTTATTCGGAAAGCATGCATTACATTAATAAAAAAGCAACAGAAAATTAAATAATATTTAATTTTTATTATTGAAAATTCTCTTTCACAAATTTCACACAAAAATGAATGCATCACCATCTTTTTCAGAATTGATACTGAAATGTTTCTTGAGCACCAAACAAGCTTAATAGAACGATTGACACTGAAGAAAATTCAGTCTTGCGATCTCAGCATTTTTTAACAGATTTTAAACCATAAAAATCAAAACTGCTTATGTTTGTAATATGTTTATTTACTGTTTTACTGTGCTTTTGTTTAAATAAATGTATTATTGGTGAGCACAACAAACTTAAAATTCTAAACAGTAATGTAAAACAAGTAGAAAACTAAACAGCTCAGGTAGTATTTGTAAAGCCTAAAACAAACCTTACACATAAAAATCAATCAACTTCATTTTAATTAAAGTATTTATATTGCATTCAATCATTTTATCAAAGAAACATCCAAATATTAACTTCTGTGAAGCCTACTTTTTAGATTTCTCTTCATTGATTAAAATTATTTCATAAAAAAAATCTAGCTCAAATAAACTTTGTATTGTCCTCATTTTTGAATACTTCTGACTTTTACATCAGACTGACTTTTTACTTCAGTTTGTAGAGACCATTCGACTGAACAGAAAGCCATTTCACCTGGTGGGCACATCAATGGGTGGCACTGTGGCAGGAGTGTATGCAGCCTGTCACCCCACTGATCTCTGTGGTTTAACCCTCATCTGTCCTGCTGGTCAGTCAGTACATTTATGCATGGATATATTCAAACAGATTACACTCCTACATGCTCACATTTTTTTCCCTTAAGGTCTGAAGATCCAAAACGAGAGCAAGTTTGACAGTCAGATGCATGATGTGGAGCACAGCCACTACACTCTCGATATTCCACTTATTCCCTCCACTCCTGAGGAGATGGAGGAGATGCTGAAGCTCTGCTCGCACGTGCGCTTCAGAGTCCCTCAACAGGTTAGTCTAACTCAGGGTTAATGGGGTGGATCAGGCAAAGATGAACATTTGCTGGTAATTTACTCACTTTCGGGACATTCATGTAGGTGACCTCTTTCCTTCAGTAAAACATTAAGAAGATTTTTAGCTAAAATTGTGTTTTTGGAGATCTGTTGTGAAAAGTACCAACTTCCGTACCAGTTGATATTGAAATTTAAAAAAATGTCCATTTCATGCTAAAATTTGGAACCACAGAGGCAGTCATTTTGATTGTTTTTAGATTTTGTAATTAAACTTTGTTAAAATAAAGCCTATATTGCTATAGTACCCTGGCTTTTCCTGAATGTGTGTATATGTCATTCTAATATTCATTCATTTTTCTTTCATCCATTTTATTCAAATTACAAAACACAAAAGAGTTCAAAGGATTTCTACCTTTAAAGACCATAACAGTCAAATTACTTTTTACTTTGAATATTAGACCCGCCTCTGTTCCCTCACAACTTTCTGCTTACAGAAACACAACTTTCTGATAGCAAAGACATTTTGCAAAATGATAGCAAAGACACAACTTTACTTCTGACATGTCTTGCCGAACGAAGTGGGGTATGCATCTTTGGGGACAGTTTAGTAACTTGTACACAGTTATACAATATACAAAAATGTTGTATTTTTAAGGTAATGACTTAAAAAAAATAAAAAATAAATAAAAATGTGTGTATATATGAGACGACATTTAAAGCCTAATTCTAAAATCTTAATAGAAGCTTTGAATGTAATTATGACATGTTAAAACTGTAATTTGGTAGAGTCTTGTATGATCAGAATGTATCTGTGTTTGTGCTTGGAAAAGCACAGAAGAACTCAACAGAGCTCAAATGCTTGTGGGAAATGGACATTTAAAATGTCAGTATCTATTGTAAGTTGCCAGCTCTCACTTTGAGTGTAACAAAAAAACTTGTAAAATATTGGCTGTAATATAGAGATTATATTACTATAATACTATAAAAATAAGTACCATTTTGATGAAGAATACTATACATGGATCCTCTCTCTGCTAATAATAATGTTGTAAATAATGTTCAGTTTCCTGCACTGACCTGAACATTTTACTTTAATGTATGATCAGGAGCCGTGTGAATTGTTTCATTTTGTCCATATATGTTTTTTTTTTACTCTAAACGTGTCAATAGCCATTGACTTATATTTTATTAATCACCAAGGACCATGGTTTTAACTAAAAATATTCATTAATAAAAAGTCACAAAATTTTGGATGTCCTTAGGGTTAAATGATTGTCCTTTTAAGGCCCATTCACACCATGCTCAATCACTGTAGTTATATTAAAGAATGGCCACACCACAGCTAGTATGATCACGACACAGAGAACCAATATAGTTTGAATCACTTTTCGATTGTTTTTAAAGCAGCGGGCGACAAGACTACAGCACTCACTAATAAACAGTGGCTCTACTCCGAGCTCCTCCTGGGTGACAGAGCTCCTCACCCTATCTATAAGGGTGCGCCCTGCCACCCTGCGAAGGAAACAAATTTCAGCCGCTTGTATCCGAAATCTTGTCCTTTCGGTCATGACCCAATGCTCATGACCATAAGTGAGAGTAGGAATGTAGATTGACCAGTAAATCGAAAGCTTTTCCTTTCAGCTCATCTCCTTCTTCACCACAACGGACCAGTACATCGACCGCATTACTGCTGCCACTGCACCAATCCGCCTGTCAATCTCACGTTCCATCTTTTCCTCACTCGTGAACAAAACCCCAAGATACTTAAACTCCTCCACCTGAGGACAAACCACCTTTTTCCGGTGGAGCACCATGGCCTCCGACTTGGAGGTGCTGATTCTCATTCCAGCCGCGTCACACTCAGCAGCAAACCGCCCCAGTGCATGCTGAAGGTCCATGTTCAATGAAGCCAACAGAACAACATCATCTGTGAATAACAAATAAAATCCTGTGGTCCCCGAACCGGACCCCCTCCTGCCCAAGACTAAAAATTATAAACAGAACTGGTGACAAAGGGCAGCCCTGCCGGAGTCCAACATGCACTGGAAACAACTTATTGCCGGCAATGCGAACCAAACTCCTACTTTGTTCATACAGGGACGAGACAGCCCTTAATAAAGCGCCTCTAACCCCATACTCCCAGAGCACCCCCCACAGAATTCCAAGAGGTCACACAGTCGAATGCCTTCTCCAAGTCCACGAAACACATGTGAACTATTTGGGCATGCTTCCATGAACCCTCAAGCACCCTGGTGAGGGTATAGAGCTGGTCCAGTGTACCACGGCCTGGACAAAACCGCATTGTTCCTCTTGGATCCTAGGTTCAACCATCGGCCGGATCCTCCTCTCCAGTACCCTGGCATAGGCTTTCCCCGGGAGGCTGAGGAGTGTGATTTCCCCCTATAGTTGGAGCACACCCTCCGGTCCCCCTTCTTAAAAATAGGAACCACCACCCCAGTTGCCCAGTCCAGAGGTACCGTCCCCGACCTCCATGCGATATTGTAGAGACGTGTCAGCCAAGACAGCCCCACAATATACAGAGACCTAAGATACACAGGGTGAATCTCATCCACCCCCGCTGCTTTGCCACTGCGGAGCTTGAAAAGTACCTCAGTGACCTCAGCTTGGGTGATGGGTGAGTCCACCCCTGCATCCCCAGTCTCTGCTTTCTCAATGAAAGACATGTCGGTGGGGTTAAGAAGATCCTCAAAGTATTCCTTCCACCGCCCGACAACATCCCCAGTCGAGGTCAATAGCTCCCCACTTCTGCTGTAAACATGGAGCTGTTAATATGGAGCTGCTTTCCCCTCCTGAGGTGCTGGACGGTTTGCAAGAATCTCTTTGGGGCTGACCGATAGTCTTCCTCCATGGTCTCCTTGAACTCTTCCTAGGCCCGAGATTTTGCTTCCACAACCGCCCAGGCTGCAGCACGCTTAACCTGCCGGTACCTATCAGCTGCCACGGGAGTCCTGCAAGCCAACCAAGCCCTGTAGGACTCCTTCTTCAGCTTGACGGCATCCCTTACTTCTGGTGTCCACCACCGGGTTCGTGGATTGCCTGCCTCAACAGGCACCACAGACCTTACAGCCACAGCTCCTCACAGCCGCATCAGCAATGGAGTCGGAGAACATAGACCACTCTGTCTAAATGTCTCCAGCCTCCCTCGGGATCTGGTCAAAGCTCTTCCGGAGGTGAGAGTTGAAAATCCCTCTGACTTGAGGTTCCAACTCACTACCAGGTGGTGACCAGTTGACCGCTCTGCCCCTCTCTTTACCTAAGTGTCCAAGACATACGGTCGGAGATCAGATGATACAACCACAAAGTCGATCACTGACCTCCGCCCTAGGGTGTCCTGGTGCCATGTGCACTAATGGACACCCATATGCTCGAACATGGTGTTTGTTATGGACAAACTGTGATTAGCACAGAAGTCCATTAACAGAACACCACTCTGATTCAGATCAGGGAGGCCTTTCCTCCCAATCACGCATCTCCAGGTATCACTGTCATTACCCACATGGGCATTGAAGTCCTCCGGTTGAACAACTGAGTCCTCAGTCTGAGCACCTTCCAGCACCCCTCACATGGACTCCAAGAAGGCCGGGTACTCTACACTGGTGTTTGGCCCGTAGGCGACCCTCTCATTCACTGGGGAAAACTCCAACACATGGTGGCTAAGTTGGGGAGCTATAAGCAAGCCCACACCCAGCCGCCTCTCACCCTGGACAACTCCAGAGTAGAAGAAAGTTCATCCCTTCTCAAGAAGTTGAGTTCCAGAGCCCTAGCTGTGCGTTGAGGTGAGCCCAACTTTCTCTAGTCAGTACCGTTCCACCTACAGCACAAGCTCGGTTTCCTTCTCTCCCAGTGAGGTGACATTCACTGTGCCAAGAGCTGTGCCAGTGCCAGTTTCCACTGTGCCAGTTTCTGTTCTCGACGATCGGGTTGTCGTGGTCCTAACCTTCGACCACCACCCGTTCCACAATACACCGGCCCCTTACGACTCCCCCTGCAGGTGGTGGGCCTGCAGGAGGAAGGTCCCACGTCGCTCCTTCGGGCTAAGCCCGACCAGGTTCGGTGGGGAAAAAACCTGGCCATCAGGTGCTCGCATACGAGCCCCAACCCCAGGCCTGGCTCCAGGTTGGGGCCCCGGCTGCGGCATATCGGGCGGCGTCACGGTCCTTGATGTCATTAAGGGTCCTCGAGCTCATAAAGGGTTTTTGAACTTAGCCTGACCTGTCACCTAAGACCTTTTTGCCTTGGGAGACCCTACCAGTGCATTAGCCCCTGACAACATAGCTCTTAGGATCACTCAGGCACTCCATGATAAGGTAGTGGTTCATGGAGGAGTGATGAGATTTTATCCTAAAATGAGATCATGGAGGGAAAGATTTGAGAATATAGATTTAAAACACACCGTGTGACACAAAAGTAAATGTTTACCTTTGATTATAGATTCTCCAAGGCCTGGTGGATGTACGAATACCACACAATGACTTTTATCATGAGGGTGAGTATGAACACAAGCCTACTTACTTAAGTTACTTATACTACTGCAGATTAAAAGAAATTGTGTTGTTTTTGCTTAATTGCACTCTTCTTAAATTGTTCTCTCTAAACCGTTACAGTGTTCATGGAAATTATGAGTGAAAATTCTAAATATGCTTTGCACGAGCATATACAGCAAATAACTACCCCTTTACAAGTTATCTGGGGCAAGCAGGACCAGGTATGTGTAAACATGCAAACTGTAAACATACATATGTGGGTCAAAGATGAGACTTATTGATGCCTGCATCAAAATAAATGTACAAGAGGGATTTTATATATTTAGAAAGCATATTAAATACAAGTAAATTGCATCTAATTTAATGATTGAAAAAATGATTGGTGAAATAATATTCCATTCTCATTCAGCATTACTTTTATATGATTTATGTAAACAAAGCTACATACTTATTCTGGCCAGTATTTATGAAATTATAGAAATGAATGAGTAATCAAATTAAATGTTATTACATTTTTAATTATTATTATTGAAATTGTATTGATGATAAATGGATAAAACATAGAGGTCTGAAAAATAGCGGCAAAGTATAAAGATAAAAAAGTACAATTAATTAGTATTTTAAAGCTGCACCATGATTTTGTTTTTCATCTTAGGTCAGCCAGAAAATAACACTGTTAATAAAATATATATAATATTGATACATAGAGATATATAAAATATGCCATAAAAATCACGCACTGATACAATTTACCAAACAAGAAATTATTAGGAAAAGATAATTATACACTAAATAAGTATATAAATAATAAGGGAAAATATCACATGTATACACAAAAATATACATACATAAGATAACATGAAAATAATAATAAAAACAAACAATAGGATTAAAACTAATAAATACATTATATATATATATATATATATATATATATATATATATATGCACCGTGATCTTTTAACATGTCATCAAATGACTGTTGTTCTAAATATGCCTGACAAGATTTTTTTAAAGTAATGTTGAGCTTTATTGTCATTCCACTACACGTGTGGACAGTGGAATGAAATGTCGTTTCTCGCAGGACCAAAGTGCTACATAAATCAATATAAACACAACACTGGGCGTGAGCTACACAAGAGCTATTTTAAACCTATACATAACTAACATACACCATAAATATTTAAACTATACACATAACCGAAGACAGACTTTACAAGTACTTTTACATAAGACAGAACAATATTGTGAAAGATATTGTGCAAAAGAGGTATTCAATGTTGAAGAAATCAAGTAGTTCAACATAATTGTGTTGTACATTCACAGATAAACATTGTTTTTGTTTTTTTATTGAGTCCACGTAAGGTGGAGTTTAGGTAAAGTGTCTTGTGCATATAGAGAGAAGAGTGTTTCTACAGGTGGGTTGTCAAGCCCACTCACCTGTATCAAGCACACTTTAGAAATGCACAATGTTTTGTTTTCTAGAGATATGGAGTGATTGTAAGAAAGTGTCTGGTGCAAATATATTACATATAAAAAAAAAAAAAAAAAAAAAAAAAAATATATATAAAAACTATTTTGATATATAAACTATGGCGTCAATGGGTCAGTGTGTTTCACATTCTAATTTTCATTATGCACACTGCACATTGTTTTATGGTACATATGTTTTTTTTTTATGGTTTCATTTGTTTAAATATTTATAACACACCTGATATTTCCATCTGTCCTGTCAGGTGGTGGATGTGTCTGGGGCAGCAGTGTTCGCAGAGGCTCTTCCAGGCTGCCGTGTTGATCTGCTGGAAAACTGCGGTCATTCAGTTGTGATGGAGCGGCCGCGACAAACAGCCAAACTCATTTTTGATTTCATCATCTCTCAGCAGAGCACAGAGAGTGTCAGCGTAAAGAAGAAATCCTGAAATCTGCTGTCACACACATACTGCATAATCCTGAAGTATGTAATAAAATAAGAAAACTAATATTTGTACAAGAATTCTGCTATATGTTCACCTTCGAAGTCTTTTGATCCATTTAAAATATTTGTTTAGTACAAAATTAACTATTATTTATAGATTGAGTACATCAAAATTTCTAAATTTTTGTCTACTCCGGAATTACTGCAGTAAGCCTATAGTAATTGTTTATTTTGGGATTATATTAAATTGATTGTGTTGTTAAAGGGATAGTTGACATAAAAAATGACAATTCTGTCATCCTTTACTCTTCCTCCACATGTTCCAAACCTGTTTGAGTTTCTTCCTTCTGTTGAACACAAATGAAGATGTACTGAAGAATGTTAGAAAAACAAAACAGCCATTGACTTCAATAGTATTTTTTGTTGCTACTATGGATGTTGATGGTTGCTTTTTTCTGACATTCTTCATTACATCTTGTTTTGTGTTCAGCAGAAGAAACAAATTCATAAAGGATTAGAACCCCTTGAGTGTGAATAAATAGTAAGGGATGTTTTTTGAACTACACCTTTAAATCCAGTACCTCTATGACAGAGAAAAGTAGCTTTGGCTTCATTGTAGTTGTGTAATGTGTAGTTTTATTTATTAACTGCTGGAGTGCCAAAAGTTACATACTGTAGCTTTAAATAAAGACTGTGCTTATATAAAATGTATATTAAGATTTTACAGTAATGTTCAATTTCTTAACATTAGTTAACTGTATTAACTAATAATGAACAGAGTCTACAGCATTTAATATTTTTAAGTTGATGTTAGCTAATATATTGACTAATGTCAACACCAAATCTTGTTGTATAGTAATATTTAGTCATGGCATAATTATGGCATCAAATGGTAACTTATGCTATGACTCAGTAAGTTATGCTGGCTCCTGTAATTTCCATGTAGTACTATATCTCTTTTTCAACAAAATGTGCCAAAAGTAAATTCAGAAGTTCCGTTTATGTCATTTAAACATGTTTCCTAATAAAACATTTCAAAATCTATTATTTAGTTTGTTTCATGTGGAGATGAATTAAAGGTTCACGTTTAAAAGAATGTTTTTTAAAATGTTGAAAGACATTAATTAGAACAGGGCTAGTTCACCCAAACATGAAAGGTACCTCATTATTCATTCTGCTTTTAAACCTTTATGAGTTTCAAAATATCTTCAGAATAAAATATCTTTCAACATTTTTCAAAATATCCTCTTTTTTTTATGTATTATGATCAGGACAGCTATATTCCATCTGTACATTGGCAGTGTTTAGAAATTTGCATAATTATTCAGCATGATCTAATTGATTGAGGGCTGCTTTTGCGCTCACAAAATATGGAGGAAAAATAGCATATTGACATAAAAGATAATAAATGAATTCTGCTGGAATTTGCTGTGGACTGTTAATATAAATCTGACTCTCATCCATGTGGTGTACATGTCCAATAAACTATAATTTACCATGTCTGACTGGTGACTGGCCCTTATTTTTATTTATTTATTCATTTCTTTTATTTTCGCTTAGTCCCTTTATTAATCAGGGGTTCCCACAGCGGAATGAACCGCCAACTTATCCAGCATATGTTTTACGCAGCAGATGCCCTTCCAGCTGCAACCCATCACTAGGAAACACCCATACACACTATATATACTTCAAGAAACAGTATAAATACAATAATAAGCCACAAATACACAAAACTCAGTTAACGTCTAATTAGATCTGGAATATCATACAGTATGCACAGAAATACAACAATAAAAAATATACAAACAAATAAAGGTGGTGGGCTAAATATTACGACAATATGTTAAAGGATAGCTTACTCTTTTCTTTTATTCAAGGGAGAAAAAAAGTCTGCCATCACGTTATTTTTTATCAGTAGTAATGTTATTGGTACAAACAACATTTATAATGTGCTTTTATTATATACCAGATGTAGATCATTTACAAGTAATATATGAAATTTACCATGTCTGGAACATTTTTTCCTTTTTTATTCCGGATATTCTGTCCTTACGTCTCTTGCCTTTTTTGTGCAAGCAACCTTTTATCCTCAACTCCAGGAGGAAATACAGCATTGCATTAAATTACAATTTATTTATAAATTCTCACATCTGCACAAGCTTTAACACAAATCTGTAGTGTTGTTTATGCAGGGACTGTTGTGTTGTGCTGTCAGCGTGGTGATGTACGCTAGTGCGGGTCACGTGACTGTGAGTGCGGCTGCTCGCTGGAGCCTCGTCTTTGAGCTGCTGCTAACACTCGTCAGTGTCCCGTACAGCAGCACGTCAAAACCCAAGATTAAACCCTTCATAAGAGGAGGACAGGTAAACGCCAGGTTTCCAATGCAGCCTGACATCAAGAAAAACGATTTTATTCTTTATTATCACTTTTGTAGTTAGCAAGGAGCTAGCAGTACATTGTGGTAGCTGGCTAGCAAAGGTTAGTAGTCCAGTGGCTTCGTTTTAATTAAACACGTAGCGTTGTTTTAAATGTTATAATTTATCGGCCACTGTCGCTAAACATTTTTAACATCTTTCGAGGAAAAAATTCTGCAATACGTTCAGTACAAAACATGTTCAGGTGCCTGACTGGAAGAGCTAGCATGCTATTGAGCATCTAATTCATTGAGCTTCCTCACACATTAATGCATTTTGGGTTCATCTTATTGTGTGCGTTATTATTGTGTCAAATGTGTTAAAACGTTAAAAAAGCGAGGCTGTGTTTTTGTGTGCCTCAAATATATGGTTAATAAGAGTCTTTTCCTACAGGTCTTATCGAGTATAATATCCGTTTTTCTTCTGTGGGTCAGACTGGTCAACCTACCCTTATGAAATGGATAATGGGGACTGGGGACATAGGGTATGTATCTGGAGAAATATTAAAAATAGTAATTTTAAGAATTATGCAGATTTAAACTATACAATTTTAAATGTACAATTGTGTTCTGACTAGAAATAAATTCATCAGCACAGACTTTTATTATTTATGTATTTAAAAATGCTCAATGCAGTTGTATGGTTAATTTGTTCCCTTGTTTTAGGCAATTTTCAATTTGGTGCTTATGATTAAACAAATAATTGTTTTTTCATTAATTACGTTTTCTGCAGGCGTTATTCCATCAGAAAAATAATTGAATGTTTTCCTTGAATCCTATAAATATAATATTTTAAAAGTGAAAAGCAGAGGAACCATGAGTTACTTTTACAATGTAATATAAACAACTGATTGTGATTAATAGTTAATTTGCTTATATGCTTGCATTTTAAGTCTTATATATTTTATTTTAAAATTGCATTTCACGTGGAATCACAAGTAGACATCACCGTAGAATCACAATAGTCAGATATGTGTATTTTTTTTATTAATTCTGTAAACTATTTAAGAGTTAAAATAATTCTCTAATTACATTCACACTGGAGCCTAGGAACCCTAAATAATAGAATATAATAGAATATAATCGGGCATATAATATATAATTGACATTCAAATGGGTCAGAATTTCTATAGATGTGTAACCTTCTAACAGTAACCTCCAAACATCAAGAATTTAACAGTATTTTAACCTTTAAAGCAAAATGCCAAACTGACATGCTTAACAAACTCTCTCTGGAAGAGAAATGTTTCCAGTTCTACATTCTGTAGGTTATGGGGAATTTGGTTCAAAATCCAACTCATAAACTAAAATAGCCATTTCCAAATGTTTTATTCCAGATCCTGTTAAGTGTAATGCACAAACATTTCACCTTTGAAAAGAGACACAATATAATTAATAATTAGTTGATCACTTCAGTTCTGGATGAGAATCAGCACCTCCAAGTCCGAGGCCATGGTGCTCCACCGGAAAAAGGTGGTTTGCCATCTCCAGGTTGGAGGAAAGTCCTTACCCCAGGTGGAGGAGTTCAAGTATCTTGGGGTTTTGTTCACGAGTGAGGGAAGGATGGAACGTCAGATTGACAGGCGGATTGGTGCAGCGGCAGCAGTAATGCGGTCGATGTACTGGTCCGTTGTGGTAAAGAAGGAGCTGAGCCGAAAGGCAAAGCTCTCGATTTACCGGTCAATCTACGTTCCTACTCTCACCTATGGTCATGAGCTTTGGGTCATGACCGAAAGGACAAGATCTCGGATACAGGCGGCCGAAATGAGTTTCCTTCGCAGGGTGGCAGGGCGCACCCTTATAGATAGGGTGAGGAGCTCTGTCACCCGGGAGGAGCTCGGAGTAGAGCCGCTGCTCCTTCACATCGAGAGAAGTCAGCTGAGGTGGCTCGGGCATCTGTTTCGGATGCCTCCTGGACGCCTACCTAGGGAGGTGTTCCAGGCATGTCCCACCGGGAAGAGGCCTCGGGGAAGACCCAGGACACGCTGGAGAGACTATGTCTCTCGGCTGGCCTGGGAACGCCTCGGGATCCCCCCGGAGGAGCTGGAGGAAGTGTCTGGGGAGAGGGAAGTCTGGGGTTCTCTCCTAAGACTGCTACCCCCGCGACCCGGCCCCGGATAAGCGGTTGAAAATGAATGAATGAATGAACTTCAGTTCTGTGCACATTGCGTATAGTTTGAGTAAATGTGTTGTGGTTTCCGTTATCTGAATCTTGCAGGAGTTAGTTTACAGTAGTTCCTACTCACACCCCATTGTTATAGCATCAAATAACTTAAAATCAAATGTATTAAAAGTTTAAACAAGCAACATAAAATGAACATTTGCTATACCTTGATGTGCATCTATCAAAAGTTTTTTTTTTATTACACATTGACGCAATGCACAAGATCTGTGATTGGTTGGCTTGGTACTGGTGATGAGTGTGGGCTTCATCCAGGAACTTCTCGCGTACTGTTTTTTTTAATTATACACTACTCTGCTCGCATGCTGTTTTTAACATACTATATAGTATAGAAGTATGCGATTTCGGATGCAGCGATTGAGTATGTTAAACATTTCAATTCCTGCCTCTTTTTAAATCCAAAACACCAGAAAAAAACTCTACTTAGTGGAGCATAGAAAACCCTACAGCCTGACAGTGTTTTGTAACTTCTTACCAAAGCTGCCACATATAAATTACTTTTATGTGTGCTTTACACCACACATTTTTTAAAGTTTGCTATATTAGCAGTTCAGTTTAACAGATTAGTCAAGTTCCTGATAATTCACTGTTTAGCTTTCCCACTATATTTTCTGACTTCTATCCCTCTCACCCAGTTGACTCACCCAATCACATTAAATGTTGGAGGACACCTCTACACCACCTCCATCTCCACTCTTCAGCGTTACCCAGACTCCATGCTGGGTGCCATGTTTCGTGGTGACTTCCCCACCACACGGGATGCTCAGGGAAACTATTTCATTGATCGGGACGGGACGCTTTTCCGCTACATATTAAACTTCTTGCGCACGTCCGAGCTCACTCTTCCTGTGGACTTCACAGAGCTGGACCTTCTGCGAAAAGAAGCAGATTTCTATCAGATTGAGCCTTTAATCCAATGCCTCAACGACCCGAAACCTCTGTACCCGCTGGATACCTTCGAGCAGGTGGTGGAGTTGTCCAGCACACGCAAGCTATCTAAGTACTCAAACCCCGTAGCGGTCATCATCACACAGCTAACCATAACCACCAAAGTTCACTCGCTGCTTGAGGGAATTTCCAACAACTTCACCAAATGGAACAAACACATGATGGACACCAGAGACTGTCAGGTGTCCTTTACCTTTGGACCGTGTGACTATCACCAAGAGGTGTCTCTGCGGGTGCACCTCATGGACTACATCACCAAACAGGGCTTCACCATCAGGAATACACGGGTGCACCACATGAGCGAACGGGCCAATGAGAACACTGTGGAGCATCACTGGACTTTCTGCAGGCTGGCATATAAAGTAGAAGATTGACCAAATCATAAATGTGCTTTCACGTGTGCTTGCTGCTGTGTCCGAGGCCATGATTTAATCTGTAGAAATTCCAGTGTCGTTAATTCAGACCAATTGAAAAGGAAAAAAAGGGAATGAAATGTAATGGTCACATCATGCAATGTGGAATACTGTCATAATTTGCTTCAAATCGAAAGCAAAATGTTATGAGGAAAAAAATGCATATGCAGATTATGCAATTTTACAAATCTGTGAACACCTTGAACATGATTGTGTAAAAAAAATGATAGATTCACTAGAAATTCAGTCATTTCATCAGATCAGACGCCCATCAAACATTGTGCACTATGTGCAACATCAAGATGTTAGTGTGCATGTATTTCTAACACATTCTGTAAGTATTAAATGTCCACATGCTGTAAATCAAAATAAATAATACTGATTTGTTCATCATTTGTTTCATTTAAAAAAAAACTTGTATTGTAGTCTTTTCTAGAAATGATCTAAACCACAGAGAGGTCATTTTCAAAGGTTGTGCTTGTCTGGAATATTTGAACAAGAATAACTTGATGACATTTTAAAAGGCTCCATTTATAGATCTTTGAAATCAAAAAGTTTGATCCATTTGTCATTAAGAGACAGCTTCATTTAGGATTTGTGTTTGCGAAAAAGCTAATTTCCTTGTTTTCAGAATTATTTTTTAATGTTTTTTATTATTTCAGAGGAGTTTTTAAAAAAATCTGTATTTTTTGTAATAATCTCTAAATTTGCAATCACAACAAAATAAAACATTTGGGCTTCTAACCAGTTTTGTACAAGAATTAGTATAAAAGTTACAGAGCTTTAGAGAATAAAACAAATATTAACATCACTTTACTTAAACTTATACCAAATCCAGTATATCCACACACACACACACAATCATTTTCAAGTCGTCTCTTAATTTTAATGTAGCTAGAAAGAGTGAGTGATAAAAATTATTTTATTGTTTTTTCCCATTGAGTAATGCCAGACATCCCTACCGTGTGGCACGCACTTTACTAAAGGGCCATTGCCCTCTCTTATTTCAGACTTGGTAGCGTCCTTCCAGCGGACCTATAGGAACGCTCAGTCAGTGACGTTTAGGTCGCCATGTTTTCCTGTTTGTCATCACAGCGGCAGTATGCGCAAGATCAGTGCTGAAGGACACAGTTGATCAATGTTTTATCATTCAAATTAAAACATTTATAAAAGCGCACATTATTGCGCAGTGCGTCAGTTTTATCAAGCAAGTAATTTTGTTTTGACAATAAAGATGTTTAGAAAAAGTCGGAACCTGAAATACATGTTAAGTCTTGTACCTGGAAAAAAACGCTTTGGGATGTACAGATTTCTGCCCGTGTTTTTCTGTATCGGCGGTGTCATGGAGTGGATCATGATCAATGTCAGAATAGGAAGAGAAACGTTTTGTAAGTATGCAAACGTTTTGTGTGCCTACTCGAAAATCCATTTTAAGTGTTTCTGCGTCGTCTCTGCGCAGACCTGATCATTTTAAGTGCAGGAGACACTGGGTAAATTAAGGGGAAACTTTTGTAACACCTTCTCTGTTGATTTTGTTAAAGATTGTAAAATAATACAAAATAATGTATTACAAGTTTTGTAAAAGCTTATTTAAATGTGCAAATAATACAATATTAAATTAAATATTATCTAATTTGCATACAAAGTCTGCAACAGTGGACAAATCAGTCTGGTTCAAACCTTTTGTTTAATTTTACTGACTAATTGCGATAAAAGGTTTTATTCTCACTCCATAACTCACAATATATTATATTAGAAATATAAGAGGAGATTCATGTCAAATATGTATTTTGAGAAAAGAGCATTGTGATTAAAATCTGCATAAATTAATAAAGTGAGGCAAAGAAACGATTAGAAATGTATATCGGATGTTTTCCTCACAGGTTCAAACACATCTAAATGTGCCAGGTGCACAAAAGCACTGCGATATTTTATAGTACAAGAACATTTTAATATGTAGTGTGAAGCCAATATGTGGTGCTGAAGCTTCATAATGGTTGTTGCTTCATAATATTTGTGTTAAGATCATTGACTTTTAATTCTGTATTTATTGTTGATAGTATAATGAATGAATTGTGTGTCTTCACAGATGATGTGTACAGAAGAAAGCAGTCAGAAAGGGCGTATCAGCACAAGACTGAAGAGGGCCTAATTATGCTTACAGACTCTCAAGCCAAATGACAACATCTTCAGAGGCTAAAACCTGTTCAAAACGGACACTGAAATATGTTGGCCATCAGCTGGAAGGCAGCTGTGACATAGACTACAGACATGAGCACAGTTGTAAATGGTGCAAAAGTCTGTCACAGTGCGTTTCTGCGAGGAAGGTGGCAATTTGTGTGCTGTCTATGAGAGAAATTCTGTTTATTTCTGTAATACTGATTTGGCAGCTTAGTGATTCCGAATAAAAGAGAAAGCCATGTGCACAATATGATTTAGTAAGATTGCGACAGCATCTCGTAATATTGAGAAAAAGGGTATAATAATGGTAAAAAAAAAATGCAATGTCTTTTTATCATAATAATGACTTTGCATCATAATATTATTATGAAACATTAGTTTAATAATGATCAACGCAGACATCACAAGACTTGTAGAAAAAATAGGGATATAATACGCTGTAATATTGACTTAGCCTCATATAAAAGTTGTAATTATTTTTATCTAATAATAATAATACATTTTTATTATGATTGAATGTCAAAAGAAGAAAATCTAATAGGCTTAGTCTTTAAATTAAATTCATGCGAGTTAGTCAATATTTAAGAAGAAACTAGTAGTTAGGATTTCACATGTCATGATGATGACTTATAATAATAACAATAAACTTTCATTTAATGAATTAGTATCTCATAAATTATTTGAAAAAAATTATGATTTTGTATCCTGTAAAAATGAGAAATTCTGAATGAACAATGAGAAACTTTATTAGACTACATGAATGAATGAATGATCAATAAAACGAGTGCTAAGGCATAGTCTATGAGAATGTTTCTCATTATCTTCTATAGACTTGTCAAAGTACTTTATGCCATCTGTAAATAAATCAAAGAAGAGAGTCCAGCAAAAATCATTTATCAGCATTGGATATCAGTAAAGTTTCCCCTCATTATCGCTTTCCCATTTCGGATTTGCAGACAGTCTTAGCCTTAAGCTTTCACCACGGTCTTGTTTTGCAGCTTGTACATTAAGAAGAATATAACAAAATGGCTACACTGTAGAAAAGTCAATGAAAAAAAGTTGTTATTGCTTGTATATGTTTTTTACAACTGATCTTAAATGTCTAAATGCTTGATGCAAGAACGCGTCGTAAAAGTCAAATTAAGCTGTTAAATCTGTGTGAATGCGGCTTTGCCAGTTGGACGAGGGCTTAAGGAACATTTTCTTCTCCGCGGATCACTTGTAGTGTCCAATGGGCAGCGCTCTCAGACAGATGAAGCTGTTGGGATGTTGAGCCAGTGTTATGGGATTTCCGTCCAGCCGCACCTCCTGCATGTTGTGCCTGATATAGTGCGTGTTGTTCCCCTTGCAGAACGTGTCGTCTGTCAGTGATGTTATGTTGTTGTTCTGAAAAACATTTTCAAATTATGCACAAATATGTGAATCCATTAGCGCAGTGTGTCGTAATATTGTTTTATTATGAGCGTACGTGTAGGTGAACCACGCGCAGACTTTCGGGCAGCGGCGGGATGGCTTCTAGCCCGTTGTCCCCGAGGTACAGGTATGCTAGCTTGATCAGCTTCTAATGCAAGAAAATGGAGGCCAGAAATTGTGAACGAGACCAAAATCTATCGATATCATTTCTTTTTCTTTAGTTCATTTTTTTTTTACCTTGAAAATGGTTGCTTTGACTCCTTTAGTTTTGAGCAAGTTGTGATTGACATCGAGAGACAGGAGATTAGCGGGCAGCATCGGCAGTTTGACCAGCCTGTTCCCGGCGAGTGTTAGTTCTTCGAGATGACTGAGTTTGGAAAATGCCCCATCATCTATTTCTGAGATCAGGTTGCCGGAGAGGTCAATTCTTTTCAGTGTGGCTGTGGAATAACATTATATGGACATATTAGGTATATTTACACATCTGGATATTGCTACAGGGGCTGTAACTTGATTTTTTTTTTATCTTGGTTAAACCAAGTTTATAAAAATTCTGTCCTCGTCGTTATAAACATTATTTCTTTATGAAACTGGCTTTAACCCACTTTGTCTTGAGGTTAATGTATAAATTGCTGTGAAATGCATTGATCAGTTCAGGGTTTCTGCAACTGTTTCTTTTCTTTTCTATCTTAAAGGGATCTTTAGTCTTTCCACAAGCTTAAAAATACTTAAAATGTCTTTAATCAGAGCAGAAAGTTTTAAGTTAACAAAGTCACAACATTAAATGATGCACATACTGCAAAGGGAAAATATTTATCAGTATATTTGTTATCCAAGTAGGCTAAAATATCCTAAAATCAAGATTATGCTTTGTTTTCTATGAAAAATAAAGCGAGTTTATGCATAAAAAAACTGTCAATAGGTTACATAATTTCTGTTTGTTTTTCCATTAACTGCCTTCTCAGAAATGAAGATCTGCGAGCTGTCACTGAGGGGGTTTAAGGCACTAAAATGTACACTTTAGGAACCAATATGTACCTTGAGATACAAATATGGACCATTTCAGTACAAACGTGTTCCTTTTGAAAAGGCTACTGAATTTGTAAATGTCTTAAAGGGACAGTTCAAGCAAAAGTAACAAGTGGAACATAAAAAAAGATTGTAAAAGGTCAAGATGGCGTTCAAATGTCCAATGAAAAAGTCACAAGCATTTAAAAACATGAGGTTGAGTAAATGATTACTACATTTTTATTTTTGGGTGAACTGTCCTTTTAAACACAAACTCTTTTAGATGTATCTCCACTGACTTAAAAGTACTTACAAGGTTTTAAGTCTCAAGGTAAGTTTTACTTTTATTACTTCAATCTCCTTCCGATCATTCCAAAATGTGTTATTGCTGACCACATATAATAGCTTTTTGAGCATCCCTCACCAATGTTAGCAAAGTCTTTGTTGGTTATTTTTGTGATTTTGTTGAAGCGTGCATAGAGGTAAGCCGTCTCCTGTGGCAGTGCTGGAACTGCTGTCATTTCTGGAGAAATGTCCTCACAATATACTGACCCCGTTAGACACACACACATCAGGCAGGTCGGAAGGTCTGAAAAACAGCGTAGAAATAAAGGCTTGAATATTATTAGAATCAAATCAGTCCAAAGTGAAAAGTAACCAATAAATACCTTCGTCATCTTTAGAGTCTGCTCCTGGATTTTCAACATCTTTATCAGCTGGATTGTCGTAGTCTTGACTGAGAATGACCTTTTTCTATAGTAATCGAGATCAAAAGACTATTTTAATTGGTTTTCTCTTATAATCATCTGGTTAGTGAGTTTGTGAACGCCCAGATAATATGCTGATGGTGTTTTTTTTCTTCCATTGGACATAATCCCATTATGGATTTACCAGGTTTTCCACTGCATACCTTTCTTTGAACGGATTTATGATATCTAGCAGTTGAAATATTGGTTTAGCTATCCAAACTGATTAACATGCTAAACAAAATTCTATAATCAAAATGTTTACACATTTCCTTAAACACGTTATCAAAATGTTGTACCTTTGGTTTCTTGACTTCCATGACAGCTTTACTCCCGGAGTTTAATTCTTCGTCAGCATATACTTTCAGTATTCCTTTGTGTCTCGGCACCACTTTATTAGTTTTAGCTGTTTCACAAATCATCCACGGCACGGTCACGAAAAAGAGTAAAATCCTCAGGTCCATCATCTCGTGGAGAAACAGTGTATGGATTGGAGTGAGCAGAAGCGCAGTGTGTGTCACAGCCTCTGAGTAAAATGAGACCTCGAAAGACTTTCTCTGCCTGTGATTTCTCTGCCATTAAAAAACTATTCACCAAACTGGTCTTAACCCACTCTGTGCTGTCTGAAGGATATTTCGCAAACCATTCCCACAATTTTCTCTATATATAAACTGCTGTGACAGTATACTGACTATTTATGCAGGTATATTTCATGCCTATAATTCAGAAGTTGATGAATTGTGTTGTCTTCTTCTGAATAAGTTTGATCTTACCATAACTAACGAGACGTGTTCCTCCCTTTTATAATATAATGAGACACTTTCAGGGAACACTCGGAAAAACAAAGGGAGAATGAACAGTGCTGGCCATGGAAATAAAGGACGGAGTTCAACAGGAAATTATTATTAGTTGAGGAATCTTGGACAGCACGGGTGAACTTTTACAACTCAAAAACAGCAACCGATGAATGTCACATGAGTTATGATAGTGAAAAGAGTGGCATCCAAATCCTACAACTGACTGTCCGCTGGATTTCATGTTGAGATTATGGGATGGATTGATAGAAGAGCAAGAAAATCTTCTATCGTTCTGTTTTTGATTAAGCCAAAGATATGGATTTTGTTCTATTGGTTAAAATAAGTGAAGTTTATTTATAAACTAATTTGGAGAGGATCACGTGCTTATGAATGCTGCGGCTGGTCCCGCATTATCCAATTCATGATTCACCAATCAGACGATTCCTAAGCCACTATAAATACCCTAAGTTTCATATCACAGCCATCTTCATTTGGAAGAATCCCCCCTTCCACCCCTACTCCTCCTTTCCTAGATGGGTGGCACGGTGGCCCAGTGGTTAGCATTGTTGCCTCACAGCAAGAACGTCACTGGTTCTAGTCCTTACCAAGCCAGCCGACGTTTCTGTGTGGAGTTTACACGTTCTCCCTGTGCTCACGTGGGTTTCCCCCAGGTTCCCCAGTTTCCTCCCACCGTCCAAAAACATGCAACTTAAGTTAATTGGCTAATCCAAATCGCCATCATAGACATGCTCCTAGTAAGTAGTCATCTCAAGAGCAATCACTATCTGTTCATTAGCTACTACAGTAGGGGAGTTCTCGAGATCTACCTGAGCTCAAACTCCCCTCTCGCCTTGCAAACAGGAGGGAGCCCCGGGCTCGAGGATCTATGAGCTCAGGGCTCTCTCCCGGGACAGCATGCCAAACAAGCTTTATAACCAATCATCAGCTAAGTGTGAACTCTTGAAATGTTGGTTATCATGCATGTCCAATTAACTGAAATCATGACATGTCTTAAGTTTGACAATCTATTAAGAGTTTAACAAAACCCTATGAAATATGTATTTTTTCTCTTAAAATCTATAAGTAAAGTTTCTCAAGACATCAACTTTTCAGAACTAGTCATAACTTTTTGAAGAGGTATTTGAATCTTATATATCCCACTTATTACCGCTTGACAAACTAGCAGTTAATTGAATCTCTAAAGCATCAGGAAATATCTGATGACATTAACAGATATCTGCTGGTTTATAAGCTGTTTTAAAGTATTCCTTGTTATTAAATCTCTCTTTTGTTTTTTAATCACATGCATGTGATAATCTAGGAACAGAACTGACCAGGTGTTCAAACAAATGGTTTCCAAGACTTTTAAAAAGGCACTTCTTGGACCTCCCTCTGGGTGCTGTAACTTCACCTGATGGGAAGCAAAGGGAAACATGATAAAGTAAGAGCCTGTGCAGTTTAACAGACAGAGATTGGCTAAATTATTATTGTAGACAAAGCGAACTCTAGATATTCTTCCTGCAGCTCTAGCAACTGATGCTGAATAGAGAGAGTGTGTACACATTAGATGTGAAGGTGAAGGAGCGTTTGGGCCCGGATCAGGCAAAATATAATTCTGCACGGGGTCCCACAGTGAAGATTATTGGAAAACCTTTTATTTTGAAGCTTCTGAATAATAAATTATACATGTAAGAGACAGCCAAACTAAATCCAAATCAGTTTCATTAAAATGAAAAACGGGTGAGAACTGAGGAAACACTCTCTCTCTCTCTCTCTCTCTCTCTCTATATATATATATATATATATATACATACATACACGGGCCTCACGGTGGATAGCACGTTCGCCTCACAGCAAGAAGGTAGCTGGTTCGAGCCTCGGCTGGGTCAGTTGGCATTTCTGTGTGGAGTTTGCATGTTCTCCCCGTGTTGGCGTGGGTTTTCTCTGGGTGCTCCGGTTTCCCCCACAAGTCCAAAGACATGCAGTATAGGTGAATTGGGTAAGCGAAATTGTCCGTATTGTGTATGAGTGTGAATGGGTGTGTATGGATGTTTCCCAGAGATGGGTTGCAGCTGGAAGGGCATCCGCTGCGTAAAACATATGCTGGATAAGTTGGCGGTTCATTCCGCTGTGGCAACCCCGGATTAATAAAGGGACTAAGCCGAAATGAAAATGAATGAATGAATATACATACACACGGGTTTATATATGTACATTAAACAGACAGATGATGGAAATAATTAGGAGGAAAAGGAACAAAGGAATTTACTTTTAGGTTTTCTTTTAAAGGTTTAGTCATTTTATTATTATTTGTTTATTAAGTTAGATTTTTTATATGAAAATTTTATTAATATTTTTTGTCAATTTTTTTAATTAAATGTGTTGCATAATTTGGTAAAGTGGTTGTATGTAAATGTTAAAAAAGGAAGTATTTTAATTCCAATTCACCTATACATCATGTATTTGGACTTCAGACAGAAATCCCAACTGGCCCAGCCGGGACTCGAACCAGTGACCTTCTTGCTATGAGGTGACAGTGCTAACCACTGAATTACTGTGCCGCCCCATTAGTGTTCAACATTCAATTATTAATTTATTGTTTTAAACAAGTGCATAATTTACATCATGGAAGTACTGTTGAACAGTTTTTGTTTTTCTTTCCCCCCTGCTGTGGGTTGATGTGTCTGCTGTGGTGGCACTTTTAAGGCAGAATCACTGAGGACATGAGTGGATCCATCCTCACCGATCTGATAGGACACCTACAGGTCCACCCACAGCATTTATCGCTTTAGGAAATAATGAGAAAAGCTGCCCTTGTGTCCAACAGCAGAGCCTGCTTTTCCCATAACTGGGTCTGTTTTACAGCTGATCCTTAATCACCTCGGCAGGGAGTATGAGGAAACCAGTGGTGCCAATATTCCGTTAAAACACTGAGAAAACAGCTTTTTATTATTATTTGTCATGAAAAATGAACAACAAAATATTTTTAAGTCACTGATATTGTCAAGAAAAAAAATCTAAATTTCTTACAATTTTATCCAAAAAGTGTGTAGTTTAGAGGATTTTGTTTTGCCTAAAATACCAAAAACATGTCATGTTTTCAGACATGTTTGTTTACAGCACAGGAAACTGCACAATATCAACGTTTTAACTTCATGAACAGTTAAGAAAGTAATATTTGGTGAAATAAACCTGATTTTTCACAATAAATGAAAACATTTGTTATTCTGGCCAACTTTCATTTCATGGGGAAATAATATTTTTAGTTGGAATTGGGATAAAATGTTATTAGACCTTTATAATGAAACCCTTTCCCAGTACTGGGTTGTGGCTGGAAGGGCATCCACTGCGTAAAACACATGCCGGAATAGTTGGTGGTTCATTCTGCTGTGGCGACCCCTGATAAATAAGGCACTAAGCCGAAGGAAAATGAATAATGAAACTCATATTAACATATTATATATTAATTAACATTAATATATTACACATTGCTTAAACTCATTTCTAATAAATCTAAAACCCGTACCAAATAAATTTATTATTAATGATAATTTATCATAATTAATGTCATAATTTATTATTAATAAATAATAATGAATAGCAATTGTGTTTTTGTGTCTGTGTATGTGTGTCTGTGATGTCTACATCAATTGTTTCTACACTGCTTTTGTTCATGAGCACATGCAGCTGAGAGAAAATGGAACATTTTAATTCTATGAGATCTCACCTAAAGTATTAGTGCAGACCTGCGGTCAGAGTTCATAAGCGACAGAAGCTTGTTTTCATCATGTTTCTAGAGCAGCAGTCAAGGCTTGACACTTTCTTTCCACTGACAGAGACACGAAACAGGCAGGTATGTGCTCAAAACGTTTTGTTTTTTTGAAAAGGAAAGTTATTGAGGAAACAAATAATAATTAACATAACATTCTATAGTTATTGGTCCTAAATCAAATCCTCACCTGTCGATAGTAGGCTATGCTAATTCTCAACGGTAGGCCTACAAAAGTTTTTTTATCCCTTTATTATTTGTAATAATGAATGTTAAGAGAATAACACTCACATTCAATTAACCGAGAATATTAACTAGATATAACCTCGGAGAACGGATACATTTTGCTGCATGTTAAAACCTCTTTACAAGAAGCAGTTAGGAGAATCAACATTGAGCTTCTTTGGCGCCATCGCCTGACAATTCAGCAGACACGTGCGACGACAGCTTTCTCAACCGGTGAGCTTTTCAGAAATTGTCTTCTGTGTTTTACAGTGCATGGTGTTGTGTTGTTTTTAGACCATAGTTTTTTGTCGTTGATTCTTTTTTTTACATTGAATTTCTTTTTTTATTTGAGCTGGAGGCACAATTATTGGTCACAGCGATCATAAACACATTTGACAAAACATTTTTCATAAGCAGACATAGCAGACGTGGTATGTGGTATGTGTAACACTGGATCACATGCATAGTGCAACGTGCACTGTGTGGAAATCCACAGTTTCAGAAAAATTCTGGGTGTGCAGATTCTCCGTGTGTGGGTTTGGTATTATTCACGAATGATTTCAGCTTGTGTTTCTTATCACTTAGTTTATAACTTCAAGAAAACTATTTTTAGAGTTCACAAAATACTGTCTGTTATTAAATATTGTAAAACTTGTGCTTATGTCTTGACCGAAACATAGAAAAGATTATTTATATAGATCTGCATATTTTATAGAAATAAATGTATTTATTTTTTATGCTTATTTGTCTAAAATTGTTTTCCCTATTTAATATATTCTCAGTCAGTCCATAGCTTAGTTTAATTTTGACAGCCTTTTAAACTCATTGGTTTAGAACCACTTTTATTTTGTTCTCTGAGTAGCAGCACTGCCGCAGATACTTACGCAACAACACTACTAAGCAGCTTGAACCAATAGTTTACCCAAAACATGCTTGCTTATTTATTCACCCAAAGGCAATCTAACATGTATACTGTATCAGTAGGAACGTTTTAAGCTGGATACTTAAGTGATTCATTCAATTCAAGTCAACGGCTGGCTCTTTGAGAGTCCAAAAAATGTAAACAGGCAATTACCATACCTTTAAATTCGCAATGAAATCAAAATGTACTCTTCTTATTTTTATTTATTTGTATCTGCACTTTATTATTTAGTAAAAATTCATTTGCCATCAGAATCTTTAATCAAATAACATAACCTTTTCCCCCCTCAAAACATCTTTTCTTCACTTTTGGTCACATGGAAGGCCTTTGGGGGGTGGCTATTAGAGCGCATCTCCTTTCTGCTCTACCTTCATCCATTCATCAGTCTTCTTTCATTTGTTAGCAACACCTATCTTCCAACAATCCAATCAGTTCCCAAAAGACAAATACATGCACCACCCTACTTTTAAAAAATCAGGACTTTCAAATGGATGTACGTCACAACAAAGGGGCAATCTTAAATTCCGTTTTATAGTGACTTTAACCCACAGCCTGCAGCAACCCATAGCCCCACACAGCATGGGCTTCTGCAGTCTGCAGCATGAGCTTAATGACATAAACACAGATACAAACTAACAAAAATGGTTAAATATTTGATTTGATTTGAATCAACAGCAAGTTTACTTTTTTGGGTGAACTGTCCCTTTAAGTAGACTATGATCTTTACCACATTACGCAGTTGAGCAAATACAGTGCTCTAAACTGGAAAGACTTGAAAGATGAGTACTAAGTAAATTGATTATACACCCCTCTACTCCATTTTTGCTCCAGTTTTGCATATGTGTTGTGTTCATCTCTACAGCAGGGTGTGGAAAGCACAACACTCCATACATTTGTAAGCTAAGCTCCTCCCTCAGCCACAAATAGCAAAGCAGAGGGAGTGACTTCTGGCTCTCTGGGTATAATAACACCAGAGGAAAAGACTTCTGCTGGCGGAAAGACAGAGAAACTGGGCAGAGTTGTGGAAGTGAAACCCAACACGTTTCTAATGAGGTAAAAAGGTTTGCTTTTCTTTGTGTTAAGCTTTGTATGTGGTTTTGTCACAGTCTGGTAGCCTGTTGCTGTTTTCTCAAAGCTGAGTTCTCTATGTTGTAGCAACCAGGCAAACAGTTGTTTTATATAGGCATACAAAAAGTGTGGGGAAAAACAAACCTTTTGTTAACTAAGCATCTAACCCTCATGGACCATGTTTCAACATGTTTTCTACAATCTGGATTACTTTGTTTTATTTTGCTTCAGAAACATTCACTAACCATAGAACAGACACAACCTGATCCTTCACATAGACTGTTATTAGTGTTAACTGCCACTTTCTAATCACATGTCTCAACTGAAAAGTTACACCAGCTTTCACCAGAAGCTGACTTAATTATTCAGTCTTTTTTATTTTGAGACTCTAAAAAGGTCTCCAACCTATTGTTCATTTGTGTTTTAGAAAAGGGGAAATGAGTTTATATTTGACAAAAAAAAAAATAAAGATCTCAAAACCTCTTTCCTTAATGTTCTTAAAAATCCCACAAACCACAGTCATTTGATATTTATGTATTGTTCACTAGTTTCAGGATCTTCTTTTTTAACAATGGCTGTAACAATACAAACAATTGAATGAATGACTGTAACTCCAGACTTCAATTTTCACTGACAAGCTGCTTTACTTTATTCTTAGATGATTTTACAGAAGTGTTATAATGTTTGGAAACTGTATGATTGTTAATGCATGTTAATTTTTATATTTTTATTTCATTTAATTTGATTTGATTTGATTTAGAAATACAATAAAAGCTGCAATATTGGCAAATATTCATTCATTCATTCATTTTCTTTTCGGCTTAGTCCCTTTATTAATCTGGGGTCGCCACAGCGGAATGAACCGCCAACTTATCCAGCATATGTTTTACGCAGCGGATGCCCTTCCAGCTGCAACCCATCTCTGGGAAACATCCATACACACCCATTCACACTCATACACTACGGACAATTTAGCTTACCCAATTCACCTATAGCGCATGTCTTTGGTTTTGTGGGGGAAACCGGAGCACCCGGAGAAAACCCACACCAACATGGGGAGAACATGCAAACTCCACACAGAAACGCCAACTGACCCAGCCGAGGCTCGAACCAGCGACCTTCTTGCTGTGAGGCGAACGTGCTACCCACTGCGCCACTGTGAGGCTATTGGCAAATAACAATACATATTTCTTTTTAAATGTTTTTTAAATGTATGATTTATGTGTTGGTAAAGCTGAATTTTCAGCTTTTATTACTCCAGTCTTCAGTATTACACAATATTTCAGAAATAAATTTCATATGCTGATGTGTTGTGCAAAAAGAAACAATTTGTATTATTATTATCATCATTATTATCAGCACTGAAACAGCTGATAAATATTTATTTCTTTTTACAGAAATCATTATTCATTTTGTATAAGACTGAAAAGTTCAAAAGAACAGCATTTATTAGATATAGAAATTTTGTAGCATTTTAATATAATTTTTTTCTGTCCCTGCTAAACAAAAGTATTATTATTTTTAAATGTATGTATGTATGTATGTATGTATGTATGTATGTATGTATGTATGTATGTATGTATGTATGTATGTATGTATGTATGTATGTATGTAT